>OZ023262.1:150046202-150646202 GCA_964006375.1 Tillus elongatus
AGTTCGATCGAGGTGGCTAACCAACATTTCTAAGCTATTTACAAAAAGAAGGTACCTGCCAAATTTGCATTCTTCTCTTCGTTAATCGCTTGGATGAGATCGGTTTTTTCGAAAAAGATGTTTTTTCCCCTAAAACAAATGTATATGTCCAAACTAATTATTTCGTCAGTTTTTGTTAATTGAAATATATTTTATGAAAATTCGCTAACATAACACACTTGCTGCGTCTAGACTTTTTTTAATAATGTAGCATTTTATACAGATCGCTCAACTACTTTATTTTGTTGAATACCTAATTGTAGTTTCTTTAACAGGTTGCAATTTATGTTTAACGCATCTATTATGCATTTAATGTATTTTTATTTGATTTCTATATTTTTACAAAATAACTTATGACATATATATCTTGCATAAGTTCTGCATAAGTATTTATAATGTCTTATTTTAATAACTCTGATTCCCTGTTTAAATATTCCACGATTACTTGTTGGAAAAATATGATTAATAAAACACATAATACACTACAATGTTATTGCAGCACGTTGAACTTTGATCATTTCTAGTGAATTTGCCACAATTTTACATGTTAAAGATAAAATAATGGGTGTTCCAAGTCTATCAATAACAAAAATACTATATACAATAGATAACGAATTCTTCAATTAAAGATTCTTTTAAGAGTTGGTCTGTTGATACAATAACAAAGATGCTTGTATGTATGTATTATGGTGTGTGGCATTAGACTTCGTAATAAGAAATGCGCTCAGTTGGCAGTATTTGGTAATAACTAATAAAATACGAGAAATTACGAGGGAAGATTAAAATAAAATCTACCAACCATGAAACCAACGCGCTAACATGACAATTGCTTACTGTCAAGTTGCTGAAACTTTTTAACGAGTATGTAGGGTGCCCAATATGTATGGAATAATGGTTATAACTTTTTAGAAACATCCTGTATAAGAAATTCTTTTAGACAAAAGTTCTTTAATATATTTTTTACACCTTCTGGTAACCTTGCATTTCTTCTGAAGCCAGTAATTTCATTGGTGTGGTAACCAACTTTTTTTCAATTGGCAATGTATTATTTTCTGCTCTTATTTGTGATCAACCATTTTTTGCCGTACAAATGTGCGAAATTTTTACTTGGGTGCATTACAAAACTTTTGAAACAACCTCGAAATTAAGTACAAATTCTGAAATCCGAATTAAGGAATGTTACCGAACAGAGGGTCGCGCTTACTGACATTGACATTCGCATGTAATGTCATTTTGTTAACGTTATAATAAGTCTTATTATTAATTTCCACATCATAAAAACAGCAATATCTTTTTGCGATCAGGGTGAAAAATGGTTCATTTCAGTGAAACAGAAAGAATTCAGATTTGAGTAACAGTTGGATACGGCGATCGCAAAAGAACACACATTGAGGCCTCCAACATTTACAGTTACTCTTTCCCAACAAAGGGCTGATTAACTAGTCAGTGGTGTGTAAAACTCTAAAAAGATTTAGAGAAACAGGTACTGTGAAGGACCTGCCAAAACGGACCTCAGAATAATGCAAGAAATAACGAGGAAAGGTCACATGTGAGCACATCAATTGTCATTGAACGACGGTATAGGTAAAGGTTCTGTACATACTATACTAAAAAACGAACATGTTCGTCTATACAAAGCTGCCTTGTTGCAAGAACTCAACTACGATGATTACGATAGGAGTAATCAATTGTGCGAAGTTATGATGGACCGTACTTAATAATAATGGAAACTTCCTTACAATCTTTCATTTTGTTTAAATGGTAAAGTGAACAAACACAATTGACGAAATTGATCTACCGAGAATCCACATTGGATGATAGATAATCACACACAACGCAGCCACAAAAAAATAAACGTGTGGGCTGGTATCAATGAAACATTATCGAACCATTTATTATTAACGGTACCTTGACTGGCGACAGATCTTTGGCACTGCTTCAAAATGAAGTGGTTCTTGTCCTAGGAGTGCCAATTCAAGAAGTCTGCTTTGAGCAAGATGGATGCTTTGAGCAAGTAAGGATATATTTATATAATACAGCTTCTCAAGTATTTTTTACAAATTAAGTTAACAGGATTGGAAAGAAATTCGATTGCTTAAATAATGAGATTTATTATGTCCAACAGTTAACGCAAACGTTCGATATGTCGTCTATTTTGCTGCTGTACAATCACCAACCATTTCGCCAAATCGTACATTATTAAGAATTTCTGGTTGAATTGTAGCAATTTGCTCCCCCACAGAGCCCTTTAATTCTTCCAGGGTTGTTGGCCGTGTTCTAAACACCAATTTTTTTAAATAACCCCACGGCTAGTAATTCGCGGGGTTAAGATCAGGGGATCGTGGGGAGCATGAATTTACAAAATGTCTGCTCACGAATTAATTGAATTGTGCCAAGGTTCGTTCATATCAGTTGAGTTTTTTCGAGTTATCGCTCGGATACTTACATACACACACACCCACAGATATATATATATATATATATATATATATATATATATATATATATATATATATATATATATATATATATATATATATATATATATATATATATATATATATATATATATATATAAGCGTTCAGTAAAGAATGGGACAGACTTCAGTTTTAGTTACCTTGGACGAAAATAAGGTGATTTAAGTCAACTTACCTTCGTACAATGAGGAAGTTGCATATAATTTACTTTTGATGAAAAACGTATTTAAAGTACAGCAAAATACTTTAAAAATATATGTCTACAAGTAAACCCCCCTTAAAGTGAACCACTAATTAGTAATTAATTATTGAAATATTGAATATAATTCAAAAAGACAGGGTGGGCGAAAACGCTATCTGATTGGTGAAGAGGTTTGTGACGTCACGATCCGGTACATCTACGTGTTACGCGGGCATCACCATTTAACGTTGTCTTGTTTTCGTTTGTGTTTGCATCGAATTCTGAGCAGTTTTATTATAATTTTAAGTAGTTTTGGTGTTTAGTGTATAATATAGGTTCAAAGGTAGTAAGTCGTGTTTAATCTAGTTTAGTGCGTGACTTTGTGATGGCTTCAGCAGATCCAGAATCACAATACGATGATACTAAGGACATAACAGTGCCTGGACATAAATATTATAAGTGCTGGATGGTGCCCAAATGTATTTCCAAAACAATAACTACCCCCAACAAATTATTCTTTAATGTACCTAAGGATGAGAAAATCAAGAAGAAATGGTGTATATTTTTCTTGTATATCCTTTGAATAGAGAACATTTTGAGGTTACGCTTTTATTTACATTATATTTTATAAGAAATTACTACATAAAATCCAACGAAGATATTTACAGGATAAAATAAGGTTCATATCAGACACCTCCCAGCTTTCACTCCTTTTAGCACAGCACCCATGAAATTCGAGTTGTTTTCTAAAAACGCAAACATTGCTAGTAAGTACATAAAGTTTTGGTAAATTATAAGATTTTCCTTGGACAAATCCAACTTCTGTAGCCATACTATAAGACTGTACAGCTTTTAAAATAATTAATACGAGTATATAGATATTAACAATAATATAAGTTGATAACAATAACTATCCGGCGCACGTAAGTCGCATAAACACTAATGGTGAGATGAGGATCTCTGTGTGTGTAAGCGAGACTCGTTTGGCCGATACCCGATCGTGACATCACAGTAGGCCGTCTTTGTTTACGGCTGCGTTTTGGCCCGGAGACAATTATTTTGATTTTCTATATTTGTTTACAGGAAAACTATTAGTTAAAAATTTAAATTTTATATGGCAATTGATTTTATATAATGTGGGGAATTGAATAAGAGGAGAATAAAAAAATGTGCTAATTCCTCATTCTACTTCCTTAAGAAGTTATAGGCTTGAGCAGAAAAAACATTTTATTTTATTTTTCGATGATAATTCATTTATTTATTGCGTAATTGACTGCACATTTTGGTCAAAAAGGTTTCCTTTTGTGATAACCGTGAATATTTGGTTATTTTTTGTGTTTAATGTACAGGGCATTCTGAGCTCCTGAACCACTATATTATTTTCTTGAGTTTTTTTTAAAGAATAGCGATTTGTGAAAAATCACTAGTTATTTTGAAACATCAGTCAGTTTGCTTTAGAAAAGGTTTACTCGTTGCAAGTCGCACCAGAGAAAACTGAGTTAATTTTTTTTTAAGTTTGGAAAATAATACATGGATTATGAGAGACTGGTTAAAAAATGTATTGCAGGTACAACTGTCCTTATAACAACGGAAAACGAAAACGACATGAAACTAAACTTTGAAAAATATAACAACATGAAATAAATATTACTTTTGAAAATAACAATTTAAAAACAAATACTGTTTTAACCTAAAAGCAATACCAAAAAGAAAAATTTCATTTTAAAGTTGATTTTCGAAATGTCCGCTATTTGTTTCATAATGCAATGTCTACACCTTTCTAAGAAATTTCTTCCAGCTGCAAAGAATGTCGGATGGATTTACCCAATTTCATTTGCCGCTGCCACTATTTTTTGCCACAGTTCATTTTTGGTATTAACAGTAGGAACATAATAAACTAAGCTCTAAATATATGCCCAAAAATAAAAATCCTGAGCATTCAAATCTCTACTGCGTGGAGGCCATGGATGTTCACTTCCTCGTCAGATCATTCGATGGGGGAATACGTGATTCAAATAATATGGGATAGTCGGCAGAGGCGCCATCTTATAAGTGCCACATACAACCTTGTATTTAAAAGAACATCATCTAGAAGATCCAATAAATTATGCTAACCAAACGTTTTAATTTAAATTCGTGCTGAAAGTGACGCACTGTCGTACTGTTTGGGGTTTCTTCAGCTCATGTATGACAATTTTTGTAGTAGAAAATTCCACTTCTCGTAAATGTTACTTCATCAGTGAATATAATTTTACTTACATAAAGTTTATTTAAAATGAATTCACAAAAATTTGTTCTTGCTAAAAGATCACCTGAAAGTAAGTTTAGGATTGGAAAAAAATGGTACGGATGTAATTGTGGTTCCCGTAAAATAAGTACAATTTGGAGAACCCAATTTATCACAATACAGTTTTTAGACCTGACGATCGTTTCGCTAACAAAGTTGGCGTCATCAGAGGGATGAATAAACTAAGTGAATAACGCTTGCTACCAACCAGTTACGAACAGCGTCCTTTAGGAAGGTATACAGACAGACCCCCATTGTTGAGTCTTAAATCCCTGTAATTCAAACTGCATACCTGCCTTTGTAATCACGTGTGTCGGTATCAAATGTTCCTTCTAAGAAAGACACGCTGGTTATTAAGGAAATAATATTTAATAACGACACACAGTATTACAAAGGCAGGTATGCAGTTTTAATTACAGGAATTTAAGACTCAACAGTGGGGGTTCGTCTGTATACCTTCCTAGAGGACGCTGTTCGTAACTGCTTGGCAACTAACATATAAAAACGCCGGGGGAAGGAAAAACCAACCCTGCCATACATCAAGGTCATGTTAGTATATTATATGCATTTCCTCCTTTCAGGTTACTTTACCTCTGTAAGCAGCGTGCCTGCTCAAGTATATAAAGTACGTATATGAAATTTCTCCACACATAAATGTTTGGGCAGATGTAAATAAATTACTGGGTTGGATCTCAAAACTTTCATGAAAATTTGCGGTAATATAAATGTTTTACGCGATCATGTTATAATTCCAAAATATATAAGCAAAGTCAGTCCTGTACATTGCTCCTACACTCACTAACTCTACGGAAAACCTAAATCCCTTTGTTTGATTCCCTAGCTCGAACACTAATTTCACTCCCGTAAGTTCCACTCGAACTCCTAACTTGTTTCTATATTACTCCAAACCTCATGATACCGTCGCGACGCTCTACCGATATTTTCTCGTGCCGCGGAGAGTACTCCTAGCCCCGACCGAGGCTTGGAGCCCACTGAAAACTCCATTTTTTGCTTTTGTAATCTTAAGAAGTTTCTTAATTACGGGTTTGCCACAGCACCCAAAAAAAAATTCAACCAAAATAATTTTTGATACCCTTGCTAAATATTAACATATTTGATTTATTGGTTCCAGGTGGACACAAAACTTGCTACTAGTGAATATTTCCTCAATAAAGAGCAAAAACGTGTTAAAAACCAAAAAGAAAGGCATGCCAAGGCATCAGAGAAACGAGAGGAAAAGCGAAATCAAGCTTTCATTCCTCCAGAAGAACCAAGCAATTCACCCAAAAATGCCAAACAAAGTAAAGCGTCATTTGATATTATGGCGCTCAAACAAAAAATTATTAAAGTGACAAAATCCAGTAAAATGTTGTAAAATCGTAAGCAGCTTTAAACTTGCGTTTAATTTTTGTTTGTTCTATTTTGAAACAAAAGCACATAGAACTTATGCCCGTTTCTACCGCACCTTTTATGTCCAAGTTAGTAGTAACTAGGACATAAGTATGATAAATCTGTTGCACCATGCATGAATTGTCTGTTAACTGCGAGTTATGTTAAACCCTCGTTAAGGAGAGCTTAAAATCTATGTAGGAGTTAGGTCATAGGAAAATAACTTCCTGACATACAGTGGACATCTGATTCAAGATTCCCAAATATTTGAGAACGATTTAGATTTATTGGAAGTTCTTGATGCCGGGTTTCCAAAATTCAGGTACACTAGGTCGGATAAATTCCATGAACTTGATGAATTCACATTTCATGCAATATTTCGCTTAAGGCTGTTACCTTAAACGTTCTAAGACTGATTGAAGAAGATCTGGAATTTCCCCCTGACTCGTAAGTGACCTTGTGTTTTCACTTCATTTGATTAGAAATTATGAAGGGGGTATTGCAAGAATGATAGTGTTAACCTATGAACTTTTGACGGCACTGAGATTATTTGCTTCATCAGGACATTTCTCTTCTGTTGCTGACTGCATGGGCATGCATACATCAACAGCATCAAGAATTGTTGTGAGAGTTTCAAGGAGCATAGCCGAATTAGCGCCTAGATATATACCTGGAAACGCTTCAGGTATTTAGGAAATGCAAAATGAATTTTATGATTTTGCCAGATTCCCAAGAGCGTTGGGTGCTGCTGATGGTACACATATAAGAATACAGTCGCCAGGTCAGGAAGAGAGTGAAATTTTCCGTAAACGGAAAGGTTACTAATTAAATGTTCAAGTGGTTTGTAACTCTCGACTGAAAATTATGGATTTGGTTGCGAGATAGCCTGGTTCAGTCCACGATGCTACTATATTCAATAATAGTATAATCAGAGCCAGTTTAGAAAGAGGGGAATTCCCAAGTTCATTACTCCTTGGTAAGTACTCGTACGTCTATCATCAATATTGAGTGAAGGGCAAAATGTATATATTGGAATGCCAGTTAGATATTTTTTGTTTTATTTCAGCGGACAGTGCCTACCCAATACTACCTACTGTCTAACACCGCTTTTGAATTCCACTACCAGACTTGAACGCTTCTATAATGATTCACATATTAAAACCAGAAATACAATTGAGCGTTTGTTTGGCGGTTGGAAACGTCGGTTTCCCATCATGGCATATGGAATGTGCATAAATCTAAAGACAACAATGGTGGTGGTTGTAGCTACAGCTGTGTTTCACAACATTGCCAGTGAAATGCTTGAACAAAGTTTTCCACCAACGGAAAATTTCGATAGTTCCGAACTAGAGCAGTTTATAGCTGAAGGACAAATTCCTAATGTCCGTGACAATAATCACACACTAATAAATACTGTGCGAAATAATTTAATTTATAACTATTTCAATAACTTATTTTTATTATACAATTCTTTGTTAATTCTTTCCTATTCAATAAAATATGTAATTTTAAAGACTCTAGTTTTAATTTTTGTTCTTCTGCTTCAAATTCTTGAAGCGACTGCATTCTTGTCAATTCAAGTTCTGCAATGGCTAGTCTTTTCTCCAATAGCTGATTATATTTTTCTCCGATATTTGATGAAGACAGCACATTAAGAGCTGGTCTTCGCTGATGGCTATCATACCTCAACCTGTTACGTATAGGTATTTTATTAACTCTAGAAGTTGTAGACCTTTCTCGAATGTTCTGGTCTGATTCCATCATGGCACGTTTACTAGTTATCGGCTCAAGATCTACGTCTCTACCTTCATCAGACGAGTTTCTTTCAGCTTGTGAATTTTCTCGAGCCTCAAAAGAGGAGGATTATCAATGATTACAATGATGTCCATGCAGATCAAGGTTCCCAAATAAACTGCGTTTGGCGGTTGAATCTTGTAATGGGAGATTATATTATACTACTATCAGATTGAATATCTGGTAAGCCAATACTTAGATTTGAGTGTGTTTCATCTTCACCTATCCTATCACTGTAAAATTCATTTTTCATCCCATAGAGTTAGCATTAAATCTTGAGTTTGATCTTTTTTATGGTACTTTGTGCCGGTCAAATATAATTCCTTTCTCTTCTCGCCGATAACTTTTCTGGTTACTTTTGACCCATTCAAGAAAAATCTCCGTAACGATTTCGATGTTCTTGCATAAGTTGTCGGACACTGGCTGCTAAATTCTTTGGCAATTGTCTGCCAGCATCTATTCTTTGCAAAATTTGATATTGCATGCGTTTTTCTATTCAAAACCTTATCCTTATATATGGGTACCAAACTCAGTATTAAACTCTTCTCTTCTGGGGAATAATTCCCTGATCTATTTGTTTCATTAATTGTTTCCATGTTTATGAAGACTCTGAACATAAACACAAGTAACAGTCAACATGAAGTATCAACGGCCACCCATCAGAATCTACAAATCATTATATTTTGACAGCAAATTGCCTTGTTGCCAAAGTAACTCGGTATTAACAAACAAGGAATTAAATATCAGTGGTGCAAATAAATCAGTATTAACTCTCACATGTTTTAATAATAACTTAACTAATCCGTTGTTAAACTGAATGCGGTGCAACCGGGCATTAGAGTTGTTTCTCTCAGGTTTGCTTTTATATTTTTTTAAATAAATACTAAAATCCGACAAATACCTAAAAAATTAATACAAAATTATATTTCTTATGCAGTTTTTAGAAGACTTAAATATTTTAATTAATATCAATAACTATTAAAAATTTGTATTTCCAAATGTCTACTTTTGTATTTTGGAAGGGAATCAGGTTACCTGCTGTTTAAAAAATAATATAAAATTGCATTTCTATTGTAATTCTTAGGAAAAATAGATATTTTAATCTAGTATAAACGATTATTAAAAAAAAAGGCAAATACCAAGAAATAGATAAAAAGCTCTTCCAGTCCCCCCACCGCAACCTTAGCTCTATTTTGACTCATGTACAATTACTTAAATTTCACCTATCAAATCCAGCTTCCTGTGGGAGCCCATACTAAAAACTTTACTAATTGATTCTCTTTTAGAGCCAATCTAGCTCAGTACGCAAACTGGATTGTCAATTTTGAAACGTTCATTCCAATTACGGTTTGTGTCTGATGTTCTGAACGTTAGACACACCGGCAAACTTAAAGGCATAGAGGTAAAATCATAGTCTTGTAGAATATCTCTGATGTAACTGTAGTTAATGCTCCGCCAACATGATAACTAAACCTCCACACACTACATTATAATATCTGGAGTCTTGGTGTCTTTTTTGGCGCATGACTTGAGACCAACGTCTTTAAGCCTTCTTACTGTGTGTTTACTTATCTTGGTTCCACGAACAATTTTCACTATGCTTCTTGTTTTAATTGCCGATTTATGTCTGCTTCGGAGTGTAAATAGATCATCTGCGTCCATGGTTGAGAGTTTTGTGCGTTACCTCGTCTTCTCACATAATTTCCGGTATGTTTGGCGATTTTTCATCAGACTACTGCCTTAGCAACATCAGTTGGTGCTAAATGACTTCTTATTAACTAGTTTATAAACTGATGATATCAAATCAAAAGAAAATCAAATTTGGAGAACAGTTTTAATCATAGCCCATGTTTGAGAAGTCAAGTGGGAACGTTTACGTTTTCTTTCCGGAAACTCATTTTAATTCACAAAAACAAAGGACACCGAAACAGTGATAATAATATTACAAATATCTGGAACATAGACAATAATAGTATTGGAAATGATGAAACCCATAATGTTAAAAATATAAGACTAAAATAACCAATTGTAGCACTGGGTCTGGTAATGAGTGTTCTGAAAAGATTTTATATTATCACACGCAGAACTGTTGAGGTGCCTCAAAAATATAAATAGTTTGAACTCAGTTATTAAAAGTCTGGACGCAGCAAGTGCGTTATAGTAGTGAATTTTCATAAAAACGCTTTTAATAGCAAATGTCTTTTTTAAAAATTAAAGCAGGTTTCAAATGTGGTTACCAGTATAACCTATATAGTAGAAACAAGATCATAAAAATAACTTTATTGTTTCAAAAAATACAAACATTTCCGAAAATAAACTTACAATGTTTTCGAAAATACTGGTCCGATTTTCCTGGCTAACGAACCTCTTCAAGTTATTTACACACCTGTAAGATATAATTAAGCTTTTTGACGCAAATTTAAAAAACATGTTGCTTGGAAAATTGCCTACATTTTCTTTCACTAAAATTTGTCACTTTCTTTACAAAAATTGGGTTAAGTAAAAACTGGTCCGATTTTCCTGGTCAACGAACCTCTTCAAGCTATTTACCTACCTGCCATGATATAATTATTCACAAAAACCTTTTCAACAAAACTTTAAAACAAATTTGCAAACCATTTTTGTACCAAAATCCGTAAACATTTTTTTACAATAACTTATTTAGCATTTATCATTATTACCAAAATTTCATAAAAAGCTTACAAAAAATGATTTCTACAGAAACACAAACAAAATTCTGCCTAAATATTTTGTACACACCAGTTTTCTAAAAGAATACATAAAATTCAAATTATATACCTAACCTGTAGGTAATTAAAATAGAAAAAAAAAAGAAAATGTGTTTTTTTTACTTTTAATCGAAATTTTGAAGTAAAGAAAAGTACTCAAATTTTCATGCCATGAGTTGTTAGAAATGAGAAGGTTATTTTAGTTTGTCACTTTGAAGTTTGATTTGACATTTGTGAAAACAATTTGCCAACTACTTATATTATGAGAATCTAACATAGATAATCCTATCAAATTAATTATTTCTTACCTTTTTTGTACCTAAGTAATTAATATATTTTAATATTTTTCTTCAAAAATTCGCTAAATAATCACATAATCTGCTTCTTAGAATTGGCCAAAAAACTGAAAACAAGATTAAAACTGATCCCTACATGAATTATGGTATACGATTATAAATGACACAAAACTTGAAGCAATAAGGGCGGTATGCCCTTCACTTCTGAAACACGAAATACAGGCCAAGCATCAGAGAAAAAGTCTTTTGAAATGAATTTTCTGCAAACATTTTAGTAAAATAAAGGACAATGACGCTTGTAGCTGAAACTTAAGGCTTTGTAAAACACCCTTCTTGCTACATTTTCTCTACATAGCCTGTATTCGTTTCAGGTTCTTTGCATAAAAGTTGCCAATTTTGATGTTTCAAATCACGACTTTGACGTTTTAAGAAGCAAAACTATAATATTTTTTTACTATTTTTTGACATTTTTGCACCAAAAAAACTGAATCTTTGTAATATACAATTTGTTGTTCAAATAAAATATTTTGGTTTTGTGCATTTCTCTGGTCATTAGTGGTACCCGACATTTTTTCTTTAAATGCCCATAACTTTTTTCTTTTAACTTTTAGAGATCTGAATATCGGTATATTGTA
This sequence comes from Tillus elongatus, assembly GCA_964006375.1. Lineage (NCBI taxonomy): Eukaryota > Metazoa > Arthropoda > Insecta > Coleoptera > Cleridae > Tillus > Tillus elongatus. Next base: position 150,058,031 of record OZ023262.1, read on the forward strand.
TACTTTGTTTAGTATAAACCTATATACCAAATTTGGTTGCCATAGATTTGTTACTATCGGAGATTCGGAAACAATTCTCAAATAAAATCAGAAATTGTCTCGGAAAACTCGATTTTCCTGGCTAACAAACGTGTCCGAGCCACTTGTAAACAAAAGGTACTCACCAAATTTGATCAAAATCGGCTCACTATTTTTTCAGTTATATAAGTATGTGATACAGGGTGCGCCAATTAAAATTTCCTACCTGGAAAATATCAAAATTAAAAAAAAAAAGAAAAAAGCCGAGACACGTCTACTTGCTTTCAAGGAAGGTACATGATGGCGTAAGTTTTGGTGTCTGGGAATCTACCCCTTAGGTAGGGGCGTAAAGTACCCTTCAATTTTAAATGGGACCCTGTGTTGAGTGACACCTCATATTAAAGCTTTCTCAATTCTGCTCGCGACAATATACGGCTTTTTACATTTTAGTTTGGATATGGTAATAAAATTATCAATTGAAGAATAAGACAATATATCGATGATTGAAAGGATGTTATGTAATTAAATGTTCAAATTGTTTTCCCACCACTTCCACACAATAATAAAATATTTGCTCTACTTCCGAACGAACATTTAGAAGCAGTTCGGGCGTCATCTAACGACATTCTTCAACAATTTACTGACGAAGCTCCTCAAGTGAGTTTGGTCGTGTTGCATAAATTTTCGACTTCAAGTGTCCCTATAGAAAAAAGTCTAAGGATGTTAACTCTGGCGATCTGGGAGGCCACTCAACCAAACCTCTGCGGCCTATCCCGTGAGTTGGAAGTTCTGATTAAGAAGATCACGCATAGCTGCTGCATAATGTGGTGGAGCACCATCCTGCTGAAACCATACATCCTCTTCCGCCAAAGCGTCGTCATTTTCCAATACTTCCACAATCGTCGGGTAGATATGCATTTCCAGTAGATCCAGATTTCCCGGTAGGAAGAAAGGACATATGCCCACCCAAACATTTAATTTCCCCGGATGCTGGGTATGAGTTTAACAAAAAATGTTTGGATTTTCATCACTCCAGTAGCGGCAATTATGGCGGTTGACTTTGTTATCCAGTTGGAACGTACATTCATCGGAAAACAGGTTGAGCACAAAAAGGTTGGATTCCTTCGGGAACGATCACTTATTTCCCCGCATGCGTCGATCAGGATTGTTTTTATTAAGTTCCTGTACCAAATTAATGTTGTATGGATGATACTTATTATTTTTTAAGATTCGGCAGGCTACGGAAATGTCTGAAATAGTTGCAACTTTCCTGAGACTCAAATTTGGTTCCATTGAGATGTGACCCAGGACAGCTACCTGATTAGCTTCATTACGTACGACCTGTTCACGTTGATGCTTTCCGTTTGCAACCGATTCAGTGTCCCAAAATTTATGCATTAAATCCCGGACGTACCGATGCGATGTCTTTTTCTCAGAATGGTGATCATTAAACATCTGTGCTGCCTGTCGTGCACAGTTGTCATACTTGTAGAACAAACTAATTATTTCCACTTTTTGAGCAATTGTATAAACCATTTTCACGAGTTGGAATTCAATCCACTTTGTGATGATTTTACGGGATATTAATGGCTCGTTTAAAGTAAAACAGGTAAGAAAGTTGAATTGGTAGAGTTTACTAAGAGATAAACGAAAAATCATAAAAGAAAATATTTGTATTTAAGAATTGTTAAAAAAAGGCGTCAGATAACGCCCGAAATGCTTCGAAATGTTCGTTCGGAAGTGGAGCAAAGATTGTATAATTGTATGAAAGTGAGGGGAAAACAATTTGAACATTTAATTAAGTAACCTTGTTTCATTCACTGATATTTTGTTTTATTCTTTAATTGGTGACTTTTTTATTGCCATATCCAAACCAAAATTTAAAAAGTCGTTTGTTGTTGTGAGGAGAAATGAGAAAGCTTTCAAATGAAGTGTCACTCAACATAGAGTGCCATTTCAAACTTATGGGTACTTTACGCCCCTTCCTAAGGGGTACGTCCCAAGACACCAAAAATTACCCCATTATGTGTCTAGCAACGTTGGTATATTATCCATTATTATTGTTAGGTGTCATTGTTATTTTATACTTTATGTTGAATAAAGTGTTTATTCGGATATTAAGTTGGATTAAAATATCCTACTGAATGTTACAATATCTACAACATCGGAGCCGATAAAATAATTCACTATCAAATTAAAAACTGAGTTGCGCAGTTCTCTTATTACAAAATTAATGAAATAATACATTAAATAGATAAGGATGTTGAGTTCCGTTAACAAAAAGTAATAACATTTTAATTATAGGATGATCTCACACTTTATAGATCCAAACTGCTAACTATAAGAAGTGCACAAAAACTTGATAATTGTAAGTTCGGGACGCAGCAAGTGCGTTATGGTAGTGCTGAATAAAGTGTTTATTCGGATATTAAGTTGAATTAAAATATCCTACTGAATGTTACAATATCTACAACATCGGAGCTGATAAAATAATTCACTATCAAATTAAGAACTGAGTTACGCAGTTCTCTTATTACAAAATTATTGAAATAATACTTTAAATAGATAAGGACGTTGAGTTCCGTTAACAAAAAGTAATAACATTTTAATTCTAGGATGATCTCACACTTTATAAATCCAAACTGCTAACTATAAGAAGTGCACAAAAACTTGATAATTGTAAGTTCGGGACGCAGCAAGTGCGTTATGGTAGTGCTGAATAAAGTGTTTATTTGGATATTAAGTTGAATTAAAATATCCTACTGAATCTTACAATATCTACAACATCGGAGCCGATAAAATAATTCACTATCAAATTAAGAACCGAGTTAGGCAGTTGTCTTATTACAAAATTAATGAAATAATACATTAAATAGGTAAGGAAGTTGAGTTCCGTTAACATTTTAATTCTAGGATTATCTCACACTTTATGGATCCAAACTGCTAACTATAAGAAGTGCACAGAAACTTGATAATTAAAAGTTCCTTACACAGCAAGTGTGTTCTGGTAGTGAATTTTCATAAAAATGTTTTTAATAGAAAACATTGTTTTTTTTAAGAAAGCAGGAATCAAATTTGGTTACCAGTCTAACCTATATAGTTAAAACAATGTGCCATGTTTCGTTAAAATAACTTTATTATTTGAAAATGTACAAAAATTTCCGAAAGTAAACTTAAAGTGTTCCGGAATAAACTCGTTTCTTGGCCAACCTTATAGGTTAATAGCAAATTGAGCTATTCAAATATGAAGCATTTGATGAAAATTCGCTACCATAACGCACTTGTTGCGTCCAGAATTTCTTTTCTTACAAACATGCATTATATTTCGATGGAAAATGCTAAAATGCAATAACATAAGGCGTGTTTGATTGAAAAAAAAAGAAAATTTGTATCACTAACGACTCATGGGCCACCCTTTGATTGTAGAAATATTTTTTTAAGATGTAGCTCAAGACACCCTATAATTAATGTATACATTTTTTTCATATCTTGTAAATAACGGATATATTGAGCTTTATTGATTTTTTACGAAAATTCAACAAAAATGATATACCATTAAACGATAAACTCTGTAGCTAACGCTACTACCAAGCATCAGTGAAAGGGTCTATTTGAAATGAATTTTCTGGAAATATTTTAGTAAAATGAAGGACAATGACGGTTGAAACTAAGACTTCAGGGTTTGTAAAACATTCTTATTGAGACATTTTTTTTTCCATAGCCCGTATTAGATTCAAGTTCTTTTCCTAAATGTTGCCAATTTTGACGTTTTAAATCGCAACTTTCACGTTTTGAAGAAAACCTCAATTTATTTTTCCTTAAATGCTTATCACTTTTTCGCCTTTTAAGCTACAGAGCTAAATTTTTGAAGATAGCTCACCTATAACGATATAAACCCACGTACCAAATTTGGTTGCCCTTACTTTGTAAATTCCGGAGATATAAATTTTTTTTGAAAGAAAACACAAAATTTTCCGGGAAAACCTGGGCCAATTTTCCTGGCTAACGAACTTATCCAAACAACTTGAAAAAGGTATTCACCAAATTTAAACAAAATCGGCCTATTATTTTTTGAGTTATCGGTGTGATATATAGATAGATATATATATATATATATATATATATATATATATATATATATATATATATATATATATATATATATATATATATAAACAAAAAACAAATTCAAGTAGACAATAGTTAGCTTTATGTCAGTTTGGCACTTTTCGACTTCACTCAAATTTATAAAAAAAAATTTTTGTTTGTTATTGAAAAATTAGTGTAGTAAAACTCACGTTATATGTTAGTATTTTAAACTTTTATATTTTCCTATGTAAACTGTAAACTTTTTTCTTTCCATCTTGTAGCCTTGAGAATGGAATAAATTTTTCCGAAAGCTCAACTTATTAATAAAGAGTTTTATTTTGCAACTGACGGCTTTCCCACAATTTTTTGAGTTATATATATATATATATATATATATATATATATATATATATATATATATATATATATATATATATATATATCATATTTATATATACATTAAAACTGACCCCGGATATGTGTTCTGGGGGGCCTAATTAGGGCTCATTTGAAGAAATTTTTTCAAAATTCAAAAGTCTGGATCTCCTCATTAGTGATTTTTTTAAAAGAAAATTCACTAAAAGGCGAAAAAGGGTGCAAGAAAAGAAGCATTTCTAAAACCAGCGAAAAAGTCTACATCTATATTTGACAATTAAAATCAAGTTTCTGAAAGGCAGTTTATACGGTATTAGTGAGTCAATAGATGAATAAATGACATCTTTTCACGTGAAACTTCACCCCTACATTCAACCCTCCTCAAGTGACAGTTGCAACCCCCAGATTTTTAAATATTAAGTAGGGACTTGTGATACCTCATTTAAAATATTTCTTCATTCTCAATTCGAAAATGCAATGGTTTTAACATTTATTGCCAAAACAGTAAAAAAAAAGAAATTAATTTCACTGACGAACTTCGCTACAACACACTAAAAAATTTATAATTAATCGCGTTTCATTTTTGATAATGAGAAAGCAAACAAAATCAAATAACAGTTTTGGTAATATACCTTACTAATAGTGCACAATTCTTATGAAAATTCACTACTATAATGCACTTGCTGCATCCTGAACTTTTTTATTTACGATTAGGATGCTGCCACGACGTTCAAGGCATGCATTGTGAACATCTCCTACATTAAGATTGATGTGTTTTGTATTTTTTTTCTCATTGTGTGTTGTAGCGAAGTTCGTCTACCAGATTAATTTCTTTTTTTACCTACTATCAATTTCTGCAGTAAATGTTAAAACCATAGCATTTTTAATAGAGAATGAAGAGGTCTTTCAAATGAGGTCTCACCGACCTCCTATTTAAAAATTTGGGGGTTGCAACTGTCACGCATTGTAGGGTGTCATTTTTAGTGAATTTTCTTTAAAAAAATTCACTAATGAGGAGATCCCAACTTTTGAATTTTGAAAAAATTCTTTCAAATTAGCACTAATACATATCAGGGGTCAGTTTCAATTTTTATATGTTTATATATATGTATATATATATAGATATATATATATATATATATATATATATATATATATATATATATATATATATATATATATATATATATATATATATATATATCACACCGATAACTCAAAAAATAATGGGCCGAATTTGATCAAATTTGGCGAGTACCTTTCTTTTGCCAGTGGCTTGGATAAGTTCGTTAGCCAGAAGAATCTGCTTAGTTGAAATAGATTAAACAATGATTTGGCTTAATTTGACAGACGGATTCCCCCGGTCAGTACCAGTTCTGAGCTGACCAATAAATGTATGGAATTTCGACAACGAAATTATAATGCATGTTTCTAAGAAAATAAATTCGGGACTCAGCAATTTCGTTATGGTAGCGAATTTTTATCGAATGTCTCAAATTTGAATAGCTCAATTTGCTATTAACCTATAAGGTTCGTTGGACAGGAAACTAGTTTTTTCGGGAACATGTTAAGTTTATTTTCGAATATTTTTTGTACATTTTCAAACAGCAAAGTTATTTTCATGAAATATGGTACATTGTTTCCACTATATATGTTATGCTGGTAACCAAATTTGATGTCTGCGTTCTTAAAAAACACATATTTGCGATTTAAAACATTTTTATGAAAATTCACTATCATAACGCACTTGCTGCGTCCAGACTTTTTAATCTAAAATTTACGTGTTTCCCGACTTTTATAAATATGCACAATAATTGAGATACTGAATTTATTCCATTTGGCTGTTTCACATTGTATGTATCGATACATTAATATTCATTAAAATTATCTGATCGACAGGAATGTAGGCTTATAATTACATGATGTTTGGAAAATACTCACGTCTGTTCTTGATTTTGGCCTATAAGGTGTTCTTCGACGTTCCGTTAGGTTCATTTTTGGTGGATCTACCTTCTTTATCGATGGCTGAAAACAATAAAAAGAAGCAGTGTAAATTGGCTGGTATTTCTTAAGCTCTATACTCAATACTATTTTCAAAGTACAAATTCTGTCATCATTAATATATTAAAAACATTCACAAAACAATTCTCTCAAATCGGCCACAAGAACACATACAGAAACCAAACGAATACAACAGCATAACACAAATACAAATTAATTTTATTTTTGATAGTAAATATTCATTGAAAATCAGACTAGTAATACTAAAGACAGATGTAGAGACTGGCTCCAGCAGTGTTGATTTTCTTCTCTATAACCGGTTTCGCTACTTGACAGCATCATCAGACAAGTTGTTACAATTGCAAAACTAATAATTACAAATAAGCATATATAACAAAAACCAGCTAAAAACATGTTTGTTAAGTGAACAAGAAAATAAATATATTTTATATAAAAGTCCACAACCACCAGATATGTAAGGCTATTTAAAAATTCATAAAACAAAAATTCCAATAAGGCCAGACCTAACCATAAGAAAGCCAGCAGACTAGTTTCGCTTATTAGAGAATACAATTATTTTCCAAAAGATTCGATTAAAAATTCTTATGAACCACCACACAATTTAAATAACATAATTATTATTCCTACAAACAGTTTCATTTGATAATTGTAGCATGTATTCTAAAACTGCTACTAGAGAATGCATGCCAACATTTTGGTGGAAAAGAGCGTAAATGTCATTAAAAGACAAGAAATAATGACCCTTTTAAACTAATGTAGAAAACAAACCTATTATAAATTTGATGACAAAATTTTATGCAAAATAAAGGCCTTCCTATGAGTAGTCCGTTGTCTTCTTTATAGCCAACATATTTATGGAAAACTTAGAAAATAAAATTGTAACATCAGAACGTTTACATAATATTGTCTTTTGGTACAGAGACGTAGATGCTATTTTAGCATGCTTTCAAGGTACACCTACAGAAATAAATGAGTTTTAAGATTTTATTAACAACGTTCACGCAAATAACAAATTTACTTTAGAAGAATAAGAAGCTTACAATAGTATAAATTTGTTACATTTAACCATAAGAGTTAGAAAATAATTCATTTGAGTTTTCAATATATAGAAAACCTTGTTACACAGGCACAACTATGCCATACGATTCATTTCACGATTTTCCACAAAATCCTGCCATTCAATCATACATCGTGCATTTTCAATACCTATGTCTGAAACCAATTTTGAAAAAGAAATTTTAATAATTAGCCAAATAGGAGTCACTCTTGGTTACTCTATTGAAGTAATAAATAAGATGATAGACATAAAATAATACAAATCAGCGCATATTTAATCTATCTAGATATTAGAGACATAACAAATATGTTTCGATGACTTATTTTGGAAACACTTCAGAAAACATTTCAAAAATTTTAAACGCCAGTGCAAATAAAAGTGTAGTTTTAAATCTTACAACACAACGCGTAACTTGCTATTTAACGATTTAACGCGAAAGAAAGAATTATGTCCTTTGCTAAAAGCTGGAATCTATAAATTAGCTTGTACATATTGTAACCCAATCTACAGCCGCTAAACTTCTGAAGTTTTAATACCAGATAGAGCCACTACACTTTTGTAATAACAATAATTAAATATATAAAGTGTATATGCACTCGCGTATGTGTGTGAGTAGAGTATGTAAGTTTTAATTTTAAGATATATTTTTAGTAAACAGCAAGCGTATAGGGAGATAAAAGAAGTTAAAAGAAAAAAGTTAAAGAGCTTGTTAGATTAACATTCTTAAGACAGGTTTTTTCATAATGAAAAGCAAGGTCAGATGCATCCTTGTTCATTTTGAAGATTGACAGTTCTCAAAGTCAAAACTCTAATCTCTCTCTCTCTCTCTCTCTCTCTCTCTCTCTCTATATATATATATATATATATATATATATATATATATATATATATATATATATATATATATATATATATATATAATACCTGGAACTAGATTAATGTAGGTCGATATTTTCGGTGTGTAGAACCTGCTCTATTGCTGTTATTGTTAATTAGTTATTTTATTATTACGATTGTTGTTATGATTATTATTGTCATAAGTTGATTTTATATTCGTGTTAAATACTGATATCGCATAGGCCTTTTAAAGGCGCCATCTGTCATTTTTGTTATATTTGTTTTCTTCAAAAAATTTTTTTGATCAAAACACTATAACATAGCAACGAGTTTTTATTTACAGTTGCCAAGAATGCGTATAAATAATTTCAATTTTCTCCTGTCTGATGGTGCTGCCAACGAAAACACCGATTACAGAGTAGTATGGAACGATTTCAACAAGTAAGGGCAACACCAATTACTTAACAGACTAGTAATGCCAAAAAATAAACCCGAAGATGCTAAAAAAATTTCGGGACATAGCAAGTGCATTATCGTAATGAATTTCTATAAGAATTGTACACTATCAATACGACATATTACTAGAATCAACACTTTAAATTTAAACAGACTTTGAAGATGGGATTAAAAGCCCTAATACAGGCTCATTTGAAGAATTTTTTCGAAAGTGTTGCCATAGGTATCTCCTTATTAAAAAAACACTTTAATCTTGTGTTCTAGCTCATTGTGAGACAAATGTCCAAAACTGAGTTTTCTAGAAGCTAGAAGATTAAAATTTGGTATATCTAGGTAAGGAAAGTCTCTTTAAAAGGAACTTATATGACAAATTTCATTCATCCTTAAACCTGGATCTTTCTATGCTACATTGTCAGTCTGAAACTTTAATTGGGGCTGTTCATCAAGCTACAAATATAGTATAGTTTAAAAATGTATTGAATCTCCCACTTAAAAAGCAATAACTTTTATAATCACATCATCTTAAATTTCATGTCATCTGTACTTTCGCGTAATGACATGGTCACATCATAAAAAGCAAATCTTTATTAAGCCGAATGCTGTGGCATGGTGTTGACAACGGTGTTCGAGATTTTAGTGGCCGAGATTTGTCGATCGCTATAGTTCGGGTAGTATGTTTTACACGTGCTATTTGTATTATTTAGTCCTGTAGTATGTATCAATCTACGCATTGCAGCTAACTATTGTCTTTGTCGGGCATTGGACTTTAGCACTTAAGACGTTTCAATTCATGGTTCATGGCTCCCAATTTTGTGAACAAAATTACTTCAAATTTACAACACAGGTTTACTTATACCACTATTAATAGCTACACGTAAAGTCTCGTTCCAGTTACTCTAATACTTTGAAAAACATTGCGTTTTTAACAATATGTTTGCATATTTTTTGGGGGAAAAACTCGTCTGCAATCTTAATAAAATGGATATATATGTGCCAAGTTTGTTTCAAATGAGTTGAGTATTTTTTAGTTATGGCTGGGATACCTAGCTACATATATATATATATATATATATATATATATATATATATATATATATATATATATATATATATATATATATATATATATATATATATATATATATATATATATATATATATATACCAATTCAAACGGACCTGGTGTATGGATTCTAGGGATTATAATTCGGGTTCAATTGAAAAAAATTCCGAAAGCCCACCATCGTGTCTCTCATTAAGAAATGAAAATTCACTAACATAAGAAAAAAATTCGCCTTTCTCTGACGTCAAGATAATTAAGAAATGTAGCTCTTGTGAAATCTGCAAGTTTTTTATATTATAGGCAGGTACCTAGTCATTCGGATAAAGTTAAATTTCACAAAGTCAATTAACGATTCGAGATTTATTTGGAAATAGAAATATATTAAACAATTTAATTAATTAAGGAATTTAACCCCTATTGAAATTAGAGTTGCTATATAAAAACGTTAAGAATACTTTAAAATAATTGAAAAGTAATTTCTTGTATAAATCGTCACTGTATTTTAGCCAAAATATAGGTAATTATTTTTCTAAAATAAATTCTAATTCTAGCTAGTACTAAAATTGAACTTAATAAAGCAATTTATAAAGAAACATGTATCAGCTAAATCAATTTCGGTCATAATTTTTATGTGATTATTTTCCCCTGCAGACAAATCAACAAAACCAACGATTACATGATGAAGTTTAGCTATATTTCAGGTTTAATGAAATATCATAAGAATGTGGTGTTTTGTAGTGACAGCTGTAATAAGGCGGAACGCATGAAATTTGGAAGGATCCCAGTGGAAACAGAAAGCTCCTGAGTGTATAACAGAAAACAGTGGGAAACAGGTTAACACGCGAATGTCTCTACCAGGCACTAACCACCCTTGTTTCTTCTTGCCTTCTTGCTGTTCTGTCCTAACAGGAAATCCTAAAAACTTCTTAAATACCTTCCATGAATATATACACACAGACAACACTCATATATATATATATATATATATATATATATATATATATATATATATATATATATATATATATATATATATATATATACGATGTTTGGTACGGGCAATTCAAAATCTACTAAAGTCAATAACGATAAAGTGGAGTAAAGATGTGCGGTTTTTTCAAATACGATCCAACACCGCCTTTGTTTTTTAGGTAGCAGTCATGACCTACTAAATATTTGAGTCAAACTGATTTTGGATTTTTGTAATTGTCGTTATTTCTTTTATTATTGAATGCATAGAAAAGGTACCAAAAAAAGTTTCAGATAATTTTTTTGGCAATAAAATGGTAGTGATAAGTTCTCATATAGCTTATCTAGCTCGTCATTTTTGAGAAATGACTTAAGGTGGTGTTTTTTTAATAGATACCATAGTTGGCTATGACGTGATTAAAAGATTATTTTTTGTTTATTAGAGTAAAACACATACCTATTTTCAGTATTTACAAGCTATGGATGATTCTTTATTTGTCTTCCTTTTATAACGTACCTAGCTGCCAATGAAATGATCCGACAGCCAGCAAAAATAATAGTCTGATATATTATACTGCCTACGGGAAATGTATTCTCCTTGAAGATTTAGTGTCGATATTGTTCAGAATGAAACAGCTGGGAACAACTGCCATTTTATCTTCAGTATAACATAGTTGTTACTAGGATAACCACTTTTATTATACACACTGAGAGCTTTTTAAAATTAATTTTTAGCCTTTCGAACTTGGCGTCTATCAGTCATATTGAAATTGAAAAGATGTATCAGAGCATCGCTGAGACCGTCAATGTTTTCGTAACGCCGGTAACAAATTTTGCCTTTTATTATATCAGCTTTCCATGGATAAACATTTATCACTTGATGGGTGTTAAAACAGTATTGCTATTGCTGGCTGTCAGATAATCAAATAATCATAGGTAACTACGTGAAAAAGGAAAATATAGAAAAATAATCATAACTTTCTAAGTACTCAAAATAGGTATGTCATAAGCTATATCACTGAATCAGCAAAAAATAACCTTTCTAACGGTGCCGCAGCCAACTATGGTTTCTACTAAAAAAACTTTGTGTCATATCGCAAAAGGTACGAGCTATATAAAAAAATCGATTTGACAATGAAATTATCAGAATTTTTTTCCTTTACACCCTTTCTGTAGACTCAATAATAAAAAAAATAACGATAATTAAAAAAATGTCAAAATCACTTTTTGTGAAATATCTAGTATGCCATGATATTGCCGAAAAAACAAAGGCAGTGTTGAATTAGATTATCACTTATGGGGCACTTATTATGGTGGCCTATAATTTTAAAATGTCGCTTATCTAATTCCCTATTAAATTTATTTGAAGACCTATTTTAAATTTCAAGTAACATGTCTATTAATTAAAATAACTTAATAAAGTAATTAAGCAAAAAGTAATTAAACAAAAAGTAATTAACCAACAAGTAATTAACAATCAAACTTGACACGTATTTTAGGTTTCAAATCTCTTGGGCGTGTTTGTAGCCAGGTCCATCGAAACAGTTCTTTACAAAAAATTCAATGTTCTGTCCATCAAAAGAATGTAGCTTCGAAAACAATTAAGTTATTCTAAAGAAATTTGGAATACATGTGGTCTCAATAGAGACTTTAATATGTACCAAAAATTGAAGTTTTTAGGTCAATGAAAAAAGAAATGTAGTTTGAAAGATTTTATAAAAATTGGATACTATAAAGCTGTTCCTGCGTCCTGTCTTTAGAATTCAACTTCCTTCTTAGTGAATTTTTATTTTAAAAAATTCACTAATAAAAAGGTCCGATTGTGAGACTTTGCAAACATTTTTTCAAATGAGCGCGAACTAGGATCCCTGGAACTCATATCCGGGGCTAGTTTTAATTTTTATATGTTTATATATATATATATATATATATATATATATATATATATATATATATATATATATATATATATATATATATATATAAATGTTCAGAAAGATTTCCGCGGTCTTTAATGTGAGACATACTTGGTTCTCGGGTTGAACCGCGTCCAGCATTTATGAAAACTCGACGTTTCGGCACCTGTTTTGGAGCCATTTTCAAGAGGTATCTCTGAGGCCTAGGGTTGAACACACTGAGACCTCACAGACGATCTCCGGCGAGATTTGGGAAGTAGGCAGATTGAGGCCCCGTAATCGAGCTACAACAAACCAACCCACCTTTGTCCACTGCTCTAAGGAGTAGGCAGATTGAGGCCTTAGAGTGTCCTTACATATCTCCTTTACATACCTTTGTCCACCACTCTAAGGAGTAGGCAGATTGAGGCCTTAGAGTGTCCTTACATATTTCCTTTACCCACCTTTGTCCACCACTCTAAGGAGTAGGCAGATTGAGGCCTTAGAGGGTCCTTACATATTTCCTTTACCCACCTTTGTGCACCACTCTAAGGAGTAGGCAGATTGAGGCCTTATAGTGTCCTTACATATTTCCTTTACCTCTTGAAAATGGCTCCAAAACAAGAGCCGAAACGTCGAGTTCAGAAATACTGGACGCGGTTCAACCCGAGAACCAAGTATGTCTCATATATATATATATACAGGGCGTTTCTAAATTGATGCGAAAAATTTTACAGGGTGATTCTATGGAGAAAAATAAGGGGTGTCTTTTCTATAAAGTTTTTCTTAAAACCCCTTCTCCTCCAAGTTACAGCCCTTTGAAATTTTGACAAAAAAAAGTTTTCATTAAATTTCTTCGTTATGGAATAATTTAAAAAAATTTTGCAGATGCATATGGCTAACAAAATGATAGTTTGAAAAGTATTTTATAACCCTATAATGTTATCACAAGAGGGTGAAAAAACCTACCCTTACATTATTTTTTATCAGTACCTTTTATTGTGTATACCGTTTTCTATTAAAAGAAATGATTCAGAAAGAAGGATTCATTTAGCAACTTTTTTATATCCTGACATTTTCTCATAAAATTGTTAGTTTCATCATAAAAACATAAAATAACTCTGTAAATTCATGTGACATCGATCTGAGTAATATTTTATTTTTTTGTGATGAAACTAACAATTTTATGAGAAAATGTCAGGACATAAAAAAGTTTCTAAATGATCCCTTCTTTCTAAATCATTTTTCTTTAATAGAAAACGGCACACAAAAAAGTACTGATAAAAAATAATGTAAGGGTAGTTTTTTTCACCCTCTTGTGATAACATTATAGGGTTATAAAATCCTTTTAAAACTGTCATTTTGTCTGCCTGCAAAATTTCGTTTTTTTAATTTATTCCATAACGGAGACATTTAATGAAAACTTTTTTTTGCCAAAATTTCAAAGGGCTGTAACTTAGAGGAGAAGGGGTTTCGAGAAAAACTTTATAGAAAAGCCACCCCTTATTTTTCGCCAAAGAATCACCCTGTATATATATATATATATATATATATATATATATATATATATATATATATATATATATATATATATATATATATATATATATATATATATATATATATGTATCCAACCGATAACTCAAAAAATAACCAACCGATTTCGATTAAACTCAGCTGCCTTTATTTTATTAATGGCCTAGATGAGTTCGTTAGATAGGAAAATCGGACAAGGTTTTCCGGGAAAATTTCGAGTTTTCTTTCGAAAAAAACTTTTATCCGAAAATTACAAAGATATTTTAATAAAATTTGGTGGATATATTGCCTTGGAAAATACCTTACTCCGTACCAAAACTTACCTTCCTAAGTGTATAGAAAATTGAGTTATTCCAGTTTTGAGTTTTCGAAAAAAAAATTTCTCCGAAAGCTACAAAGTTTTTTTAATGAAATTTGGTGATTATGTTGCCTTGGGAAAGTCCTTATCATGCACCAAAATTCAACTTTCTGCGTTTATAGAAGCATCTAATAAAAATTCACTACCATAACGCACTTGCTGCGTCCCGAACTTTTTAAATAATGCTTGTAATAATCAGTACATTAATGACAATGTTGCTAATTGTAAACCGTAATGTCTTTACAGTGGAAATTATGCTAAATGGAGCGAAGATAATTAAAGTCAATGGTATAACGACCGTCTTCCAGACAGAAATTAACAAGTCTTATCACTTTATGTTTCATGTTAATCCAGTCGCACTAGCTTCTAATCAAATCATAATAAGTTAATTAGCTCGAGAGATACGAGGATTAACTTCCATGTTTCATGTAAGTGGTGTGATGCAATATGAAGTTATGGTGAATGAAAACAACTGTCGTTTTCAAGTAGTACAGTGATCATCTAGATTAGATTATCCTTGAACAATTAATTAATGAAATATATACCGAAAATGCGAATGATTTTTTTCTAAATGAGATAATCCTATTTCAATTCTAAGCGGTTTTTCGCGTTATTTTAAAAGTGTATACCTGCCCAGCTTCCCTACTGCTGGCGAAGATTCTTATAATCCCACCATCTCTCTTGCTAAGATTTTAGATCACATCATTGAGACACCTATTAAAAAATTGAGAAATAGGTACCTTAACTTCTGGCCATGACCAGGTACCAAGCTTTCTTGTTAGAGACTGTTGTTGTGTTTTCTTAAGTCCTCTATGCTATATCTTTAATATGTCACTCCAAACATGCACATTCTGGATTTGTGGAAAACTTCCAGGATTACACCTGTGCATAAAAGCGGGAGCCGATCTGAAATTCCTAATTACCGACCAATTCCAATAGTTTATAATTTCGCAAAGGTATTTGAGATATGTGTATACAGCTTTATCTGTCCTTCGATCAAATGCTAAATGTCTGCCTTCCAGCACGGTTTTGCACCAAAACGTTCCACTTGTACCAATCTCATTGTGATGATACAATATATTTCCAACGTTTTGGATGCACAGGGCCAGGTCGATGTTATTTATGTAGACTTTTCAAAGGCCTTCGACAGAATTATTCATGCGAGTATTTTGTCGACACTGTACTGGATGGGCTGCTCTCTCAATTGGTAATTTTTGTTTCGTTCCTACCTCCAAAACAGAACTCAGTAAGTGGTCTATGGTGGCAATCATTTAGAAAAATTTGTTGCAACGTTTGGAGTATCTCAGGATTCAAACTTGGGTTCTTTGCTTTTCCTTATTTTCTTAAATGACTAACCTGCGACTCTTGAATGGGACAAACTGCTTTTTGCCGATTATTTAAAGATATATACATTGATTGATTCTCTGTATGATTGCATTTTACTCCAGATTTACCTAAACAAGGTGGATATAGGATGCGAAAAAAATACCTGGACATGAATATATCAAAGTGTAAAGTCATGTCAACATACCAGGAAAAAGTAATATCTGTAGCCGGTTACAGAAACGTTGAAGAACTTTCTAAAACATCTAGAATTCAGAAGGGCCACTTGCTCCAGTTAGGCTACGCGTTGGGTACGTCCTTCACTTACCGCAACGAAACCCAACAGTGAAGCCAGAGAGGTAGTCTCAAAGTCTGCATGGAGTACGGACCAGTTTCACCAAGTAATGGCAGCAACAATCAATGAATTAGTGGTACCATATTCAGCACCAACTCTTGAAGACTGGGTATTAGTAAAATACCAGTTCAAAAAACTCACCCGCCACTTGTCGGCAAAGTCATGTCAATATCTCCCGACCGCTTATACACCATTGATTTTTTTAAAATCTGCCAAGACTGACCACTTCATTATACGATTTAAACAAGATAAAGACGATGTCCCGAAGAAAGTAGTTTTAAAATATTAGAAAAACCAATGAGCAATGGAGCTGCTCGGCGAGTTTTTTACAAATTTTCTGATGATCTATCTACCTACAATGTAAATTAAGAGTCAGTGGTTTTGTTTTGTTCTAAGCATTTTTTGTTTTATACATTTTTTATGAATATTTGTTCTTTTGTTTGGCTAAATAAAACCAATAAAACTCTGGACGCAGCCAGTGCGTTATAGTAGTGAATTTTCATAAAAATATTTTTAATAGCAAATATGTGTTGTTTTTAAAGAAAGAAGGCATCAAATTTGGTTACCAGTATAACCTATATGGTAGAAACAATGTATCAAACTTTTCATCAAAATAACTGTATTGTTTGAAAATGTACAAAAATTTTCCGAAAATACACTTAAAATGTTTCCGAAAAAACTGGTATCCTGACCAACGAACCTCTAGGTTAATATCAAATTGCGCTATTCAAATTTGAAGCATATCGCACTTGCTGCGTCCAGAATTTTTTTCTTATAAACATGCATTATATTACGATGGAAAATGCAAAAGTGCAATAATATGAGGCATGTTCGATAAAAAAAAAGAAAATTTGCATCACCAATGACTTATGGGACAACCCGTGATGGTAGAGATATTTTTTAAGATGTAGCTCAAGACACCCTATAATTAAGGCATACAATTTTTTCTCGTATAATAACGGATATATTGAACTTTATTGATTTTTCACGAAAGTTTGCTAAAAATTATGTACTTATTATAATTAAACGATAAACTCCATAGTTAAAACTACTTCCAAAGCAGCAGAGGAAGGGTATATTTGAAATGAATTTTCTGGAAATATTTTAGCAAAATGAAGGGCAATGGCGGTTGAAGCTGAAACTTCAGGGTTTGTAAAATACTCGTCTTGCGACATTTTTTCTACGTATTCGTTTGAGGTTATTTGCCTAAATTAGACATACACACACACACAAATATATATATATATATATATATATATATATATATATATATATATATATATATATATATATATATATATATATATATATATATATATAAACTCTCAGAGACTGTGTACAACTAACCAGCCATCTCAAAAATCGCCTGGCCTTATATAGATACATTGTCCCTAATTAGGGAAGAAAGTACTAGGGCTTGCGATTTTTTAAATCGTTAGTTAGTTGTACACAGTCTCTGTTTATATAACACGTTGTGTTTATTAGAGCTGCCGTGACAACGTATTACCTGGCTACGCCACCGTTGGCGATACTATCGTTCATCTCACTATGTTCTAAGAAGCTGGCTACCTTTAGCCGAATACTTGCTGTTTGGTGTATTCTGGCTGTAATTTGATATAGCGCACTGATGAGTTCTAATAAGAGCGAAACCGGTATGCATTTCCAATTATAGTCGGAATACACCTGGCCTTATATAGATACATGGTCCCTAATTAGGGAAGAAAGTACCAGGGCTAGCGATTTTTTAAATGATCAGTTAGTTGTACAAAGTCTCAGTTTATATAAGACGCTGTGTTTATTAGGGGTGCCGTGACAACGTGTTACCTGGCTACGCCACCGAGGGCGACAATGTCGTACATGTCACTATGTTCTACGAAGCTGACTCCCTTTAGCCGAACTTGCTTTAGGGTTTATTCTGGCTCCTACAAGACCTACATACTTCGGCAGTGTGGGTAACCCAGACTTGCTCGACACAGTAATCATGTCGAACACCACTCTTCTCCATGAAATAACTACCCTAAACGACCTCTCGTCGGACCATAACCCAGTTATTTTGCAGCTCTATATGACAATGACGCACCCGACTTCCCAAGGAAAAAGGTACTGTGGCCAGTTTTCACAGAACATCTTAAAAACACCCTTGGCAATATTCCGGTTATCCGCAGCATCCCCGAACTCGAGAGTACAGTGGATAATCTACAGTCCAAAATCCAAGTTCTATCGAACATGCATCGTATCCCGCCCCAATCAGCAATCTGCCGTCATGTCCGTCCAGTATCAGAGAAATGATACTAGAAAATAATCGCGTGCGTAGACTAGCTCAACGCACCGGAAACTCCACCGAAAAACGAGACGCAAACAGACTCATCAAACAAGCACAAGAACTCCGCAACAACCGGAGGGAAGAACGCCTGCAAACCCTGTCCGCCGAAAACAATTCCATCTGGCAAATGGACTTTTGCCTTCGCTCCCAAAAACTTTCGATATCCCCTTTCACGGCCGTAATGACATCGTATACACGGATGCGGAGAAAGCAAGTGCATTCGCGGATCATCTGGAGTTGCAGCTCAGCCCGAATTATAACAACGTTGATCTGTCGCATGTCGCAAGAACGCACCCTTGTCAGGAGCGCGCTTCGCGCCACCCCAGACACAATTATCGAGCCCGCAACTTTCAAAGAAGTTTCCCAAATAATCAAATCATTAAAAAATAGAAAAGCTCCGGGATACGATGGAATCTCCAACAAGACCCTGACCCCCCCCCCCCGCCCCGCAAAGCCGTGGTATTTATAGTTAAGATTATGAATGCCATCCTTAGATTTCAACATTTTCTTTCAATGTGAAAACTTGCCGACATTATCTAACCTCCCAAAACCCAAAAAAGGTCCGCTGTTCCCTCAGAATTACAGGCCCATAAACCTACTCCCAGTCATCGACAAAATCGTCGAAAATTTGATTCATAAAAGGCTAGACTCATTCGCCTCTGAGAATCATATCGTTCCTGACGAGCAATTCGGTTTCAGACACCCGCACTCCACCACAGACCAAGTCGTTCGTGTGGTGGAAAACATCGCCGAAACAATTAATAAAAACAAGTCAACTGGTGTAATATTTCTCGACATTGCTCAAGCGTTCGACACTGTTTAGCATGCGGGCCGCCTAAACAAACTTCTATCATTTAATTATCCTCTCTCTCTCTGATTCTGCTAATCAGGTTATACCTGCAACAGAGGAAGTTCCAGGTCAAACATCTGGTAAGCAGATCTAGAACCCACTCAGCCACGGCTGGTCTCCCGCAGGGTTCTGTTATCTGCCCTCTGCTGTACAATATATTTGTCGCAGACATACCGACACGGCCCCTAAAAGTGACATACGCACTGTACGCAGACGACACTGCCATCCTCGGCAGCTCCACTCAGCCGAGGATAATAACCGAATGTCTACAGACCGCCGTAGACTAGCTGCAAGGCTGGTATAGGAAATCTTGTCTAGCCATAAACCCCGACAAATGTTCAGCAGTCATATTCTCTAAGAGGAGACACACACCTCACGAACACGTATCATTAGACAACCGTCTAATGGCAAGACTCCGTCAAATATATCCGGAAATATATGGAAACATTCAAACCCAAACGTCATTGTCTGAAGTCTTTCCAACGGAGGTATGAACTAAGGTCTGGTACTTCAGGGAGATGAGTTAAGTGAGTACGAGTCTCACAGTACCCCGACATCCCACACACTAAGGTATTGTGTATGAGGTCTGCATGATGCATTCTCCTTTCCTGTGTCAAAAAAGTGTATTCTGGCTGTAATTTGATATAGCGCACTGATGAGCTCTAATGAGATCGAAACCGGTATGCGTTTCCAATTATTGTCGGAATGCACCTTGCCTTATATAGATACATGGTCCTTAATTAGGAAAGAAAGTACAGGGCCAGTGATTTTTTAAATCGTTAGTTAGTTGTACACAGTCTCTGTTTATATAACATGTTGTGTTTACTAGAGCTGCCGTGACAACGTATTACCCGGCTACTCCACCGATGACAACACTGTCGTACATCTATGTCCAATTTGAGAGATATTGTGTTTTAAAAAATATTTTGTAATTTTTGTTAAGAATAATTGGCCGTTAAGATCCGATGAACGAACTCATCCAAGCCATTAACAAAATAAGGGTAATTCCTAAATTTGATCCGAATCAGTGAAAATTATTTTTTGAGTTATCGGTTGGATATATATATATATATATATATATATATATATATATATATATATATATATATATATATATATATATATATAAACTTTTCTTAACGAAAATTCACTAAAAAACTGGAAAAAAATGAAACTGATTCGTACATGAATCATGGTATGCGATTATAAATTTGAATATTTCCCAAACTAAAGTTTTCAGATAAAGGAAGTGTTATACAAAAGTTAAATCATATGGGCCGCTCTTAACTTCTGAAACATAAAATACAGGCTGCTTCGTTTGAAGAAATTGAGTGACCGCAGTTTGAATTTTTTTCAAGTTCAGCCACTATTTGAGCGGGCCTGTACAAACTAACACCCCCATAAATGCGTGATTTTCATGGGATTTTGCTATCTATTGATAAAAACGCCGCATCACAAGTTGTGATGTGTGCCAAAAAACGTGGAAAGTTGCAAAACAATTGAAATAACTCGAAGACGATAAACGATTTCATTTTTTTACGCTACTTGCATGCGTTATATTCGATGGAAAATGCAAAAATGCAAGAAAATAAAGAGTGTTACCTTAATTGTGTCACCAACGACTTATGGGCCACTCTGTGATCGACAAAATAATTTTGTAAGATGCAGGTCAAGACACCCTATAATTAACGTCCATAATGTTTTTCTCGTATCTTGTATAATAACCGATATATTGAGCTTTTCTGGTATTGTTTGACCTTTTTGCGCAAAAAATTAATCTTTGTCTCTAATATGCAAGAGATTTTGTTACCCACACAAAATATTTTGTTTTTTGTGTGTTAGTCTGGTCATCACTGGCACACATTTTTTTCTTAAATGCCTATAACCCTTGTTTTTTTTAACTTAGAGATTTAAATATATCGTACACTTTTTATAATATAAACATGCGTTGCAAATTTGGTTGCCATATCATTGTTATTTCCAGAGATACAAAATTTTTCCGAAAGAAAACCCAAAATTTTCCAGGTAAAATTGGTCCGATTTTCCTGGCTAAAGCTACTTGCAAAAGGAACGGACTCACCAGATTTGATCAAAATCGGCTTGTTATATTAAGTAATCACAATATATATATATATATATATATATATATATATATATATATATATATATATATATATATATATATATATATATATATATATATATATATATATATATATATATATATATATATATAAATTGAAAGTCACCCCGGATATGTGTTCTAGGAGGCCTAGTTCGCGATCATTTGAAAGTTTTTTGAAAATTCTAAAGTCGCAGCCTCCTCATTAGTGGATTTTTCTGCGAAAATTCACTAAAAATTTTGGTGTGAGTGTAGGGTCAGTCCATAGATTCGTACACAAACTACGTTACAACAATTTGTTCGCAGTGGGTTCCCGGTCTTTTCGTTCAGGTGCAAAAAAGCTTGCGATTGGACCTATCTCTGCAGCACTTAACGGACTACAGGTAAGATTATTCTCTTCTTTTAATAACTGATGGCAATGTCATTAGTTTGAACCATCCAGTAAGCTGTTATCGATGTAATGGAAACCTAGAAATTCCCCACCACCAAACAAGTTTAAAGCACAAATTTCTGCAGGCAAGGAGATTATGACATTTTTTCGACCATGAAAGCGCCTTGCTGTTAGAGTTTAAAGAGCTTTGATAAATATCAATGGAAACCTGTGCAATGAAAGTCTGAACAAGCAATATGGCGAAAATGTACAGGGAAGCGTTCACGTGTTGTGATTCTGCTTCACGACAATACTTATGTCACCTAATATGGCAAAAAAATCAACAAAATAAATTGAGGACTGTGAACTACATATTACTGTTCATACATGTAATGTACTAGAGCTACATTTACGAACATTATTATTACTGGCATACTCGTTATATTTTACCAAGCGCAAAATTTTACTCGTAAACTCGAAAATAATCTACCAAATTGTGTGCTAATTATTTGAAAATTTTCAGTCATCATTGTTTATATCCGTCTGATAAAAATTGATTAGAAGTACAGAGACCGAAGTTCAGTTTTATAATTATTATGATAACGAAAATAATATTACAGTCTGGCCGGCGCCACAAATAAAACACTTGTAAACTGTGACAAGATTTTGTCAGGACTCTAATGCCTCATATTTCTAGAATAACGAAAGTCACACTTTAAAAGCAGGCCCCAAGATAAAAAGTAACTACCTATAAGGAATGACGAAATTTTTTCCTTTGTTTTGCCTCTAAAAGAGATTGACTTTTATCGAGTTGGTGATTAGGCATTTTTCCAAAACACCAATAAATTCGGAGTTTTATTTCGTAAAGGTGCTTTTAGAGAATTTTCGCATTAAAAAACCTAAATTCAAACTGACGTACTTACTAACTTAAGTATCTCTGACAACTGAAATGCGATCATGAAGAATACACAAAGAAACGTTTCTCTATGAAAGCATATGAATAAATAAGAAAAGTTTATTTTCCTCATTGATATGAATCCCGTATTAATGTGCAGAGTTGGAATTGTGAATACTCACATACGTCCTTCTTATATTAATTATTTATTGTAACTCTGCGGCCACCACAGTTTAACTTATAGATCTAGATAATGACTTTGCATACTGTTCTTGCAGAATATTTGCGAGAAAAATTCGATAATGAGGAGCATGCGACTTCTGAATTAGGAAAAAATGTCTTCATCTGAACTCGAACTAGAACCCATATTTGGGGTCACTTTCAGTATATATATATATATATATATATATATATATATATATATATATATATATATATATATATATATATATATATACATACATACAAGGTAATTCAACTTCCTGCAACTGTCGTCCAAAAAATTAAACAAAAACTGGAAAATGCTATTTTCAATTTTCGCCCCTATCTCATTTATTTGAACTCGTATAAAGAAACGAAAACAACATTCTCACAGCCATTTTCAATTTTTTATCTGATATCGGACTCACATTATTTCAACAACGTTTCGCCTTCTTTGGTACATCATCAACTTTCTTATTTCATATGATCACCATATTGGATTTTGACATCCTAGGTTTCCTGTTTTTTTTTCTGAAATCGACAATGTATAACACGTTGAGAAATTCCTTTTAACAATTGGACTCAACTGTCAAACAGTGCAAAGTCACCTTGTCTCTTGAGGTGGGCTGTGGAATTTCAAAACGTCATAAATTTTTTCTGTCATCGGTGATAACGTTGTAATAGTAAGATGCCGTTCTGCAATGAAGAGAATCATGATATGTTGTGTATTTGGTTGTGGAATTTGAAAACGACAAAAATATTTCTGTTATCGGTGATAACGTTGCAATGGTAAGATGCAGTTCAATAATGTTAACTGACGTGAATCTTATAGGGTTTGTAATTATTTTCACGTAATGTTTTCCAAACTCGTGTCTGCGGTATACCCAAACCCAGAGAAAATTGAGGGATCATTATTGACCTAAAGAGTAAATAAGGGATGCACAATTATTTTATTCACAAAAAGTTACCTTAAATTTACCATTACTAAAATGTTATTACCTTGATTGTTGTTTAAGTTTATGTTCCCATAATCAGTTTACCAGGCGCCAACAGTTGTCAATAGTTTAATAGTTGTGTCAACGCATGTGTTCACCAGTCCCGCTGAGTTCCACCTGTTGCCGATTTGTCAAAGCGGAATGACAGACAAACGTCACAATAGTGGTGGAAGTTGACATTGCGTTCATCAGGCACCAACTGCTGAAATGCATCTGTAGTCGCTTAAACTCCGCCGTTGGCGCCTGGAGAACTCAGCCATTGTTATCACCGATGTCAGAAATATTTTTTGACGTTTTGAAGTTCCACAGACAACGTCAAGAGACAATTAAGGTGCTTTTGCACTATTTGATAGTAAAATCCAATTGTGAAAAATTATTTCCCAACATGTTATACATTGTCGAATTTAGAAAAAAGCAAGAATCCTATGATGTCAAAATCCAATATGGCCCTCATAAGAAATAAGAAAGTTGATGATGCCCCAAAGAAGGCGAAACGATGTAGAAAAATTTTGAGTCCGCTATCAGATAAAAACTAAACATGGCTGTAGGAATGTGCTTTTAGTTTCTTTATACGAGTTCAAATAAATGAGATAGAGACGCAAATCGAAAATCTATATATATATATATATATATATATATATATATATATATATATATATATATATATATATATATATATATATATATATATATATATATATATATATATATCACACCGATAACTCAAAAAATAATCTGCCGATTTTAATGAAATTTATCATGTGCCTTTCTTTTGTAAGTGGTTTTGGAAAATCGGACCACTTTTCTGTGTACATTTTGGGTTTTCTTTCGGAAAAGTTTTTTAGGCAACCCAATTTGGTACTCATGCTTATATTATAAAACGTATACTGCGTACTAAATTTTAAATCTCTAACTTGAAAGGAAAAAGGTTATCAACATTAACTTTTCCTGACACAAAAAGCAAAGAAGTAAGAGAAAAAATAATATCACGTTTTTATCATTTTTCTCCTGAAAATGGCAAAGTGACGATTTGAAACTTCAAAATTAGTAATTTTTAAACAAAGATTCTGGAACTGATGCTTGATATCTGAGTAGAAAATATTGCATGAAATGTCTTTAACAACGTGTTAGATTTATGTTTTAACTGTTACTCTCCTTCATTTGATTAAAATGTGTTTGAAATAGACCTTACTTAGTTTAAACAATTTAACACCGTAGAAAATTGACATACGACCTTATGTGATTATAGTCTGGAAATATACGTGGCATTATACTTCGGTTTGCATATTTTCAGTGTCCGAATAGTAAAGTTACTAGTATCTCAGCACAAATCGTCTTCTATTATAAAAGGTTCAAATCTTAGTAGTAACTGCTTTTTTAAATTTTTAGCGAATTTTTGTGAAAAAAGTTAACTAGTGAATAGCGATGAGGATTTTCAAGACTTTTAATTTTAATAGCAAACGAGATTGTTCTTGCCCTAAGTTGACGAAACCGTTTTACACTTAATACAGACGTAGATACTTTTGCGCTTGCTTTTCAAGCGCTTGCTTTTCAAGCGCTTGTTTTGTTCTCCCCAACCGGTTTCGCTTTTTACGCCCCGTTAGGCAAAATAAAAATAGGAAAGGTCTCCACGTCTGTATTTAGATTAGATTGTGTAATTCTAAATTTATGTGATTAGTGAATATTCAGGTTCAAAAGGTACGAGTAATAGCGAATTTTCTGTTAAAAAACATTCGCTTATGACGAGATTAAGAACTTCGAACAGATTTTCAAGTGAGCGTGAATTAAGGCTCCCAGAATCAATAGCCGAGGTTAGTTTATATATATATATATATATATATATATATATATATATATATATATATATATATATATATATATATATATATATATATATATATATATATATATATATAGTGTGGCCCATTTAAGATGGAAACACCCCTCTAACTTTCGTATTTATAATTCGATTTTGATGAACACAAGATCAGAAGTTATAAGATGAAAAACTCTACAAGCGATGTGAAAACTGTTCTCTATGTCACCTGACCAAGGCCTACTAATGCAGTTTTTCTATGTCAAAAAATTGGAAAAAGGGTTAGGGCCGTTTTTATGAAGCAAATAAGTACGTAACTGCATTCGGGGTCCCTCAAAATAGATATATTCAAAATTTCATAAAAAAAGAAGAATTTTTAACCATTATAGAGAAGTTTTTGTGTGACCCTTCTATTGAAACACCCCGCTAACTTTTATATTTATAAAATTTTTTTTAACGAGAACTCAAAAGATAGAAAACGAAGAAGTCTATAGATCCTGTGAAATTTGCCATTCGATCACGGCCTACTAAAAAGATTTTCCTATGTCATAGCATTTATAACCTTTTTTTTCTTCAACCTTTGAGATGTTGTTGACTTTCATAGTTCATCATAATAATAATTATTTATCGATGAACTTTGGTAGGTAACAGTTTTAAAGAATGGCGTACGTATTTGGCGTACGTATTTTTTTCCTAAAACCAACCCTCAAACTTTTTTATAATTTTGACATATGAAACTAGTTTTAGTAGGCCGTGATCGAGTGGCATCTGAAATGGTTAATAATTCTTTATTTTCGATGAAATTTGTAATATATGTATTTTGAGGGATGCCGAATGCAGTGGCGTACTTATTTTCTTTCTAAAAAGGACCCTTTTCTCACTTTTTGACATAGAAAAATTGCATTAGTAGGCCTTGGTCAGGTGACATGGAGAGCAGTTTTCACAGCATGTTTTTCATCTTATATCTTTTGATCTTTTGTTAATCAAAATCGAATTATAAATACAAAAGTTATAGGGGTGTTTCCATCTTAAATGGGCCACACTGTATGTGCGCGCGCGCGTGCGTGTGTGTGTATCTTCGGAAAGATTGTCGCGGACATTATTGTGGGAAGTTCTTGGCTCTAGGGTTAAATTCCAAACGAAGCCTATGGAGTTTACAAAATGTATTGTTCCGACTGCCCTCGTACCTTTATGGGACAAACGAATAGCACCCCTCGCAGTTAGAAAATATGACATATCATCCGCATTGTCCATGCATCATTGCATCATATTCATACAGGACACAAAATAGACTGACAATGCTAAAGCAATAGCTTCGGTCTACGACTTGAAAACCAAATATTTATATCTGCCACGCCATCGTGATAGAAAAACATCCCGATTGTTTAAACAATAGAGATGATCGTCTTCGACTTCCGATTACTTGCAAACCTATTATATCCTCATTAAAAAAACACAAAATAACTTTTAACTCAATAGATAATTTAACCGCCCCCATTACCTAACTCAACAAATACATCTAACCCTATTAATCCTTCAAATACCCTTACAAAACATCTTGACGTAATAACCCTTACTGGCCCGAATAATTACCCTGATAAGGAACCAAGTAGATGAAACGTTATAAACAATACAATACTTACGACTAACGGGCAGATCTTTTTCAGGTCTAGGGTTGAACACAGTGAGACCTTAGAGACGATATGCAGCGAGATTTGGAAAGTGGCCAGATTGAAGCCCCGTAATGAGCTACAGCAACAAAACATACCCTTATCCACCGCTCTAAGGAGTAGACAGATAGAGGCCTTAAAGTTCATTTCCTTTCATATTTCCTTAACATCTTGAAAATGGGTTCAAAACAGGAGTCAAAAGGTCGAGTTTTAATAAATTATAGACGCGGTTTAACCCGAGAACCAACTGAAAAAAAAAATCTGGACGCAGAAAGTGCGTTATGGTAGTTAATTTTTGTAGAAATGATCTGGCACCAAATATTTTTTACAACTTTTTTTCTTGTAACATAGAAATATAAATTTTGGTAGGTGGTTTCCTTTTAACATCGTAAACGTACGTACCAAATTTGGTTACCATATCTTTCCATTTTTGAGATACAATTTTTTTCCGAAAGAAAACACAAAATTTTCCCACTAAACTTGCTTAGATTTTCCTGACTAATGAACTTATCCAAGCCACTTGCAAAAGTAACGTAGCTACCAAATTTGGTTCAAATCGGCATATTATTTTTTGAGTTATCGGTGAGATACATACATACATTCATACATATATATATATATATATATATATATATATATATATATATATATATATATATATATATATATATATATATATATATAGACATATAAAAATTGAAACTGACCCCGGATATGGGTCCTAGGTGACCTAGTTCGCGCTCGTTTTATCAAAACTCAAAAGTCGAGGTCTCCCCATTAGTGAATTTTTTCTAAGAAAATTCAGTAATAAAGGAAATAATTACATTCTTTAATTTGCGTTATGTGTAACATTTATTCAAGCGAATGTTGGTAAAAAATATTAGTTTTAAATTGAAGATATGATTTTTTCGATTCATAAACATTTAATAAAAATTCCCTACTATATCGTACTTGCTGCGCCATGAATTTTTCTTTTCTGGTTAAAATAAATACAAGCAAAAGCACTACGCTCTTTATTGAAAATTAAATGTTGTGTAACACATACTTTAGTAGGGAAGTTTCCATTGATAAGACGAGACTAATTTGGATTAGCCTTTCATTTACTTACAAAGTATCAAATAAACAACTTCTGTTAAAGATAATTAAATAATTAGTATCAATATAAGTATCATAAATCCAATTTTTTTAAATATATAAATTTTAAATTGTGTATACATCTGAACAAAACTGACTTCGAGATAGTAAAGTGATAGCAATGGTGGGGAAGCTAACGCCAGACAAGTAGGCCGCAACGGGCCCTTTTTGCCAACCCCGGCAACCCAGCAACCATGCCCTATCCCTCCACGGTTCCGTTTTCAAACCTCCTCGACCTCGAAATAAAGGCCATGACGGTCTTTCATTGGACGGAACTTACCTGGCTCCTCTGCAGAGTCCTTGAACCAAAAATTCTGTTCGTAGACTCCCAAAAGCCTCGCATTGACACAGGTAGTGGTAAGACGTTTCTTCTGTCTCGCAGCATTCCTGACAAATAAGACCCCTCTCAACATCTACCAATGTAAGGTGTCTTCTGAGAGTACAGTGGCCTGTTAGAACCCCAATGATGCGGCAAAGCGCAGAACGACTACTACCAAGAAACCAGGCAGTCTTGCTTCTGTCCGGCCTTTCCACGAAATCCCTCGCCTGACTACAGTCACTGACCGACCTCCAGTGCTTCTCCATGGCCTCCTCAGTCCATTTATCTAGCGCGTCAGAAACTACCTTCCTACTTATGCCTATAGCAGGCTCCGGATAACAGAACGGCCGCCGGGAACCAAGCCTTGCGAGGTCATTCGCCACTTCATTCCCCTCCACGACACAGTGTCCCAGAACCCACACAAGTTGTACCTCCTTACAGTAAGAGCGTCAGCGCACTCCTGAACCAACGCTGACCTATTTTTGGGCGCGCAGATTGCCCGGAAGACCGCCTGACTATCTGAGGAAATGTATACACATTTCTCAGGGATCATCCTCACATCCTGTCGATTTACTACAGACAGAATAACGTACACCTCCGTTTCGAAAGCCGTGGTATATACGCCCAGAGTATAACTCTCGCGCACCCCCAGGCTATCGATGTATATTCCCGCCCCGAAGAAGTGCTGCTCCTCCAGCCGTGATCCGTCAGTAAACAGACCAGGCTAGCAGGCTGGAAAGCAACGGCATTTTTCCTCCATTCCTTGCTGGTGATTCTGAGGGTATATGTCCTGGTCCGCCTAATATAATCCTCTGCATTTTGTACCTTGATAGTGGAAATTGGAATATACTTTTTTATACATTGTATATTCCGGCCTAGGAGGAGTGCTGTTCCTCCAGCCGTGATCCGTGGGTAAAACAGATCAGGCTATTAGGCTGGAAAGCAACCTCAATTTCCCCCCACTGATCCTTGCTGGGGATCCTGAGGGTATATATCCTAGTCAGCCTAATATGATTCTGTGCATTTCGTACATTGATGGTGGAAATTGGTATTTCTTTTTCCACCTCCTTGGCAACTTTTTCGTGTCCTGTTATTGCTCCCTCTCCGCACCAGTTACCAAAGTATCGCATTCTAAGATGCGACGTCATAGCCTCCCTTCTGTTACAGCTGGGAAGGACTTCGACATATAGTCGATAGCTGGTGACAAATTTAGTGTAGGTATTTTAGGCACTTAGAAACCTTAAACAGGTACAATTTTAATGTTAGTGAATCTGGAATAGGGAGTCAGGAAGGGCCTTGGCGGTTATTTTGCTACTGCGCAGCATATGACATTTGCAAACAATTAATCACAAAAAATATTCTTTGGAGACTTTGGAATAATACGGTTTTTTATTTACGCATTAGGAGAATCTAGAAATAAAAATCGCAGGCTTTTTAGATGTTTTAAAAATACGACCAGACTGTCCCGAATTTGTGTTATAAATACACGAAAAAAGTATACTTTAGGCAATCTGAAATTTGTATAGTACACTGATTAATTAATATTAAAAATACGTGCGAAAAGCTAGACGAATACGACGATTTTTAATTATTACCTGACACTGATAAAAATTTCAAATGAGTGTGACAAGAAAGCCTTATTCGTAGACATAGGTAAGAGAGAGAACGTTGATCAAAACCTGCTGGCAACTGCCGGGGCTCTGGTCCGCTACTCTACCACGTGACTCGAATAACGTGCTACGTACAGCGCGGGCTGTTTTTTGAGCATTTTGGAGTAGCTTATTATTTCTTATACTAATATTTAAAATTTACTTGAACTATATGGATTAATATTGTCAGAATTCACGTTACAAATGAAAACAATTTTCGGTTAAATTATTGAAGATTTACTAAACGCATTGTTTTATTGAAGAAGATAAAATGTTTTAAATTATTTTCATCAAGAAATTTATTGTTTTTTTTTGAAAAAAAAAAACGAAATTATATAATTTTATTTAACTTTATATATTTAACTTTAACACAGTTACTATACAATAAATGTTATTGGAGCTCAAAAATAATATTATATATATATATATATATATATATATATATATATATATATATATATATATATATATATATATGTATATATGTATATATATATATATATATATATATATATATATATATATATATATATATATATATATATATATATATATATATATATATATATATATATATATATATATGTATGTATGTATGTATGTATGTATCACACCGATAACTCAAAAAATAATGGGACGATTTTGATTAAATTTTGTGAATACCTTCCTTTTGCAAATGGCTTGAATAAGTTCGTTAGCCAGGAAAATCGGCCCAGGTTTTCCCGGAAAATTTTGTGTCTCCTTTCGAAAAAATTCATATCACCGGAAATAACAAAGTAAGGGTACGAGGGTTTATTTCATTATAGGTAAATTACATACCAAAATTTAGCTCTCTGAGTTGAAAGACAAATAAGTTATAGGCATTTAAAAAAAATTGGGGTTTTCCTCAAAACATCAAAGTCGCGATTTAAAACGTCAAAATTGGCAACATTTAGGCAAAGAACCTGAAACTAATATGAGCTAGGGAAAGAAAAGGTCTCAAGAATAATGCTTTACAAAGCCTGAAGTCTTAGCTTCAACCGTCATTGTCCTTCATTTTGTTAAAATATTTCCAGAAAATTCATTTCAAATAGACCCTTTCTCTGATGCTTTGGCAGTAGTTTTAGCTATAGAGTTCGTTTAATGTATCAATAAAGTTCAATATATCCGTTATTATACAATATACGAAAAAAATTTGTATACATTAATTATAGGGTGTCTTGAGTTACATGTTGAAAAATTCTACAATCACAGGATGGCCCATAAGTCGTTGGTGATACAAATTTTCTTATTTATTGCATTTTTGCATTTTCCATCTAAATATAATGCATGTTTGTAAGAAAATAAATTTCGGACGCAGAAAGTGCGTTATGGTAGCAAATTTTCCTTAAATGCTTCAAATTTGAATAGCTCAATTTGCTATTAACCTACAAGGTTGACCAAGAAACCAGTTTTTTGGGAACACTTTAAGTTTACTTTCGCAAATTTTTGTACATTTTCAAACAATAAAGTTATTTTGATGAAACATGGTACATTGTTTCTATTATATAGGTTATACTGGTAACCAAATTTGATGCCTGCTGTCTTAAAAAACACATATTTGATATTAAATACATTTTAATGAAAATTCACTACCATAACGCATTTGCTGCGTCCAGACTTTTTCAAATTCAGCAACTATTTGAGAGCGCCTGTATATGGCATTTCGACTTTTTTTGACGAATAATATAAAAGAAAAACTCTCTAAATGCGTCATTTTTTTGGACTCGGATCTCTATCGGTAAAAACGGCATATCAAAATTTTTGATATGTGCCAAAAGTGTGAAAAGTTGCAAAACAATTGAAATAACTCGAAAACGATGGACAATATCATTTTTTTTCCTACAAGCATGTATTATAATTATATGGAAATGTAATAATGCAATAATAAAACGGGTATTTAATTAAAAAAAGAAAACTTGTATTACCAACAGCTTATGGGTCACCTGTGGTCGTCAACATGCTTCTATAAGATGCAGCTAAAAACACCCTATAATTAACTTATATAATATTTTTCCGTACCTTACATAATAACGGATGTATTGAGCTTTACCGTAGAAATGCGCCACCACGTATCTATGTAAACATGTAAAAACTGAAATTGACCTCGGATATTTGTTTTAGAGGGTCTAGTTTTCTCTCATTTGGAGAAATATTTTCAAAATTCAAAAGTAGCGGTCTTCACAATGATGAATTTTTTCTACGAAAATTCGTTAAACATTATCGACCATTAAACCACAAACTCTATAACTGAAACTACTGCCAAATCATCAGAGAAAGGGTTTACTTGAAAATAATTTTCTGCAAATATTTGAGCAAAATAAAGGACAATGTGGGTTGAAGCTGTAACTTAAGGCTTTGTAAAACACACTGATTATGATATTAATTGTACACAACTCGTATTCATTTCAGGTTCTTGGTCCAAAAATTGCAAATTTTGACCTTTCAAATCGCCACTTTGAGCTTTGGGAAAAACTATAAATTTTTCTAAGTAATTTTTATGCTATTCCTTGACCTTTTTGCGTGAAGAATAACTAATCTTTGTAATATGCAATAGATTTTGTTATCCAAATAAGATATTTTGGTTTTGTGCTTTTCTCTGGTCATCAGTGGCACACAAACTTTTTATTGAAATGCTTATAATGTTTTTCCTTTTAACTTAGATATCTGAATTTTGGCATGTAGTGTAAGCTTAATAGTGTAGACTTGAGTATCACATTTGGTTCTCATAGATTTGTTATTTACAGAGATACTAAAATTTTCCGAAAAAGAATCCACAATTTTCCCGGAAAACCTGGTCCTATTTTCCTGGCTAACGAACTTATCCAAGCAGACTTACAAAAGAAAGGCACTCATCCAATTTGATCAAAATCTGCCCATTATTTTTTTAGTTACCGGTGTGATACATATATATCTATATATATATATATATATATATATATATATATATATATATATATATATATATATATATATATATATATATATATATATATATATATATATATATATATATATATATATATATATAGGGTGCCCATAATTAATTGGTCATTAGCTAAGGGATGATAGCTGGCACAAAAATAAAGCGATTGGGCTCAACATGCCTTAGTAAAATGTTACTCGTTTTCGTTTTACAGGGTGTTTAAGTATTTTTTTCTTAAAACTATTTTTTTCAAATGTCCTGAAAATGGTTCAACGTATTATTATAAAATGTGGCATGGTATTATAAGGGATCATGCGTAATACGATGACGGTATCGATTTTATCACTGCCGCTAGGTGGCGCCACCGACAGCAACGCTGGTTCATTTACATGGTCATAATGTTTTGTCCAGCCTGTATGCACATTTTCAAACAAAAATTCAGAAAGCCCATTTAGTTTCACACAAAAAAGGTATACATATATATATATATATATATATATATATATATATATATATATATATATATATATACTATAAACGTACTTATTCAATGAAATTAAATTTACGATTATGAGCAAACATATCTCGAAGGCTTAAATCTTAGTACAAATTATGTGTATCTGTTGTAGATACTTTTTAGCACAATAAAATGTGGGTTATCCAAAGAAACATTTTTATTAAGAATTCACCAAAGCCATTAAATAAAATAGCATCTATAAAACTATTAATAAAAAATAAATAGCTAACAAAATGGATATCGGAAAGATTGTTACAAATTGCATTAATTTACCTAATTAAATTAATCTAAGATTAAACTGCAACTTTAGAAGCAAAACAACAACAAATCAGAAAATTCATGTTGAAAATGATGTTCACGGGTAGCATGAGGATTTTCAATCGCATAGGTATGGCTATTCCGCAAATTGAACATACCTCTTCTGGTAAATAAGGCTTCCAGTAGATAAAATTTTCTTGTAGAACATTGGACCCTCTAAATAGCGTCATCTCATAAACTGACAAAAATGAAGTCTTCTTGGTAAGTCCTGCAGTAAAAGCTACTGAACTTGAGTGAAATGATACGGATGCAGCTTTTCTTTGCGTGTGGTCCTGGACACCGAAGAATAGCTTATATCCGTTGCTGCACTAATACGTCTCGTGCTGGTTTCCGCGTCTTCTACAATACGAACTATGATTTCGTCTTCCAAATCAGCATCAATCACACTTGGGCTTCCTGTATTACTGTTTTTGGGATGAAATGAGGCAGTTTCCCCTAATCTATCGTACAGTGCGTTAAAAGTTTTATAGTTTGGTTTCCTTCTATCAGGATAGAGCTCAAAATAGCGCTGTGCTGCTCTGCGCAAACAAAAACTTTCCTGGGCATGAAGTCACACCATATCTCACATTTGTGAATTGGAAAAATCATTATGACGTGGCATTTTAACGCAAATAAGGATAAAGTAACAATTAAAGATACTTGTTTAATGTCAGTCGATTTTGACAAGTTATAGTAAACAAGTTCCTAGTTGCTACTATAACATACTTAGCAACAAAGTAAATACAGATTTTTGGTTTTTATTGAAAAAGTACGTTTATTTTGAAAACGGTCAACTTTTTCGACTTTAAAGAAGTATACATTTTTTGTGTGAAACTAAACGGGCTTTCTTTATTTTTGTTCAAAAATGTGCATACAGTGTGGACAAAAAATTATGACCATGTTTGAACCAGTATTGCTGTCGGTGGCACCACCTAGCGGCAGTGGTGAAATTGATACTGTAATCGTATTACGCATGATGTCTAATAATACCATGCGACATTTCATAATAATATGTTGAACCACTTTCAAGATATTTGAAAAAATAGTTTTCAGAAAGATTATTTAAACACCCTGCTAAACGAAAAGGAGTAAAATTTTACTTAGGATGTTGAGCCAAATTGCTTTATTTTGTGCCAGCTATCACCGCTTATAGGGCACACTATATATATATATATATATATATATATATATATATATATATATATATATATATATATATATATATATATATACAACACAGATCTCCCCATTCGTGAATTTTCCTTTCTACGAAAAATTCGCTAAAGGACCCAGCCTTGAAAGAAATTGCAAATCATATTCCACAAAATGCAAAGTATTGATCCCCAGAAAAGCAAAATCAAATGATCCAGGCATTGGTCCAAACTATTGCTGATCTTCCAGAGTCTGATGTTTACTCAGATGGAAGATGGAACCAGAAATTGTATATATGGAAATGTAAAAGAGTCGTTGCTGTACTGGCTGCTACCAAAAATTTAGATGCTGCCACATTTACGGATGCTACATATATTAATTAAAAGTAAAATCCAACTGAATCTTCTTCTGAACAAGTGCTCGAACGGAGCAAGTAAGATGAGCGGCCAAACTGCAAGTATTGCCGCCAGAATTGAGCAGAAATTGAAAAGATATATACCACACCCTCGACCTAACGTTGTGCCCTATTTGCAATTTCGAAAGCACTACTTAAGAAGTTGTTCTGACTACGACCCTGGGTACACTTCGTGTTATTTTTACGTTCAGCTCAGCTGGTAGATATTTCTTCTGGCTTCCGCTACAAGAATAGTGAGATTCTCTGGAAGGAAAATTTTCGAGATGTTGTGGCACGGTGGCTAGATCATGATCAACTTATTCGTTCCAATAAGTACACTTGGAGAACCAAAATCATTCCAACATATTTTAAAAAGAACTGACGATCGTTTCACCAACAAAGTTAGCGTCATCAGAGGATCAAAAATTCTATCTTATTCGGTCTGTTGTAATCTTATACTCGCATATCTTGTTTGGAAACTATACTGCCAAAAGCACGTGATACTGATATTCCTTGTACCTACACGAGATCTGTACACAAAAAATAGAATGGAAAATGTAATTTTACATATCCTAGTGTGTTTGTTTTTTATGTTATCTCCAATAGAAGTTGTTTTCTTATTATTTTTATTTTATGTGCTATTAACAAAGAACATTCTGTCAGGGCCTCAATCTAAATTCAACTACAACAACCCAACTTACTCTTATAGAATACACCGCCCTAAGGAGTACGCAGATTGAAGCCGCAGAGTTCCTTTCCTTTAATATACAGGGCTAAAAGTCGCCTGACCGACAACCACAGTTGGGGTATCATTGCTGTATCCCTGTGTTGATTGTTTGAATAGCCTCAGGGTAGTCTTGTTGGAGTTAGGGGCTGTCAAAGCAGAGGGAAATAAATTTTCACCACCCTCCTTCAATCCCTTGGTATTGGGTGGGGGTAGTTTTTGAAATTATAAATTTTTGCCTTATAAAGCTATTGAAATTAAATTAGATTTATAAACTACAATCTATTTTCTTTCTTTAGGTGTGCGCTTTTTAATGTAGTGCACCGTTCTTACCTGGGGTCAAATGGTTACCGAGATATCATCAAAGTAATATCACACAGCGCATAATTTTATATATAATTACAAAAATATCAAATAGGCATTCACTTAAATCTAAATCGCGTTTTATTTGTTTTATGTATCTAGAAAGTTCACATACATATTAGTTTAGCTCAGTGTACAATCGTTTTCAATTAAAAAAAAAACAGTTCTTATTTTCGTAGTTATTCGTGTTTTGAGCAGATTTATTAAAGGCTTCAAGCAATGGCGGCCCACAAATTTTCTATTGCGGAATATGTTGTTATCATGCAATGTTACATTGAGGAAGGGTATAATATGCGAGCAGCACTACGACTGTGTAATGAATCAACGCATCACTCTTTATTTCAAAACACGAATCAACGTTTCCGGGAAACTGGTAGTGTAAAGCCTTGCTACAAAAGCTTCGGCCGAGCAACAATTACCGTAGAAGAAGAGAATTTTGGTGGCCGTAGATCAAATCTCGTGTTAAGTATAGGGTTAGCAAATGAGGTAGGACATGTATGGGATTGGACAAGTGCATCGTCAAGAAGGACTTCGCGCTTCTCACTTCATGCGGGTACAGAATCTTCATGGTGGTGATAACATACTTAGAATGAATTATTGCAAATGGTTCTTAAGCTCAATACAATAGGGACAGGCGATGTCCATTTCAAATATTATGTGAAGACTTATGTAAGTTTCGTGGAGAAGGTATAACCATTATTTGTATGCAGATGGGAACCTCCGTATGGTATGGCAGCGCAATTTTCAAAACCAGTTGTCTACAAATGTGTATTGACTATTATAAATCTGTACGAAGAAAAGTTGGCTGGACAAACCTATCAACAATTGTCAGAAGAAAAGCTAGACTTGAGTTCATTTCGGAATTACCGTTGATATTGCGTTGCTGTATGTATAATGTACATGATGGAGCTCCAACCCATAGTACCCATAAGGTAGTTGAATGGTCACATGTCAGACTTCCCGGGAAATGGGTAGGCAGGAATGGTCCCACTTGTTGGCCACCAAGATCGCCAGACTTAACCGTTTTAGATTTGCCAGTATGGGAAATTATGAAGCAACATGTTTATAAAAACAGAGATCTTCCTAAAAACATTCACGAATACAACAGTGGGTTATAGGAACATTTAAGCGCTTAAAAAACCAACTAAAACTGATTAAAACTATGCACCGCAAAACAATATGTAGATGTAGGAAGTGTCTGTAAATCAACGGTGATCATTTCCAGCAACTGTTACAATAATTTTTAGTTTGTTAATTTATGTATACATACATACGTATTTACATTTTTGTAGTTATAAAATTATGTTCTGTGTCCGTAATTGTTTTGATGATCTCTCGGAAACCATCTGAGTCGTAGGGGAGAACTGCACAGCAAACGAAAGAAAATAGATTGTAGTTTATATATCCAATGTAATTTTTTATGTACTTATATAACGTTTTTTTTTTCTGGTAACATAGTGAATTGAATTTTGCTCTATAGTCTCCTTTTTATAACATAAACCCACACACCAAATTTGGTTGCCATAGTTTTGTGATTTTCTGAGATAAGAGAAAGGAACACGAAAGAAAACTCAAAATTTTCCCGGAAAACCTGATCCGATTTTGCTGGCTAACACAATTATCCAAGACATTCACAAAGAAAAGGTACCTGCCAAATTTTATTATTTTTTGAGTTAGCATATATATATATATATATATATATATATATATATATATATATATATATATATATATATATATATATATATATATATATATATATATATACCTACATACATATATAAAACTACCCCAACTCAATACCAAGGGACCGAAGAGTGGGGAAGACTAATTCTACCATTGTTTGAAAGTACTTGAGTCACCTATTCAACATGTCATGTTTTGTTGTTTTAACTTCACTGGTCTCCGAAAAGTTGCCAAGGAGGTGGAAAAGTAAATTACAATTTCTATCATGGTACAACATGCAGATGATTATATTAGGCTGACTAGGACATATACCCTCAGAATCCCCAGCAAGGATGACTGGAGGGAAAATTCCGTTGCTTTCCAGCCTGCTAGCCTGGTCGGTTTTACTGACGGATCACGGCTGGAGGAGCAGCACTCCTTCGGGGCGGGAATATACATTGATAGCCTGGGGGTGCGCGAGAGCTATGCTCTGGACACATATACCACGGCATTCGAAATGGAGGTGTCCGCTATTCTGTCTGTAGCTAACCGACAGGACGTGAGGATGAGCCCTGAGAAATGTGTATACGTATGCTCAGATAGTCAGGCGGCCCTCCGGGCAGTCTGCGCGTTCAGAATTAGGCCAATGCTGGTTCAGGAGTGCGCTGGCGCTCTTACGGGACTGTCCAGGACAAAGGAGGTACAATTTGTGTGCGTTCCGGGACACTGTGGCGTGGCGGAAAATGAAGTGGCAAATGACCACGTACGGCTTGGTTCCCGGCTGCCGTTCTGTAGCCCGGAGTCTGGTATAGGCATAAGTAGGAAGGTGGTCCCGACGCCCTAAATAAATGGACTGAGGAGGCCATGGAGAAGCACTGGAGGTCGGTCAGTGGCTCCAGGCAGGCAAGGGATTTCGTGTAGAGGCCGGATAGAAACAAGACTGTCTGGCTTCTTTGTAGGAGTCGTTCTGCGTTTCGCTGCATCGTTGGAGCGCTAATAGGCTACTGTACTATCAGAAGACGCCTTACATTGGTAGGTGTCGAGAGGGATCCCATTTTCCAGGAATGCGGCGAGATGGAAGAAACGTCTTACCACTACATGTGTGAATGCGAGGCTTTTGTCAGTCATCGAACAGAATTGTTTGGTTCGAGGATTCTACAGGGGAGCCAGGTTAGTTCCGTCCAATGGAAGGCCGTCATGGGCTTATGTCGAAGTCGAGGAGGCTTGGTGACGAAACCGAGGAGGGGTGGGGTATAGTGGCTGGGTTGACGGGGTTGGCAAAAAGGGCCCGATGTGGCCTACTTGCCTGGCGCTAGCCTCCCCATAATTGCTACTACTGCTATTACTACTAATTTGTCTCCGAAATATTTCGAAACAAATATTTCCTCCCCACGCTTTGATGGTCCCTAACTCCAACAATAATACCCTGATAAAACAACCGGAACCAGGATACACCAATAATTCCCCAACAACTCCCATCGGTTGTGGGTGAGATGACCTCGATACCCTGTATACTGAACCTTTTGAAAATATCTCTAAGACAGGAGGTGAAACGTCGAGTTACAACAAATTCTAGACGAAGTCAACCTGAAAACTAAGTATTTCATATATACATACACACACACACACACACACACACGCGCGCGCGCGCGCGCGCGTGTGTGTGTGTGTGTGTGTGTGTGTGTGTGTGTGTGTGTGTGTACATAAAACTTGCGACACACCTTGGATATGCGTTTAAGTAATTGTAATTCGTACTCAGTTGAAAATAAAAAAACCGAGAACCTCTAAATCGTTATCTTGTTACAACCAAATTTTTTCTACGAAATTTTTATAAAAAGTTAAATCCTCTTTGCAAAGTTTCACAGCATTTTAAATACTCAGGTAATACTTGTTAAAAAACTTTTCTGCTCATCCTATTAAAACACAAAAGGGTAAATTTGTAGGCATCAAAGATATTAATAAAAATGTTTCAATTGTTTTCGATATAGAATAGATAATTCTACAAACTACATAGATTTACGGAATGGGGATAGACGTGACTATACACGCGTGATTCCAAAATATGAACTTTGATCGTCTGGAGAAGATGAGTTTACAACTTGTCAACAAGGATTTCCGTAAACAAACTAGGTTTTATTTATTCTGAATCAACTAAGTTGTCTATATTATCGGAAATAAACATTCAAAACTTTCAAGGCGTAGAGTAACTAGGTAAACTTAAGATAACTGATGGCCAAAACCTAGTAAAATTCAGGTCACAGACATCAATTAATTATGAATCACCGACCTTAATCAGAAACGCTGACTAAAATTTCTGGCTATTACATAGTTCAGAAAGGTCGATGTGATTGCGTTTTAATAAACTCAGCATCTAGGGTAAAGATTCAATAGTCATATTAGACGCTAAATTTATAATAAAACTACACGAAGCAAACCTGAAACATTCTAGATTCATATTGTGAAAACAATAACAAGTATTATTTGTCTTTAGATAACAATTCATTACAAACAATTCATTGCAAAAAAAAACTTTATGCAATGCTATTGTTTGGACAAATTGATAAGGTTGCAGATCACACCCACAAAAGTTTTTGAAACTTGTGCGTGGGTTTAGCATATAATATTTATACCAAAAAAGACACACACAATATAGAAACATTCAGTAACAATGCAAAAAATCTAACTACCTATAACAACAATAACAACAATAATATTTATTTGTCTTTAGATAACAATTCATTGCAAAAAAACAAAATTTATGCAATGCAAATGTTTGGACAAATAGTTAAGGTCGCAGATCACACCCACAAAAGTTTCCAAAACTTGCGCGTGAGTTTAACATATAATATTTATACCAAAAAAGACACACAAAATATAGAAACAATTAGTAACAACGCAAAGTAACACAATATACAATGCAATGCAATACAAGGCATCTCATCAAGCCAAGGGTCCAGTATCACTCAACATTACACCACTCTAACAGAAACCCAGGACCAACGTTCCAGTCGAAGGCAAAGTGAGAAAAATAATCCTAACGTATATAATAAGTATTTTTTATGTCAATTAACTTATGCACCTTATACCTATCAGATGATATAATCAATTTTTAAACTTTTGCCTTAAATGACCTAATTGAGTTGACTATTCTAATTTCTAATGGCAATATATTAAACACACGAGGTCCAAGATATAAGAAGCTCCTTTGAAAAACTGTTTTATTCGCCAAAGGTACGTTATGCAAGTCTGATCCGTATCTAGTATCGTGTAGACTTCCTATTACCGTTGACTGTAATTTTCTCTGATTCATTAGTATTATTAGGCAATACAGTTGCCTTACATCCAATACCTGGGCCTCCTTAAACAATTCGTATCCTGGGTAGGTAAGATCCCGATTCAGTATTACCCTCAGGATCTACCGTTGCATCACCTCCAACCTGGACATGTGGCAGTTGAATGGTCGTCCCCATGCAATAATCCCATACCTGATATGTGACTCCACAACAGCGTAATATACGATCTTAAGGTGAGTCACATCCAAAACATTTCTGTACAATCTAAATCTTGACAGTAGTCCCGATTTTCTGTACAACAACAATATCAACATGAGTATCCCATTTCAGACAACTATCGAGGGTGATTCTCAATTACTTTATTTTATTTTTAGCAAGTATTGCAAACTCCTCGTTCCCGAGTTCAATGATTAATGGGAGCAAGCTGAGTAACATGACCTTGTTTATGGCGACCGGTATATAATTTGTCCTCTCCATATTTATTGTGAGAAGATGAAAATCTAACCACTCCTTTATTAAGGCGATGTCATTCTGAACCAAGTCAATTAGGCTAGCCCATGTTTTAGAGATTTAAAAGATGGCTGTATCGTCGGCAAAGCTTATAATTCTTCCTCGAGAGGGCAAGGACAAAAGGCCGTTTACGTAGATAATAAACAGTATAGGTCCAAGGACAGTTCCTTGTGGAACACCGTACTCTACCCCATTCGTAACACTGGCCACATTGTCTACACTCACACACTGAAATATCTCTGAGAGATAGCTCTTCAACAACTTCTGTCCCACCCCCCGTACACCAACAATCTCCAAAGTCTCCAGCATTTTGGCATGACTCACTGTGTCACATGCCCTTGCAAGGTCCACAAAGACGCACAATGAGGGATT
The DNA here is from genome assembly GCA_964006375.1 of Tillus elongatus. NCBI lineage: Eukaryota > Metazoa > Arthropoda > Insecta > Coleoptera > Cleridae > Tillus > Tillus elongatus. The sequence continues at coordinate 150,100,959 of OZ023262.1, forward strand.
TTCATGATCAATTTCTTTATATGTGTAAGATGTCAGCCTGGATATTGCGTCCTGTGTGGACCTGCCCTCTCTAAAGCCGTGTTGGTGATCTGAGATTATACCAAATCTGTTCATAAAGCTCACTATTCTTTTTTTAATTACAGATTCTACCAACTTGGCAAGGACAGAAATCAGGGAAATAGGTCGGTAATTACGCATATCTAGCTTGTCACCACTTTTGTACATGGGTTTTATTACTGCCATTTTAAAGGCGTTGGGAAAACTTCCGGTATTCAGTATCATGTTGACTATATATACCAGCGGCCCCACAACTGCGTCCACTATTAGATGAAGTACATCAGATCGAATTCGGTCAATTACAACAGCCTTGCCAGTTTTAAGCTTAAGAATAAGTGTTTTTATTTCTTTATCGTTAGTTTCAGAAAAATATATAGTTTGCTGAACCAGCTGTTTATTTCTTGGGTACTTTTATCTTACTAGCTAAGCGACTGCCCAGTTTAGAATAGTATTCATTAAAGTTATTTGCAATAACTTTCGAATCGGAACTTATTTCTCCATTTTCTGTTTTCATCTTCTGTATGCAAGAACCTAGGTTTATTTTTTACGTGTAGCTGGTTTACAATACCATATAAGTTTTTAGCACAGTACCTATTCTCATTTACCTGATCTTTATAATACTCATTCTTTACGGTTTTAATTAAGCTGTTAAGTCTATTTCCGTAGGCTGTGTACTCATTCGGGGCATCCATGCTTTGTGGATTTCTTAACGAGTTCCTGTAGAGTCCAGTACGCCTCTTACAACATTTAATTAATCCCTGTTTTATCCATAATTTACGCCCCTGATTGATTTTTGGATTAACAACTTTAGTGCACGTTTTGATATATTCCTGCAATTTTAGTGTAAATTTATCCGTTGCGATATTAACGTCATCACAACTATATACTTCATTCCACTGTTCACAAATGATTATGCTTCTTAGTTTCCCATAATTGTGCGCACGGTTTGATCCCAGTATAACCGGTATCTGCATTTTCCTAGACCAGGCTGAGGAGCGTAGCTATAGTAAGGCACTTTACTAACGTTTAAAACTCCCATTTTCAGAGCCAGTTCTTGATGAAGTATTTTCGCGACTGCGTCGCCCCTCTCTCTGTACTCTGTTGCAGCAAATGCTTGACATCCTCCGGTGACGTGCTGGATAGTCTTTGACTGATACCCAATCTGCATTTATCATCTTTGATAGAATGACCCCCAACTATATACTTCAAGTAATTTCTTGTTGGAATTACCTGATCTTGTATGGTCAGCAAAAACCCCTCTGTCCCTGGAAACATCTGCCCGAAAAACAGGCAGTAGTTCGACGCCGATTTGTCGACATGTGCCTAAGAGGTCTTATTCAGATGTCGCGCATGGAGAGGCACCTGCATCCAATCAGCTTGTCTTGATAAGTCTGGTGGTGACTTTGTATTTCACTTTCTCCTAATTGTAACGGTGTTGAATCATCTGCGTTGTTTAACTAGGGTGTAGTGCAGAAGTAAGCGCCTGCCAATGGAAATATGTACACAGGTTCAATATCTGTTTGTCCAACTGTTTACCAATATTCAACAATCCTTTTTCACTTTGGTGTCTAGGTAATGATCCTTTTTTGGATGTTGTTATGAGTGTTCACATCTTCCGTTGTAGATTTTCAATGTCCGTTTTACTCCAGTTCACAGTCCCAAATGAAGAGCTTGAATGGAAACATGTTTTTATGAAAATTGTCTACCATAACGGACTTGCTGCATCCAGACTTTTTGATAGTAGATAGGCTGTGCCGTCGATGTGAATGGAAGTGCACATTCTTTTATATTTATGAAAACTCAAAATCACTTTTTTCTGTGTATGGAATTAAATAAAAAATAGAAAATAGAAAATAAATTCTGCTGGTCATTTAAAACGTTTAGTATTGTGCCCTAGCTTTATCCCCCTCAATGAAGATTTTTTTGTTGTTAAATGCCTATTTAAAAAAATAATGAAATGTTTCGTAAAGGTTGAGATTTTTATAAAGGCAAGTTGTGTACCCAATTTCATTAACATAACTTTGTTATTTTCGAAGAGACATGTATTTTTCGAAAAAAATCCCCCAAAAGTATCCGATAGGCTGACTAACAAACCTATGCAACCTATTTATAAAAGGAAGGTAGGTACCTCTACTACTACAAACTGAAAACATGTTTAGACAAAAATGTAGAAAAGTAAAAGAAAGTTGGGGAAAGCGGGGTAGGGTAGCCTCACATAAAAGTCCGCATTAACTAAGACTACGCAACGCTATTTTTTTTAAGTGGCAACACTGGGGTGTCTTGTGTTGGTACCCGGTTGTTGCATACTATGAGCCCAGTTTGAGGTTAGATGAACGCCGAGCAGATAACGGGGATTCCTACGATACGGACGAAATTGTTTTTTTTTTTGGGCAGTTTCTTATAACCTTTAGGACGACTGTGGTAAGCTATGAATTCCATATTACTTTTGCGGCTATAATGAAACTATTACGACTTGAAACTTTGGTCATTTAACATCCGATTTCGAAAAAGGACTGAAAAAAAAACATACAGTTTTGTGAAACATACTGATATGACCAAGCCAATTAAAAAAATCATACTGCTGGTGTAAGGTGTGGGAAAAATACGCGAATGGCACACTGCCGTACCCATCTATCTTTAAAAAAACTTACGAGATCATATATTACAACTGCATTAGAAAGTAGTTTGATAAAGAAGGACGCATGCATATTAAAAATGTTGCTCGGGCCACAGGAGTGCGCGTGCGTAGTCTTTGTGGCGTATACGTACTCTTAGATTTAGATACATACTTTTGACGTACCTATGTATTTTTTCTTAAAATACGCAGGCAGGTAAGTATATTATCCACTGGGTTTAGAATCATGGGAAAACGGAAAGAGCGTTGATGCTCACTGATGGGTTAATGCAAGGACTGAGAAAAAGATTAGGAAATGGTGAAAGTTAACGATCTATTGCGTCAGTTTGGGTAAACGAATGCACACTGAGAAATATACTAAAGCAGGTAAGTAGATCAAAATTTCTACTTTTTGAGGGATATGTACAGAAATACCTATATTGTAGGGCACAATTCCGACATATTTGGGTCGATACAGACATACTTTTACCAAAAGAGAAGAATTATAATTAGCAGAACATATTAGGGAGTTAGGAAAGAGGTTTTACGGCTCAACGCTTTAAGATGTCAGGTCATTTGCTTATCACTATACCAGTTTGAATGGGATCAGTTATAGATTTGGTACGCAATACAAAATGGCAGGAACACACTGGGCTAAAGATTTTTGCAAACGACAACTATCGCTGCGGGCATCAGAGAAATGCAGTCTAGCTCGCGCAGCAGGGTTTAATAAGGTGCAATGCGAGATATTTTTTTGTAAACCTTGCCTATTGGTTTCATAAATATTATTGTCCACCTCAGAAAATATTTAACATGGACATGTTACTTGGCTAACACTGGATCTACCTGTGTGGTACTATGAATCGTCGTACTGGGGCACAGTGTACAAACACATGAAATTACCATACTATTTTACCTGGGGAACAATGGACTGATTAAATGTATTAAATAAAATATTTGTTTATGTAATTAAAAGTTTTAGTCAACATTACAATACAATCTTTTTTTTAACGTCGGTCTATTTCCGCGACTATGGCCAATCACCGACGCCAGGGAGTAGTTTCACCTCACTATCATGGAAATGTTGCCGAACCCCTGTCTTTATGAGGAGGGTAGGGATCTTTAACGTGCCCAACAGCATGGACACGGGACCGACGAATTTACGCCCCCTCCGAAGGGCGGAACGGGTAGACATTCAACTTTCTCAAATACAATGCCACAACATCGGTTGATGCTAATTGTTCAGTAGGTACAGAAAAAGTGAAAGAGAAATCCTGGGAATCAAACCCGGTACCCCTCGGTTCCGAGGTACACGTCTTTAGCATTGAACCACCGAGGCTCTATAATACAATCATTTTTTGTCTTTGTTAAACTTACAAGTCTTTGGTAATTATTGTTCTAAAATAACAAAATTAATTACTTTTATTCTAAAAATCAAGGGCCCGCTGTTACTTAACAGACCATATTTGAAAGCCATCGCATTTCTATAATTAACAGAACCTGTACGTCAAGTCGAAGTCTTTATTTCGAGAACTTATTAGATTGTTATATATGTAGCATAATAATATACTCCCGGTGTAGACTAACTAACAGCAAGTTATTTTTAAAATTTTGACGAAAAAATAAAAGAAGAAAACTAATTGAGAAATAATCGGAAGAACTACCCAGTGTGTTTATCAAGAGTAAAGGTATTACTATTCCAAAAAACGACGAAGGAGCGAAAATTCAACACCACAGGACAAGAAGTGTATAGAGTTATGTCGAGAAGGTTCTGCTAATCACAATAAAAAATAAGATAAGAAGCAAAATTCAGAGTTGCTTGGATAAAGCTCAGGACCTGGACGAAGAGCTAAAGAGGCAATACTAACTCTTACAACAATAGCTTTCTCCTATTCAACCTAAATGGCCGGCAACCTAGAAAAAGTATAAGTGTTGACGTACGGAAGTATTATCACGGATGATGGTAAATATATCAAAACATGATTGCAAAGCAAGCATTCAATAGATAAAATGCACTTAGGTAGTGCAAGTTGCGGAAAGCTGGACTTTGATTAGGACATGAAAATTATGGAACCTTTGGAACTGTGGACATGGAAAGAAATGACAAAGACTAGGCACAGCGAAAGAAAGATAAATAGAAATGTCCTAATAGAGGTGGGAGAAACAATATACTTGCTGAAAGAAATTGACAAAAGGAGACAGCATTTATTGGACATATTTTCTGATACACAATAACTTTCTGAATTTGAAAGACACGTGTGGAGACAGATTCATGGTTGGATGACAGGGCGCATCGCTTTTAGATTGAAAACAAAAATAACATTGGCAACGGAAGGGTTATTGAGGATGACACATTGACTAATGGGATCGGCAATGTTGCCAAATTTACCATTTTCCAAATAATGTAGGCAAATTTGCTTATTTAAATTCAACACCAACCTTATTTATATTGCCATGCATTCACCGCTCTACTGTCACTGAAACCTCAAAATATTGGACCTCTATTGTCTTTGGATTTTGAGATATGACAACACAGTTTTTCGTCCAAAAGTCGTGGAACGGTTTCGTATTTCAGAAAACGTTTGATAAAAAAATTAATACTTGCTACAAGGTACTCTACGATGCCAGACTCAATGATGGCATGGGGCATAGGCAATGTTGCAAGTTGAACGTGGTGTTAAGTAATTTTTGGAAATAGAAGACCCTTATGTGGGCGTTAAACTATGCCAACACAGCCTTTTCCAAAGAATGTGAATATGTACTTTCAAAACCCCAAGAATAACCTACTTACTTACTTTACGGTTCTAATTATGATCAGAATACATTTAGCCTTACATACATTGTCCCTATATTAGGGAAGAAATGGGGCAGGGCTGACAATTTACAACATTGTTAGTTGGTTGTACAAAGTCTCGATTTTATAACATTTTGTGTTATTTTGAGCTGTCTTGACAACATACTACCTGGTTCCGCACCGAGATGGCGACCCTGTCGTACATCTCACAATGTTACTTATTTTAGTTTTTGGTAAATTTAAATAATCAATAAAGAAAATGTTTATGAAACAAGTACTTATTAATGCTTGTTATTATTTTCAACGATAAACCCAATGTAAAATGAAACTAGCAAGAACATTAAGTATTAAAATTTTTCTAACACGCACGGAAACTGTAAAAGCTGTAACTTACGAATAAAAACAAAATGTGGCAGTACAATTGGCGAAAAATATCTGAACAAGTAATGCATAGCAAACTTTAAATCTAAATCAAGAAATTAGTATAGCATCTTTTTATGGAGATTTAAAACAAGGATGTGTCAAGCCATACAAAATTGTTTATAGTCAAGAAATATTATCATCGACTTATAAAATTTAAAACAAGAGAATATAGAGCTACGTGTGTATAATACGAGAATATTTCCAGTCACGAATTATGCTATTAAAAAATCCATTATTCAAACTAAGAATTTTCAAACTGTTTGCAATTTTGTTTTGTTTAACAATACCCTAACTGTCCGTAATACTCATTTAAGCAATAAGTCAACATTTTAGGCGTTACTAAAAGAGCTTCTTGGTACACTAGATTTCTAAAATTTTCCAAGCTATGATTATTTTTACATTAAATTGATTTTTCATATGCCCCCAGAACAAAATATAATGGTGTCAAGTCTCGTGACCAAGCTGCCCACTATATGCTCCCTCTTCTACTAATCCATCTATTTTGATATAATTCGATTTAAGAAGGCATGAACTTCTCTTGAATAATGGGGTGGTTTCTTATTTTGTTGAAATTATATTTTCCGAATTTAAAGTCCACCTCTCGCTTGAGACCCATTAACTCTCATCAGTAAAAACCGGCCAACGATATGGTTTCTCGAGATCCCGCACACACATTTAGTTTTTGGTGATACCGCGTATGAGGCTCACTCATCCAATGTGGGTTGCTCTTGCTTCAGAACTTCTAATTCTGACGACTAACTTGTCCATTCAGGCAAAACATTGATTCATTAATAAAAAATATTGGTGGAAAATTTGGGGTGGTATTTAATCTCTCCATCAGTACTTCGCAGAACTCCATACGACGACCTCGATCGTCTTCTAATGCTTCTCTAGTGTAAAAAAATAGATTGATTGATTTCTTATTGTTTTAAAATTCTTTAACCAGATGCCTTCCCAACTTCCTGATTTCAATTTACAGATTGCTGTGTGATACGTGTTCTTGGATTTAATTAATTAATATTTAATTTTCACCACTCGTTGTTTTTGAACGACCTATTCTTAATACACTTTTTATACTTCTGATCTGATTAGTTTTTTTAGTTTTTTTATTGGGATATCGAGTCAAACAGGTCAAATATTCCTCGTAACGACGAAATAACAAAATGTCAATGCGTTGGGATTCACTCAGTTCGATTGATTTTGACAAAACTTTAAAATATCTTGAGATCTTGCGATATTGTCTGAGCACTTCAGTAGCAACATGAAAAAAGTGTAGGAAAATTCGAGAACTTAGTAATTTTGCACTTCAAATATACCATTCAAGGACCTGGAGTCCGATCGTTTTAACCAATAGATCCGAACGACATGGCGATTTATAAGGGAAGAGGTCTACATTTTATGAAAGATTTTCCTCCAAGACTTAAAAATTAGAGAAAACCGGGGCCAAATTTAAAGAACCTACTTTTATAATACTTTATATAAGCTTAAACGTCCACAAAACGACTTGTATTTTGATTTCTAGGCTGAAGTTTTACATGTCCTCACATATAGCAGGCGTGGTTGAAAATTGATTTATAAAATTTAAAAAGATTCCACAGTTAGCTCCTTTGTTTTATGTGCATGTACCCGACATAAAATTTTTAAAATTGTATAGCTAAACATAAGTATTGCTTGGAGGTCGATTTATTGCAATAAAAATTAGGTGGTGTTGCATTCAAAAATTTAACAAAAACTGACAAAAAAATGATTTCACCGGCAACACAAACAAATTTTTGCCGAACCTGACTAAATATTTTCTACACAAAAATGTCCTAAAAGAATACATCAAATTCAAATTATATGCCTAATTTTTAATTAAAATTGAAAATAAAATAACTTGTTTGCACAAAAATCGAATAAAACATTATTTTCGACGAATTTCGTTAAACAATGTTCCATCAAAACTTGATTGAATAATTTTTCACACCAAAATTCTTAACGAACGTTTCTTCAAAGAAAATTCATTAAATTTATTTATAAGCAAATTCGCTATTAAAAGAACATGTACAAGAATATTCGCTAATAAAAATAAATTTAAAAATATTCAAAACCTAATCTAAATACGGAAATATAACTTTTTATACAGAGAAAATTCTTTTGCCTGGCGATGCTGGAAAAAATTAAACCGATTGCAGAGAAGAAACCAAACATTCCTGAAGCCACAGAAAAAACATCTACGTCTGTATTAACTATGGAACGGTTTTAATCTGATCAGATAACGTAAAAATTTAATCAAAGACAAAAAAAGTAAAAAAATTATGTCATCACTGAGATTCGAACCCACGTCCCCCGACGTTCCTTGCTGACGAGTCAGTTATCTAAACCCCTGCCATTGTACCATGCAAATAAAGCTATAATAAGACGTTACAAAGCGACAATGGTCTTCGGTCATTTAATTGTAATATGTAAGGTCTATTTTAGATGCATTTTTGGTAAATATTGTAATAAAATGAGAACATTTGAAATATAAATGTAGTACTCTCTAATATACATTTCTTGCAACATTTACTATTCAGAAACCGCATTAGTTCTAGAAGCTATTTAAACATTACTAACTTTTGACGTTTCAAATCTCCGCTTTGACTTCTACAGGACAAACATTATAAGATTTTCAAAGTAATTTTTCTAAGATTTCTTTACCTTTTTGCGCGAATAAAAAATAAACGTTATATGTAATATTTAATAGATTCTGTTTAACACATGCAATATTTTGGTATTGCGTCTTCTCTGCCTTTTAGTGGCACTGATATTTTTCTTCATTAAATGCCCTTCACTTTTTTTTAAACTTAGGAATCTAAATTTTGGTATATAGTTTACTTTTTACAATGTGAACCTGCTTATCAAATTTGGTTGCCATAGCTTTGTTACTTTTGGAGATAGTTTTTTCCGAAAGAAAACTGAACTGAAATTTTCCGGGAAAACCTGGTCCAATTTTCCTGGCTAATGAACCTATCCAAGCCACTTGCAAAAGGAAGGTACCTGCAAAATTTCATTAAAATCGGCTCATTATTTTTTGAGTCATCGGTGTGACTGATTAGTATTGGTATGACGCACTGATGAACTCTAATAAGAACAAAACTAATTGTGCCTCTAATAATGGTTGAAGTATATACATCCTCATATATATATATATATATATATATATATATATATATATATATATATATATATATATATATATATATATATATATATATATATATATTAATTGAAACTAATTGACCCTGGATATGAGTTCTAAGGGTCCTAATTATTTTTCAAATTTGAAAAGTCGGGATCTCCCCATTTGTGAATTATTTTAAAGAAAATTCACTAAAAGAAAACTTACCTACACTACTTCAAAAACGATAAACTTGGCAACATTTCCGGTGCCCTCATTAAATCGATCATCCGCAATACACACCACACAAACATTTTCCGAAAATAAACCTATAATGTGCGTGTCCTAGCCAACAAACCTTAGGTTAATAGCAAATTGAGTTACTGAAATTTGAAGGATCTAATAAAAATTCGCTTTCAAAACGCACTTACTGCGTCTCTATTTTTTTCTTACAAACATGCATCATATTTCGATAAAAAATGCAAAAGTGCAATAATATAAGGGTGTTCGAAAAAAACAATTTTAGGGATCACGAACGACTTATGGACCAGCCTGTGATTGTCCAAATATTTTTATAAGATGCAGCTGAAGACACCCTATAATTAACCTTTACAATTTTTTCTCGAATCTGGTATAATAACAATTATATTAAGCTTGACCGTAGAAATGCGTCAGCCTGTATATATGTAAACAGATAAAAACTGAAAGTAAACCCGGATATGGATTCTAGGGGGCCTAGTTTGCGCTCAGTTGAAGAAATCTTTTTAAAATTCAAAAGTCGCGGTCTTCTCATTAACGAATTTTTTCTACGAAAATTAGCGTAAAATTATAGACCGTTAAACCATAGACTTAACTAAACATACAGCCAAAGCATCAACTTACCTAAACCTACAGCCAAAGCATCAGAGAAGGGGTCTATTTGAAATGAATTTCTTGTAAATATTTTAGTAAAATGAGACAATGACGGTGGAAGCTGAAACTTAAGGGTTTGCAGAACACTATTGCGACATTTTCTTTACATAATCCGTATTTGTTTCAAGCAGTTTGACTAAATGTTGCAAATTTTGACGTTTCAAATCGCGATTTTGACGCTTTGAGGAAAACTCCAATTTTTTTCTTCAACTGCCCATAACGTTTTTGTCTTTAAACTTACAGACCTACATTTTGGTGCCCTTACTTTCTTATTTCCGGAGATACAAATTTTTTCCGAAACCAAACAAAACATTTTCCAACATATATATATATATATATATATATATATATATATATATATATATATATATATATATATATATATATATATATATATATATATAAACATATAGTCTGAAACCAACCCCGGATTTGGGTTCCAGGGGTCCTAGATCACGCTCTTTTGAAGAAATTTTTTCATAATTCAAAAGTCGCGATATCCTCATTAGAGAATTTTTAAAGTAAATTCACTAAAAGAAAACCTACCTACATTATCTGAAAAACGATAAACTTGGCAACATTTCCGATGACATATTTGAATCGGACGTCCACAAAACCTCCTGCAGCAAATTTTAATTTTTTTTTCACCATGCCGTTTCTGACATAAAGACCTTTGAAACACAGTGTATAAATTGACACTGTACCTGGGATAAGGAGGTTTAGAGCTCTAGTTCGCGTTCATCTAAGTATCTTTTTGGTTTCGTTATAACCGATTTTTTAAAATGGAAATTCGCAAAAAGCTTTTAATTCAGGCTTTTAATTTTGGTGGATTTTTACTCAACATAAAACTGCGTTTTTGCAAGAACTTTTAGTTAAACATATTTGTGTTTATAATTAACTTTGTATTTTTAATTAACATTATCAAAGCAAACAGATATTTCCAAATTAATTAGACTTTTTTAAACAGTAAAAGATTAAGTATTCTTGCATTATACAATAATACGTAAGTTATTGAACTTCAACTTAATTAAACGGAAGATTTTCGGGAGAAACATTAATTACGGCTATCAACGTTAAAAAACAAACATCATGTACAGAAGAAATGATCACATGTCTACGAAAAAACTGTTATCAATATGATGCTGTAATTATACTTTGTTCGCTCTCTACAATGCAATAAGCATTATAGAACTTTTAGGATAATTGACTTTCAACTTTAGCCTCCTTGCTGAACTAACCCCTACTTTAACATAACACTTATACAGAGGGTCGCGTAAATGTAGGGCAATACATTGTTTAGAAAAGTCTGCCAAAAATGTTGCTTATGAAAATTTGCTGAAAAATAGTACTTCTTCAAAATGGTTAAAAGATTGTAGGTACAAAATTCGATAAAATATTTAAAAACAAAATTCCTAAAATTTTTTTTGCACGAAAATTCATTAAAACATTGTTTTCACGAATTTAGCAAGACAGTGTTTCATCAAAACCGCTAAATTGTCCTTCACACAAAAATTCGAAACAAATTTTTCTTTTCAGAAAGTTACAAACACTTTATTCTTGCAAGGAAATTCGCTAAAAAGTTTGCAAGAAAACTTTCTATTATAAGAACATTTTGTATATGAAAATTCGCTAATGAGTTAAATTAAAATTTACACAATTTGATTTAAATACAGACGTAGAGGCTTCTTCTGCGGATCCAAAAAGAAAATTTTCTTTTCCCTGGCAATGCCGTGAAAAGCGAAACCAGTGGCAGAAAAGAAAAGAAGCACTCGCGAGGTCACAGGGAAAGACTTTACGGGTGTATTAAGTATGTAATGGTTTAGCCAAGTTAGAACAACAAAAACAACCTGAACTGCTATTAAAATTTGAGTTAGGAGTCTCATCTCATACAGTTTTTTCTATAAAAATCCGTTAAAAATTCATTGCGGTTGCATCTCTGCATCTGATCATATAAGGTTAAAAAATAAATTTTAAAATTTTAAAATTTTAAAAATTAAAAAAAAAAGAAAGTGCGCACACTTGGACTTGAACCCGCGAGAAACCAGCATCGGGAACAACAGACTATTATTAAGACATAGTGATAGTGTAAAGGTAGGGGCATACTATTCGTACTGAACGGAACGGATTTTATTTGGCTACATCGCATACTACGGAACGTTTTTACTTCAGTATGATGACGATAAAGAAACTGTAATTGCAGTTTTCAATTTTGTGCTAGTGTAATAAAATAAAAAATATCTGGTATCGCAATGAGTTCAGAAGAAGATTTGTTTTAATAACAGCTCTGCTGGAAGAAGAAGAAAGAGAACAGCAATGCAGAAAACGTAAAAGGCGTTTTTCTGTCCATCTAATTAATATGGGTAGACAGTTACATGGTGAATTTCATACATTATTTAATCAACTTCTAGAAGATGATGTGAAGTTTTTTAACTATTTTAGAATGACCTACGAAAAGTTCTCTTATTTACTAGACACTCTAAGTTTGGCTCTACAGAAGAAGAATACATCTTTTGGGCAATGTGTTGGACCAAAAGAAAGACTGGCAGTCTGTTTAAGGTAAGTAATGATCATATTAGAAAAAAGTCTGCTAAAGTGAAATATTAATATATTAAGGTATCTAATTGAAGTTATCAACAAAGTAAATATTCTAAAATACAAAACACCTGAATCTTAACAAATTGCATCAATATGCACCTTACTTAGATATTACTAAATAAAAAATCTTTCAAAATAAAATGAAATCCTACTTACATTCAGTAATGTAAACGATAACTGAAATAAACCATCAATGAAAAATTAAATATGATTCTAAAATATAGATGCCGTGACATACTGTATTTGATAGTCTATGCTGCCTTCAATAAAGATGTGTCAAAGTGATGCCAGTATTGTCATTTGAGTCCAAGTGTCCCAAATCATGAGGACTCATCATAGTACGACTGTGATCAGTAGCATGTGAAGGAAATTGATCCTCATTACTCACTAAATGCGAACCAGCCTGTTCGTAGAAATTTCTTGTAACAAGTCTTGCCGTATCCATGGTGGTGCTAGATGCAATTGCAATTTTCCTTTCCGTGTCATTGACAATGTTTAAAACTTTTTTTTAATCCTAATCTGTTCTGGTAAAGGAAAACTACGAACTGTTTCCGCCATTGAAAGAAAAGAAGTGGTGAGCGCGTCAGAGGATGGTTTTTCATTCTTGTTTTCAAAGTAGTCTTTTAGCACTGCAGCCACTGATGTGGATTCCGTGCTGGGTGATGGTCGTTTGCGGCTTTGTGTGGTGTTTGTAAAGAGTGGCGTCGATGCCCTTGAAGTTCATGCACTTACATTTCTTGGTGTTGTGCTGGGGTGATATGCTCCTAGAGATATGGATTCTGTATAAGTAACCGAATTTTCATCTTCGTTAGTGGTCTCAGAGCTGGCGAAGATTGAATATTGCACACTCTGTTTTCATCCTCGATCAGATATGGTATCAAAAATGTTAGCTCTTTTAAATTTCGGCGGCTTTATCTTTAATGCCGCTTGTTCATTTTTTGCTTGCCTGAGTTTAAGTGCTCTTCTGTGATTATCCCTAATCCGTGACCACCGTTCTCTGCATGCATTAGCTAAAATATTAATAAATACATTTATTTTGTTTCAGATTCTTGGCTACAGGAAATTCTTTTAAATCCTTATCATTTAGTTATCGGCTTGGTGAAAGTACAGTGCGTGATATAATCTATTCAACATGTCAAGGTATTTGGACAATTTTACAACCAAAAGTGATGGCTGTTCCTAACGTTGACACTTGGAATCGTATATCAGATGAGTTTTACCAGAAGTGGAATTTCCCTAATGCAATTGGAACGATAGATGTAAAACATGTTCACATTCAAGCTCCACCTAACAGCGGATCTAACTATTATTGCTACAAAAAAACTTTCAGCATAGTACTTCTCGCTTTGATAAATGCAAATTATCGGTTCATCTCAGTCGATGTGGGTGCATTTGGGAAAAATTCAGATAGTGGAATATTTAACAACTCTCCACTAAGAAATTAAAATATCATACATTAAACATTCCTCCTGAAAAGAAACTCCCAGGTACTAACGAAAAATGACCATTAGTTATTATTGGAGATGAAGCCTTTCCTTTAGGAAAAAATCTAATGCGACCATATTCAGGCAGGCAAATGCAACGCGTGGATGACGAAACAAAGAAAATATTCAATTATAGACTTAGCAGAGCTGGTAATACTGTAGAAAATTCTTTTGGGATACTAGCAAGAAAATTTAGAATCCTTGAGCGCAGATTATTGCTTTCACCAGAACATGTAAGGACCATTGTACTCGCCTCTTGCTGTTTACATAATTATCTCCGAGATGATGCCTGTTACTGGACGGAACTAGATTTGAACCATAATATTGACGCCGCTAGAAGTCTGAGAAATTTCAACAGAATCGGGGGTGCACAAGCTGCTAGTAGAAAGGAAATCAGAGATCGTTTTAAAGATTACTTTAATTCGCCACAGGGGGCTGTATGCTGGCAATACAAGCGGGTGAGAGAAGGAACCCAATTACCTATGGGCAATGCATAATACAAAAACCAAAAATATATTTGGTATGGGTTGTATAAGATAACTAAATATAAATAAAGACACTTTGTTCAGAGAACAGATGATATCTCATAGCGGCCCTAATAGTCTTAAAAACATAATTAGTAAAAACACCAAAATAATTAGTACAAGTAGTTCAGTTTAAATTCTGTAAGGAAGTTATGTAAACATTTCAATGAATTAGAGGTCAACATTGTATGGATTGACATTGAAATTATCACGTTCAGCATATAAACAATAACACATGAATTTGTAAGATAGACAGGAATGTTATAGTCAGCAAGGTTAAGAATCAAAATATGTTATTGTTTGGTAAATATAAAGGAGATTCATTGTAGTAAGATAATATAGTTAATTAAACACCGTTCTAAAATGTAGGCGGAAAATATATCGTTCATTTAAATAAGCTTCTGAAATGTAGTCGGTTAAATAACGCCGCGATAATTTAATTATGTAAACACTGTTAACATTAATAGTCAAGATGACCATACCTAAGTAAGTTTCTCTTATTCAATTTGTTATATCGTTATTACTATTGTTTATTAAGTTTTGTGCTTTAATATAGTTACCAATATACCGTTATCTATGTCATACATATGTGGTTCGTTCCTACATTTTATTCCTATAATTAACCTCCGCTTCCACCCTCAAACATGGTCCTTCGAAGACAAGAGTAGTTGAATAGCAGGGCCCTTCGACGAAAAAGAACCGGTGCCAGTGAAAATACAGTGCTCACCTAAACCTTATCAAATATCCTTTAACCCAAGTCTCCAAATACCCTTTATATTAGTGAAAATAATCGAGGCAGTACCAGAAGAAGGTCAAGTTCCAATAAAGCAAAAATATAGGGCAGAAAACGTCCGGGGCAGTACTAGAAGAAGGTCAGTTCCAATAAAGCAAAAATACAGGGCAGAAAACGTCCTGGACAGTACCAGAAGAAGGTCAAGTTCCAATAAAGCAAATAAACAGGACAGAAAAGTCCGGGGCAGAACCAAAAAGAAGGTCAGTTCCAATATAGCAAATAAACAGAAGCATACAGGGCAGTACCGAAAGAAGGTCAGTTCCAGTAAAGCAGATACAGGGTCAAAGACAACAATACAGGGTTAAAGACAAGATATAGGTCACAGGTAACCAGTAATCAGAATCAAAAAAAAAGAACGAAGCATCAGACAAGGTAACAAAGTCACTTATTAAATCAAATTAAAATTAAGGAAGCAATGGAGGAATTAAAAATGCGTTCGAAAGAACTAAAATTACGGGTAAACAAATTTATCCAAAAATTAGAAGAAGTAGAAAAAATGAACGATAACGATATACCTATCAAATTTGAAATCAGAATGGGAAACGTAGAAAGGCAATGGGATAAAATTGAAGATGTCATAATAGAGATAAAAATAATGACAGAATCAAAAAATCTAGATGAAGCTCATTCGACGCTAAGTCAATGGTACGATAACGCCGTGAAGAAGCTGAAAAGAGCAAATAACAAAGAAGCATACCGCTATTCATCACTGTTTCCAGAATTCGAATTACCAAAAACAAGAATACCAGTATTCACATGCAAGTATAAGGAACGGACAGCATTCCCAGAGAAAGTCCAAAAAGCAATAAATTCAACAATTGAGGAATTCTACGCAAAAATAGCGTCAAGGAATGATCCTGAAAGATTCAATCTAAATTTAATTGAAGAAATACAAGAAGTTGAAGAAGCAAGAAGCAATAATGAAAGGTTTAATTTAAATTTAAGTAAAGAAATGCCAGAAGTTGAAGAAGCAACAAACGAGCAAGAAATATTTAACTTGAATTTAATTAAAGAAATACCAGGGATAGAAGCCAAAAACAAGCAAGAAATATTTAACTTAAATTTAATTAAGGAAATACCAGAGATAGAAAAAGCCAAAAACAAGCAAGAAATATTTAATTTAAATTTATGTAAAGAAATGCGAGAGGTAGAAGAAGCCACAAACGAGCAAGAAATATTTGATTTAAGTTTAATTAAAGAAATGCCAGAGGTAGAAGAAGCCACAAACGAGCAAGAAATATTCAACTTAAATTTAATGAAAGAAATACCAGAGATAGAAGAAGCCAAAGACGAGCAGGAAAGAGTGAATTTAAAAAGTTATCCAGATAATCTCAGAACTGGAGCCAAATCAGCAGCGACGAAAACTAATGTAAGTAGAGAGAGCAAGTTATTAAAAGGGAAGAAAGAAGCACAAGAAGTAAAACAAGCAGTATTACGAATAGAAAAAGTCCCAATAGAAACGAAGATAGGAAAGAAAGAATTTTATAGAAAATGGTCCAGCAACAAGTCAATAATGGTTGCCAAGCTGAAAATTCCCAAATTTTGGATAAGTCAACCAAGGGGGGAAGAAACAGCAACCACATCAAGAGTAGAAGTGAATGGTTTGACCAATGCGTCCAAGAAAGGAACCACGAAGCAGTTGAGGTATAAAGTAAGAGCAGTAAGAAGTACAACCACCCAGAGATTTACACACACTGGGGTGGAGTATGGAGGTCAGAAGCAGGGACAAGCAAAAATGGGCAGAGGCCACAAAGTATACTGGGGCCATCCAGCAATAGTGGAGGGCTCACGAAAACAAAACCACAAGGTAGATGGGTATAAAGTGCATGTTCGCAAGTTGAAGCACAGGGTTAGATGGAAGTTCAAGAGGAAGAAAGTACACGCAGGGCACATGGTAACAACCAAACAATGGCCGCTGCGTGGTCAAGTTCAGTCATGGGTCAATGGTAAAGCACTCCAAAAGGACTCAAGGTCGGCGTGGCTGGATTTTGTGGAGTGGGAAGAGCTCTGCAAGCAAAGCAGAGACAGTTCACACAACATGGAGGAGAGACACCAGAAGGAAGACGAGATGACGTATCCAACCCATCACCAGAAAGAAGGAAGAAATTGTTAGATCATGTAAATTATATTACGCTCCTAGAATGGTATACATAATTCAATTATTTTAATCATTGTTAATTCAAATATCATTTTATTTATTATATTACCATCCTAGAGCGGGATATATATATATATATATATATATATATATATATATATATATATATATATATATATATATATATATATATATATATATATATATATAATTATATTATTTTAATCATTGTTATTTCTATTATGATACATAGAGTGTATCAAAAAATATTAATCATTAAGATTTATACTACCATTAGTAGACATAATTGTATTGTAATTGTAATTATTGTTATGTCGATTATCTCACGTAAGGTTGTATTCAAAAAAGATTTATTTATTTATTATTACGATTACCCTCATAGAGTGGTATGCATAGTTATATCATTTTAATTACTGTGATATCGTAAGATTAAATCCAAAATTATTAATTTTACTATTAAGTTCAGTAACATACCTAAGATTGTCTACACTTATTAAAGTATTAGTAGTTCAAATTCTCACCCTAGGGTACTATACAACTTAACATTCTTGCGATGATTATAATTAGTGCCAAACCTAGGTCAAAGATAAATTAAACATTTAGGTCAGAGCCATCGAGCGAGCTGTCATTCTTTTGACTTGGCAGTATGTTCAGAGAACATATGATATCTCATAGCGGCCCTAATAGCCTTAAAAACATAATTAGTAAAAACACCAAAATAATTAGTACAAGTAGTTCAGTTTAAATTCTGTAAGGAAGTTATGTAAATATTTCAATGAATTAGAGGTCAACATTTTATGGATTGACATTGAAATTATCACGTTCAGCATATAAACAATAACACATGAATTTGTAAGATAGACAGGAATGTTATAGTCAGCAAGGTTAAGAATCAAAATATGTTATTGTTTGGTAAATAAAAGGAGATTCATTGTAGTAAGATAATATAGTTAATTAAACACCGTTCTAAAATGTAGGCGGAAAATATATCGTTCATTTAAATAAGCTTCTGAAATGTAGTCGGTTAAATAACGCCACGATAATTTAATTATGTAAACACTGTTAACATTAATAGTCAAGATGACCATACCTAAGTAAGTTTCTCTTATTCAATTTGTTATATCGTTATTACTATTGTTTATTAAGTTTTGTGCTTTAATATAGTTACCAATATACCGTTATTTATGTCATACATATGTGCTTCGTTCCTACATTTTATTCCTATAATTAACCTCCGCTTCCACCCTTAACACACTTTAAAACATATGTTGTTTAGTATTGTATAGTAATCGAGCCTGAATGGTATGTAACAGATTCAGTTATTTAAATATTTCCACAAAGCAGATTAAATAATGAGGATTTATTATTAAACATGTACAGGGTTGTTGAAACTCGCATATTATTCATAATCTTTTTTTGTGCTGAGGTTTGTTAATTTTAATTTTCAACAACAGCGCAAGGACACGGGACCGACGGCTTTACTCCCCCTCCGAAGGGCGGAACGTGCAGACATTCAACTTACTCAAATACAATGCCAGAACCTCGGTTGATATTAATGTTACAGTATGTTCTGAAAAAGTGAAAGAAGAACCCTGGGATCGAACCCGGTACCCTTCGAGTCAGAGGCACACGTTCTTACCCCTGAACCACCGAGGTTCTATAATCAATTTATAAAAATTACTGCTTCATTACTTTTCCGATCTCTTCCCATATGTTCTGCCATCTCTGTAAATTGGAATAATGAGGATGTTTTAAATTATATAACTCTTCATAATTCTGTAAAACAGAAATCAGAATAGCATCATCCATTTTGCTAATAATTATTATTCACAAAGTACTTAGCAGATTGATAAATAAAAATAAAATTGCTGTCGAAATTAATACTCTAAACTGTAGGCCCTTGGCGTGTTGGTATAGGTCGCATAGTGTGCGGAAATGCAAATGAGTCATCAACACACACCGATTCAGACGGATTTGTTGGTCTCTGGACGATGTTGTCTCGCAATTCCGTTGATGCGAACCTTCCGGTGAGAATGATATGCGATACGCAATGTTATTATGTAGGATAGCAAACAAAAATGCGATCCGTCAGCTCCGTCCGTTCTGTACAGTGCGAATAGTATGCGCCTACCTTAAGACAACAGACAGTAAAACTGCAAGGTAGCATTCTCGTGGCTATACGACGGAGCTGATTCAACTAATGAAACATGGAACAATGGAATAGCTGATGCAGAGATAGACACCTGCATCCAAGAACAATTGAAGCCTCATACATAATTATATAAAAAGGCATAGCACGAAGACTCGATGTTCACTTCTCATCGCAGTTTAGTCTGAGTCATTTAGTGCTACGTAATTTGATATCAAATTTACGTTGATATCTGTAATTTAGTGTTTATATTTTTATATATACAACTTAGTGTATTTTTCTAATAGTAAAATCAATTTGTTTTAAAATATCAATCGTGTTAACCCGAAAGTTAACTCGCGTCATCTCTGAGTTTAAGTATCATACATGTGTGTTGTAATGAACGGGTTATAAGCTCGTACATAAATGTATGCTTTAGTATATCAAACAATATCTATTTCAAATTAATTTTTTTTCAAACATTTTATCATATGAAAAACAGTAACACTCAAAACCGAAATCTAGGACTTACTTAAAAGCATATCACTTAATATTTTCCATGCATAATGCTTTGTTAAACTATAAAATTTTCAAAGTAATTTTTCTCGTATTGCTTGACCTTTTTGAAAAAGAAAACAAAAAAAGATAGTATTTATCTCTGATATTCAATAGATTTTGTTTAACGCACAATGCTTTCGTCGTGTGCGTTTCTCTGATCACCAGTGGCACCCAATTTTTCCTTTAAAAGCTTATAACTTTTTTCCTTTAAAGATATTAATCTAAGTTTTGGTACTTAATTCACATTTTACAATATAAGGCTGTGTACCAAATTTAGTGGCCATGGCTTTCTTATTTCCGAATATATAAAAAAATTCCGAAAGAGAACCTAAAATGTTCCAGGAAAAATCGGTCCGAGTTTCTTGGCTATCCAAACCACTTGCAAAAGGAAGGCACTTACCAAGTTTGATCTAAATCGGTCAATTATTTTTTGGGTTATCGGTGTGACGCATATATATATATATATATATATATATATATATATATATATATATATATATATATATATATATATATATATATATGGGCATAGTTCGCGCTCACTTGGAGAAATTCTTACAGAACTCAAAAGTCGCCATTTCTTCATTAGTAAATTTGCAAAATCAAAAAAGTTTTATGAGATTGTAAGGACCTTATTTTAAAGACAAAAAAGTCAGAGCCACGTAAAAAAATTGGGTGGGCCAAAGTGACCATGCCCCCTAGAAAGACAATATTCTGTAGAAAATGTTTACTTGTAAAGATATTCACTTGTTAGTACCTCAAATCGTAACACATGCACAAATTATTTTTTTTTAAATTCATACCTAAATTCGGAATAAAACGAAACAAATCACAATTTTTAACACCCTGTATTTTCGAAACGAAACGTTTTTGAGCACATATTTATAAGAGCTTTCTATCTTATAATTACTTTAAAAGTCTGGACGCAGCAACTACGTTATGGAAGTGAATTTCGATAAAAATGTTTTTAATAGCAAATATGTGTTTAATGCAAGCAAGCATCAATTTGGTTACCGGTATAACCGATATAATAGGTACAATGTACCACATTTTATCAAAATAACTTATTGTTTGAAAATGTACAAACATTTTCTGAAAATAAATTTAAAATGTTTCCGAGAAAACTGGTTTCGTAGCCAACGAACCTTAGGTTAATAGCAAATTGAGTTATTGAAATTTGAAGCATTTACTGAAAATTCGCTACCAAAACGCACTTATTGCGTCTAGATTTTTTATTACAAACATGCATCATACTTCGATAAAAAATGCAAAAATGCAATAATATAAGGAATCTTCGAAAAAAATTGTAGGTATCAGCAAAGACTTATGGACCACCTTGTGATTGTCAAAATAATTTTATAAGATGCAACTCAAGACACCCTATAATTAACGTATACAATTTTTTCTCGTATCTTATATAATAACAATTATATTTAGCTTTACCGTATAAATGCGCCAGCCTGTATATATGTAAACAGATAAAAAAAATAAAACCGGATATGGGTTCTAGGGGGCCTAGTTTGCACTTATTTGAAGAATTTTTTTAAATTCAAAAGTCGCGGTCTCCTCATTAACGAATTTTTTAGCTAAAAATTATGAACCGTTAAACCATAAACTTAATTAAAACTACTGCCAAAACATCAGAGAAAGGGTCCATTTGAAATGAATTTTCTGGAAATATTTTAGTAAAATAAAGGACAATGGCGGTTGAATCTGAAACTTAAGGGTTTGCAGAAGACTCTTCTTGCGACATTTTATTTACATAATTCGTATTGGATTCAAGGTCTTTGCCTAAATGTTGCCAATTTTGACGTTTCAAATCGCGATTTTGACGTTTTGAAGAAGCTCTAATTTTTTTTCTTTAAATGCCTATAACTTTTTTGTCTTTAAATTTTCAGACCTAGATTTTAGTACATGACTCACTCTTGATAATACAAACGCCCTTACTTTGTTACTTTCGGAGATATAAATTTGTTCCGAAAGAAAACACAAGATTTTCCGGAAAAACCTGGGCCGATTTTCCTGGTTACCAAACTTATCCAAGCCACTTGCAAAAGGAAGGTACTTACCAAATTTCATCAAAAGCAGCCCTTTATTTTTTTTATTTAGTTATCGGTGTGACACATACATACATATATATATATATATATATATATATATATATATATATATATATATATATATATATATATATATATATATACATACATATATATATATATATATATATATATATATATATATATATATATATATATATATATATACATATATATATATATATATATATATATATATATATATATATATATATATATATATATGTATATATATCGAAACTAACCCTGGATATGGTTTCTAGTGGGCCTAGTTCGCAGTCATTTGAAGAAATTTTTTCAAAATTCAAAAGTCGGGATCTCATTAGTAATTTTTTTAAAGAAAATTCACTAAAAATCACAAGTAAAATATTGGATGCTAACTAACGAACACCTGTATATTGTTTTTGTTCTGTTCTTTATTTTAAGATGTTTTACGAATCTCGAATCTCTAGGAAATAAGCAATTATTAGCATTGTGTCTGTAAAATCATTCTAAAAGATTTTAATCTAATGATCTCATAATATGACAAAATTATTTATTACATATTTTTATTATAAAATGCTATATTTACTGCAACGAGACATATGTATAATGACGGACTTACTCTGGGCATGTTTGTATCCTTTCCCTGCACAGCAGCAGCAGGAGGCGGTTGTGGCGGAGGCGGCGGCGGAGTGGCTGGTGATTCACGGGTTCGCGGCGCAATGTGAACTTCCGACACCAAGACACTATCTCCAGAGGGGATGTACACGGGCCGGCGCGATCCCGCTACCAGTAGATCCGTCATCATCCCCCACCCCCGAAACTACGCCGCCCTAATTCTAAACTCTAATATGTCAGTAGACCTATGTATTATTAGGTGATGATAAAAATAGAATAGATAAACAGGATAAAGTCTCCTTGCACAAATATTTGATCCTTGAGTTTCAGTAACACCTTGTATCTACTTTTGGCCCTAAGTTATAAGTAAATTTGTTTTTTATCAGCATCCTAAGAGAAATTTACTGACGTTTGACCAACAACTCATCCAGTCAAATTTCAAGATCCACTTCTATCTATATCAGTATTGTTCTGGTCTTTATCCACAGGTCAGGGAAATTGTATGTTGCACAAGGTGCTTATCCTCGTAAAATCAGAGAACTATTATCTCATTTAAAAATAAAATTAGCGCGTAAGTGAAATAAGAAAGAAAACAACATTTAAGTTAAGATTAAATACACGGGGTGATTTATGAGAAGCGCCGATTAAAACTTGTGGTCTTTCTGGTGCGATTTGAGCACTGAAAAGCTATAGCGAGCCATAATAAAGTGTGTACTTTCTGATTATTTTGTTCACAAAGGAGGCGTTTTAGG
The DNA here is from genome assembly GCA_964006375.1 of Tillus elongatus. Classification (NCBI taxonomy): domain Eukaryota; kingdom Metazoa; phylum Arthropoda; class Insecta; order Coleoptera; family Cleridae; genus Tillus; species Tillus elongatus. Next base: position 150,124,550 of record OZ023262.1, read on the forward strand.
TGAAACCGGAAGTCGCTATCTAGTGTGTTATTTTAAATTAAAAAATTATGTCTGCAAAACCTTAAAATGTTTAAAAATTAAAGCAGAAACTATTTTGTTTTTCTTAGAAGTTGTTGAGGATATATGAGAGGTTTTGGTTTCATTAAAATAATCTGTATTTTAAGAAAATTTGGCACTCAAAAAACTCTAGGTGGGCAGTTTCACGCTCCATGCGTTTTGTTGTTGTAGAAAACAGTTCACGTCGTACGTTTTCCAAGATAGTCTTATCAATTTGTGCCATACAATTCCTTATACCAAGTTGAAATGTTTTACGTTACGAAATGGGCGTTGTTTATTTAAAACATTGTTTTTCAATTAAGCCCATAAAAATAAATGATATGGCAAAAGCTCTGGAGACCAATGCCAAGAATTACCCGAATATCAACTTATCTACTGCTAACCAAAACCATTGTTTCATTCCCGCACTTTATGGTAGAATGAATAGAAGCTCCATCTTGCAAGAATAATAAACCGATACGCTGATTTAATGGTAGGTTGTCGGAAAATATCTCAGTTTGCAAAAAGTTTAGGTATACACCATTCGATATTAAAAGTTTCTTTGAAAAAAGGAAGTAACCTCCAATTTTGTCTTTAAAATGCCACACCATACATTTACTTTAAACCTATATTGGTCCTTAATTTCAATAATATAATTTGGATTATTTCTGTCCACTACATGCAATTCTGAGAAGTGACTACAGCAATTAACGTAAAAATAATTTCTTTACAAAATCACATTTATAGAAAAATCACCGCTGTCTTCTAACATCCCCTCATACCATGCACAAAATCATGACGGGCCTCGTAATCATTGTCTTACAGTACTTGCACAAATTCTTCTCCTTTGAACTTTGCGTCACAGAGGTTTGTGACTTTTGTGTTGTCGGATGTAAATTTCGTCAAAACTCTTGGTGTTTCAGCGACGGTCAATTTTTTTTCCTTTCTTTAACGTCGGTCTGTTTCCGCGACTATGGCTAATCACTGACGTCAGGGAGCCGTTTCACCCCACTATCCTGGTAATTTTGCCGAACCCCTATATTTCTCTAAGGAGGGTAGGGATCTTAACGTGCCCAACTGTACGCGGGACTGGCGGTTTCAAGCCCCCTCCGAAGGGCGTAATGTGCAGACATTCAACTTGCTCAAGCACTGAAATGTGAAAGGGCAACCTTGGGAATAGAACCCAGTACCCTTGGCTTTAGAGGCACACGTTCTCACCACTGGACTATCGAGGCCTACGGCGGCGGTCAATAAAACATTGTTTACATTATTCTCATTTGAAGCTATTAGATTGGCGTGATGAATGTTTATATCTATGTTGGACTAACGTTTATTATCAATTATAGAAAATGAAACAGATAAAATGCAATGCTAATAAAAGTTTCAACACCTTACTGTCGCAAACTCTCTGTTATGACAAATATAGATATTTTTCCAAAGTAGTGTTATTAATAAATGAAAAAAATTCGGGACGCAATCAGTGCGTTATAGTAGTGAATTTCCATAAGAATTGTACACTATTATTATACGGCATATTACTAAGGTTCCCTAAAGAACACATAAAATTCAAATTATATACGTAATCTGTATATAAGATTGAAAGAAAGAAAATGCAAAAAAAACTATTTCCTGTACGTATAGGGAGTTGTTCAATTTGAAAACAATTGAATTACGACAGTTTGAATTTTTTCAAATTCACTTTTTGACAGCGCACTGTATACGACATCTCGATTTTTTCGACAAATAATATAAACGAAAATCCCTCTGAATGCGTCACATTCATGAGACTCTCCTATCTATTGGTAAAAACGTCGTATAATAATTTTTGATATGTGCCAAAAATGTGAAAAGTTGAAAAACAATTGCAAAAACTCAAAACGATGAACACTATTAAATTTTTTCGCTACAAACATGCATTATAATACATAAAAAAGCAAAAATCAAATAATATAAGGGATGTTCGAAAAAAAGAAAACTTGTATCAACAGTCACTTATGGGCCATCCTGTGATCGTCAAAATAATATTATAAGATGCAGCTCAAGACGCTCTATAATTAATGTATCCATTTTTTCTGGAATCTTGTATAATAACGTATATATTGAGTTTTACCTTAGAAATGCCTCACCCTGTATATATGAGAACAGATAAAAGTTGAAACTAACCCCGGATATGGATTCTAGGGGGCCTAGTTCGCCCTAATTTGAAACAACCTCTTTAAAATTCAAAAGTTGCGGTCTCCTCATTAACGAATTTTTTCTACTAAAATTCGCTAAAAACTTATAGACGTTTAAACCATAAATTATATTACTAAACCTACTGCCAAAGCATTAGAGAAAGAGTCTATTTGAAATTAATTTTCTGTGAATATTTCAGTAAAATGAAGGTCAATGAGGGTTGAAGCTGACACTTAAAGGGTTTGTAAAACACTCTCCTTGCGATATTTTCTCTACATAATCCGTATTGGTTTCAGGGCCGTTGCCTAAATATTGCCGAATTTGACGTTTCAAATCGCGACTGTGGCGTTTCAAGAGGAAAACAAAATTTTTTCTTTAAATCCCTATAGCTTTTTTGTCTTTTAACTTACACATCTCAATTCGCGCTCATTTGAAGAATTTTTTTTAAATTTAAAAGTGACGATCTCCTCATTCATTAATACCAAATTATATCTAACTATAAGTAAAATTGTGATGGCCAAAAATAAAGATAAACATAAAAAGAAAAGGATTGTATCACACATATCAAAAAAGAAATTATTTGTTTACATGTCACTTTGAAAGTAGATCTGACATTTGTCAAAATAATTTGTCAGATGCATTGTTGCCATGGACTAAAATTATACACTATTACTTCCGCATCGTGAACACGTGTGAAAGTATGGCATCGGCCACAAAAATAGTGCTGCAAATTGAATCATAACTTACATAGCTGTGATAATTGATTCTCTTTAGAAAGGCATTCTCCTGGAATGAATCTAGGGCCCATGACTTGACCACAAAGAAAATATTTGTATTCCTGTACCCTGTAACTTTTGAAACGTTCTGTTACTCGAGTTTTATTGATAAAAATGCCAATTTTCACCAAATCACCACTTATTTATCCCCAACCCCCCGTAGCGATCTTACCCAAAAACAATTCGAAGCGTTCCTTTGTTGGGTGCTAACTGGATACGAAATTTGAAGATGATATCTCAATTCGCTCGTAAGTTATTGCGCCTATTAACAGACAGACGTACATGCCGAGATACCGACAGACCGACCGACAGAACGACCGACAGACAGACCGACAAACAAACAAAATTTCGTTTGATGAAATTAAAAGTGTTCTAATAAATAAACCCTAAAACGTGATATTACTCGAGTTTTAAAGAAAAAATGTCAATTTTCACCAACACTCCTTATTCATCCACTACCACCTGGAGCGATTTTACGCAAAAACAATCCGAACCTTTCGTTTGTTGGGTGCTAACTGTATACTAAATTTAAAGACGGTATGTCAATTCATTCTAAAGTTGTCGTGGCTATCAACAGACAGACATACAGTTTTAGGGTTTGTTTATTAAAAAACTTTCAATTTAATATGACATCTGTGCTGAAATTAAATTAGGGGTTGAATGTGTGTGGGTGGAATACCGGTGATAAAAATTTTGAAATGATGTTTTGCTACACTGGCGTAAAAAGTCTCAAAACATATAGAAAACTTGATTCTGAAGCGATTCTTTTTGGCTGTTGGTCCATCGGTCAATCGGTCTGACGGTTTCTCTGTCTGTTAGTAGGCGCAATAACTTTCGAACGAATTGAGATATCATCTTCAAATTTGATATCCGGTTAGCACTTGACAAAAGAGCGGTCCGTATTGTTTTTGGGTAAGATCGTTTTAGGGAGTAGGGAATAAACGAAGGGAGATTCGGTGAAAATTTACATTTTTTCGTTAAAAAACGAGTAATATAACGTTTCAGAAGTTTATGGGTACAGGAATACGAATATTTTCTTGTGGCCAAGTCATGGACCCTGAATTAATTTCACGATAATGTCTTTCTGAGGAGAGTAGATTATCACAGCTTTGTAGAAGTGACGATTCAATTTGCGGCAATATTATATATATATTTTTGCCTGTCGGTCTGTATGTCTGTCTGTTTGTAGCCACGATAGGTTTAGAACGAATTGAGATGTCGTCTTCAAATTTGGTATACTGTTAACACTTGACAAACGAACGGTTCGGATTTTTTTTGGTAAAAAGGCTCTAGCGGGTAGGGGATGAATACATTTTTTCGTTAAAACTCGAGTGATATAACGTTTTAGGGTTTATTCATTAGAAAGCTTTTAAGTTCATCAAAAATCTGGTATTCTGTGCTGAAATTAAATTAGAGGTTGAATGTGTGGGGGTGGAATATTGTTGTCAAAAATTTGATTGATTCTAGAACGAAAATTTTTTTTGTCTGTCGGTCGGTCTGACGGTATGTCCGCATGTACGCCTGTCTGTTAATAGGCGCATTAACTTTCGAACGAAGTGAGATATCATTTTCAAATTTGGTATCCAGTTAGCACCCGGTAAAGGAACGCTTCGAATTGTTTTTGTGTAAGATCGTTTTAGGTGTAGGGGATACATAAGGAGTGATTTGATGCAAATTGATATTTTTTCAATAAAACTCGCATAACGTTACAAAAGTTTATGGGTATAGGAATACAAATAGTTTCTTGGTGGTCAAGCCATGAGTCCTAAATTCATTCCATGATAATGTCTTTCTTAAAAGAATAAATTTCACAGCTATGTGGAAATTATGATTCAACTTGCAGCACTGTTTTGTATTACTTTCACTTCCACATCGTCAATACGCGTGGAAGTATGGCATTGGAGACAAAAATTTCAAAAAATTGTTTTCGCTTGAACGTCGTAAAAAGTGATAGAAAACATAATTTGGAAACAAAGTTTTTTGTCCGTCGGCCTGTATATCTGCCTGTTTGTAGCCACGATAACTTTGGAACGAATTGAGATATCGTTTTCAAATTTGTTACACAGTTAAAACTCGACAAACGAACGGTTCGGATTGTTTTTGGGAAAAATCACCACGGGGGTAGGGGATGAATGGGAAGTGAATTGGTAAAAATTGACATGTTTTCATTAAAACTCGAGTATTATAACGTATTAGGATTTGTTTATTATAAAATTCTCAATTTCATCAAACATCTGGTATTCTGTACTGAAATTAAATTAGAGGTTAAATGTGTGGGGGTGGAATATCGGTGACAGAAATTAAGAATTTTTGTTTCCCAAAACGGCGTAAAAATCTCAAAACATATAGAAAACTTGATTCTGGAATGAATTTGTTTTGTCTGTCAGTCGGTACGTCTGTCTGTTAGTAGGAGCAATAACTTTCGAACGAATTGAGATACCATCTTCAAATTTGGTATCCGGTTAGCACCCGACAAACGAACGCTTCGAGTTGTTTTTAGGGAAGATCTTTTCAGTAGGTAGTGGATAAATGAGGGGTGATTTGGGGAAAATTGACATTTTCTCTCTTTAAAACTTGAGTAATGTGACGTTTCAGAAGTGGGTACAGGAATACGAATATTTTCTTTGTGCTGAAGTCAGAAACCCTAAATTCAGTTCATGATAATGTCTTTCTGAGGAGAGTAGCTATGTGAAAGTTATGATTCAATTTGCAGCACTATTTTTCTCTTATTAACTTATCCAAGCCACTTGCAAAAGGAAGGTATACACCAAATTTTATCAAAATCGGTCCGTAATCGTTATCGGACACACACATACACACTCACACACACACACTATATATATATATATATATATATATATATATATATATATATATATATATATATATATATAATACATCTGACTTATATTCTTTCCCACATAGAGTACCATCGATATTTCTTTCAACGAGAGACTGTAGCACAGTAGGCAAAAACGACTATAGCAAGCTTACTATACAGGGTGTTTCACAAAACATCCACCCCGTATTTCTTTTTCAGAAAAGTTCATTTGAACATAGGTCCTCTGACGAATTATAATTAAATAATCCAGTACATACTAAAAAATAACAAATAATAAGGCAGTGACATTGTGCCTAAGCAAGTTGAATACCGGCACGTTCCACAATTTAGAGGGGGCGTTAATTTGTCGATACTGTATACCATGCGATGTTGGGCACGTAGCGCAAGCGGTTTGGCAAAATTTCCAGCTTAGTCAGGCAAAACTGCTCACTGGCGTCGGGGTTTAGCCATACCCGCGAGAATAGGCAAACGTTAAATAAACAGAACATAACAAAATTCTTGTAACATAGAAATATAAATTTTGGTATATAGTTTCCTTCTAATATTGTAAACGCCCATACCAGATTTGGTTACCATAGCTTTTCTACTTTTTGAGATACTTTTTTTTCCGAAAGGACACCCAAAAATTTCCCTGAAAACCTGGTTCGATTTTATAGGCTAACGAACTTATCCAAGCCACTTACAAAAGGAAGCTACATGCCAAATGATATCAAAATCAGACCTTATTTTCTGAGTTATCAGTGTGATACACACACACACACACACACACACACAATATATATATATATATATATATATATATATATATATATATATATATATATATATATATATATATATATATATATATATATATATATATATATATATATATATATATATATATATATATATATATATATACTAATATATAAGTATATAAAAACTGACCCCGGATATGGATTCTAGGGGTCCTAGTTCGCACTCATTTGAAGAAAATTTTTGCAAAATTCAAAAGTCGGGATCTCCCCATCAGTAATTTTTTTCTAAGAAAATTCACTAAAACACACACACACACACACGCACGCACGCACGCACGCACGCACGCACGCACCTTTTTTTCTAAGTTTCATTAAGTCAATAATTTCAATGGAAAGCCATCATTTTTTTTTTAAATTCGCCAACATAACGCACTTGCTGCGTCAAATTTTTTTGAGTAGTCTAAGATATGTCTGAAGTATGATAAAGTCCTCCCACTAATCAGCTATGATCGGCCGGTCTACGCAACATGATACAAAACAGTAATTATAAGCGACCTTCAAATAATCACTTAATATTCACTTTCCGCAATCAATGATTTTATCTTAGATATAAATTTACCGAATTGGCTACAGAAACATTTCCTAGTTTCTGTGACGTAAGATTTATCACAAAACAAATATTTATAATACAACTATAACTACGAATTAAAGTAATCACAATGCTAATCTATTCTAGTAACAAAAATTATATTTAGAAAATGACTGCAGTTGGTTATATCTTGCGCCATACCTCTGTAAAACATATGACATAACAATATTTTAATCTTATTTGTTTAATTATGTAGAACGCTGGGAATGATGGGACGCCTCCTAAGGAGTAGGTAGCTAGCATTTTAAAACACGACGGCCGGGAACACAGGAGTGTGTAATGTACAAGTCAAAGTAGATAGCTACTAGACAAGTGAGCACCATAGTCTCGCTATGAGTGTTAAGTAACTCATTGGCTACCGGCCGCTTAGTCGCATAGCTTGATATTTTCCCACTGCTTCGTATGCAACAATCGTACAGTTTTCAGGCCTTGTTAAACTCCATCGCAATACCTTTTGCTTGGTCGTCCCTTCCCTCTTTTGCGTTTTAGATTTGTCCAAACACATTTTTTTCACAATTATCTCCTTAGCAATACTATCTAGATAACATAGCTACTGTAGTCAGCGTGCTTTGATTACCTGGGGTACAGGCGGTTCTCCAAACATTTCATGAACTTCTGCATTTGTAAGCCTTTCACAAATGCCATCTATTTTCATACCCTCAAAAATTTTACGCAGTATCTTCCTTTCCAATATCGCTATTCTGTCTTACAAATGTTGTTTTGTTCTTAGTCCACGTATTACACCGGTACATAAATGCTGGCCTTATCGCAGTCTTACGCACCCTGAGTTTTGTGGCGCGCTTCGATCTAAAGAGGCTATGGAGTCCTCCTGCAGATCTGTGGGCCTTTGCCAGTCTTAGGTTAACTCCTGCACTTTCACCACACCTATTGCTTCACATTTTCACCGTAAAAATTTCACAATTAGTCTCCTTTGTCTTTCCAAATGTCTTGTACTTGCTCTTATATTTATATATTTGAATTGGAATATGTCCAGTTCTAATCCAAAAAGGACAGGACGTGCTAATACCACATATACGCTAAATCTTTAGATTCTGTTTAAATTGAAGATACATAGACCTTTTGTATAAACTGTATAATTTTATTCAGAGAGACTAACAGTAAGCCTAACAATAATAATACCTCAAACATGACGCCAGGTGAGGATTGTCTACCAAATAGACTGGGTGCTATCCCTAACGCCAAAGTCACATAGACCGATAAGCATGTCTGCCTTTCTAGTTAAAACACTAGGAAAATTATTGGACATGTTCATCAAGGATGAAGTCTTAGTGAAAATCGTTTAAGTGATCACCAACATGCATACCAGTCAGGTCAGGTCAGGTCAGGCCAGACCTGACCTGACCCGACCTGAATAGACTACTGCACGAATCTTTAAAACATCAACAAGTAGCAGTAGGTACCCCTTGTTGGATATAGAATGAGCATTCAACAACTGAGTGACAACGGCTGCATGGCCACCTGGTTCTAAATCTAATCTAAATCCTCGATACGCCATTTTCTTCAAAACTAAATGTGATTTTTGAAAATTGTGCAATTTGTTAGATTAACTATGCGAAAGGCTTGAACTTTGGTGAAAAATAATAATTTATTAACACACATGTAAATAGCGCTGGTGAGCAACGAAACTTTTAGATTCTTGGATCATTGAAATAGGTTGCGTTTGATAGATAATTGAAATCCAAATAAATTGGTTTTTATCATAACTTTCATAAAATCAACCATTTTTTAGATATTTGCGTATATCATTGCTTGCAAGATAAAAACCTGCGACATTTTTTTAATACAAAACCTGGACACTGGGTTCTTTGGAATACTCTACATAAATAAATGAATATTATTGAACCACTGTAGTCAGGTTACTGTACAATTTCCAGTTTTGCCGGAAACTACATTTTTTTCTTAATTCAAATAGAACGAACTGTATTTTGTTTTACAGTCGAAAGGATCATATACTTTAGGCAATTTTTCTAAATACAACTATATGCATAAATTTGAAATTGTATCCAGCTAATAGAAAAATACCTTATGTGTTATGAAAGGTAAGTTCACATTAGGTTAACCCAAAAATAATCAGGAGACCGAACTGGCCAGCTGATAACTTCATTAGTACCCAACCACTTTCCAGAAAATCTCTCGTGTAAATAGTTTTGTACCATAATTGGATTAAGAAGAGGTGCCCCGTCCTGTTTAAATCCACGGAAAGTTGTCCAGTATCCTGACTACGGTGGTTTACTAGTAGGTATTCATTTAATGATGTCAAATGTTCGAAGAACCCAGTCTTCAGTACTTGTACTAAAACAGTTACGAAGATTTTTATTTTGTAAGCAATGCTATATTTAACCTCATATCTAAAAAATTCTGGACACCGCAAGTGCGTTATGGTAGCGAATTTTTTTACAAATATTTTTAATAGCAAATGTATTTCTTTGATGAAAGCAGGCATCAAACTTGGTTGCGTATATAGTAGAAACAATGTACTATATTTTATCACAATCACTTATGGTTTGAAAATATACAAAAATATATATATATATATATATATATATATATATATATATATATATATATATATATATAAGACAAGACTTGCAACGAACTGCCAGATCTCTCTGAGGCCTAGGGTTGAACATACTTTTGTCCACCGCTCTAAGGAGTAGGCAGATTGAGGCCTTAGAGTGTCCTTACATATTTCCTTTACCTCTTGAAAATGGCTCCAAAACAGGAGCCGAAACGTCGAGTTTTCATAAATTCTGAACGCGATTCAACCCGAGAACTAAGTATGTCTCACACATGCTCATCTGAATAAATCTTTTCAAAATTCAAAAGTCGGGATCTCCCCATTAGTGAATTTTAGACAACTGTAATCCCCAGAATAAAAATTAGACAATATAGTCCTCCTTTGTTTACTTATTGTATATTATATTTACAGAAATTACAAATAAAATATTATGAACCTGAACATTTATTTATATTAGCAGATTATTTTCACAACAATGTTAAACTGGAATTAAAGAAAAGAGTAAATTTCGTGAATTCCAGGATTTTATAAATTGTGTTCAAAGTGCACATTCAGAAACAAAAGTATTGAGACGAATATATTATGTTTTTTTATGTTCAACATTGTGTGAAAATAGTGTAAAACTATATGCAGTAGTGCCTTTCAGAAAAACATATTTTATCATGCAAAACTTTTAATATACAAAGTTGACAACTGAATACAGCGTGTTCCATTGGGAAAAGTAAACAGTTTAACTGTGGATAGGGGTTACTGAGGTGATTCTAAATAACCCATAAATAATTGGTCTTTGGTTCCTTATAACCGAGATACAGCATGTTTTATTAATTTTGCAAATTTCTTTATCTTATTTCATAACTTTTCAACCAGCCTGTATAATCTCTATGTTACAAGAAAAAAAGTATAAGCATTTAATAAAAAAATGATTGGTGCCAGATCATTTCTATGAAAATTCACTACCATAACGCACATGCTGCGAGCAGACTTTTTTTCTGTAACAATATTTTACTGTAGTATGCATTGAATATATTTACATGGGTAAAAACTTAAAAATAATTTTTAATAAATCATTAATGTTTTTGGGACACCATTATTGTTGTAATTATCCAATTTTAAAATTATAATAAAACGATTGCTACCAAAAAGCCTAGTAACTACAGCCATACGATTTTTTGAAATGCGTAATTAATATTTTTACAGTATACATGTAGCCGACTGGGCGGCACGTAGCAACGATCGATGCAAAATGGATTTTCTATTTATCAGAACTGACGTTATTAAAGAGGTCAAGTAACATATTCAGACACATTAAAGCGTGCAAATCGTTTTCCTGTTAAATGTAATTTTAATGAGACCAATGTCTTTATTCACAAGAACGTCATTGAATTAAAGAATAGCAGATCTTTAGGCCGCCAGACAAATAAGCTTAGGTACCAATTTTACAAAAATTGCAACGCCTTTGTATTCCAATTATATACCCTAATTTTTTAGTGAATTTTCATTTAAAAAAATTCACTAATAGAGAGGTATCGATGGTGAGACTTTGCAAATTTTTTTTTAAATGAGCGCGAACTAGGACCCCTAGAAGCCATATCCGGGGCCAGTTTCAATATATATATATATATATATATATATATATATATATATATATATATATATATATATATATATATATATATATATATATATATATCCATCCGATAACTCAAAAAATAATTAACCGATTTCGATGAAACTCGGCTAATGCCTTTCTTTTATTAATGGCTTGGATGAGTTCGTTAGCCAGGAAAATCGGACGGGGTTTTCCGGCAAAATTTTGAGTTTTCTTTCGAAAAAAAATTTTTTCTCCGAAAATTACAAAGCTGTTTTAATGAAATTTAATGGATATATTCAACTTTTTAAGTTTATAGAAAGTTGAGTTATTCAAATTTTGAATTTTCTTTCGAAAAAAAATTTTTTCTCCGAAAATTACAAAGTTATTTTAATAAAATTTGGTGAATATCTTGCCTTAAGAAAGACCTTACCACATTCCAAAACTAAACTTTCTAAGTCTTTTGAAAATTGAGTTATTCAAATTTGAAGCATTTAATGAAAATTCACTACCATAACGCACTTGCTGCGCCCCGAACGTTTTTCAAATAATCAAGTAAACGTATTTAAGCTGCGACGACAAAAGTATCCATGGCAGAAACTACAAAGCCTTCTTTATTTTATATGACCATTTTTTGTTAATAAGAAAAATAGGATACATCAATATTTTTAACAATAAGTAACTAAAAAAATGTCCACTAGTACAACAGCAACTTTTTGTGCTTTGAACTCAAAAAACAAAGTAATTCCAAGAAAAAGAATTCCAAAATCTTGAGAGTGGATGATTAAATCACACTATATAAAGCTATCCTTAAGGTAAGAAGGCAATAAATATATCTCAATTAGAGATGCACGTAATAAATAACATACAAATAAAAAGTAAAGTTTTAGTTAAGTCATACATTCTGAGAATATGATTAAAAATGTAGGTGGCCTTTGGAAAAAAGATGCTCTTGTTTTCGGAGGTCTGGTGATGATACGATTTGGGCCACGTATGTAACAGTACAATTTAAAATTGACGATTTTCAAGATCAAACAAAAAAGAAGTTTCAACTAACATTTATAAGCAAATATATCAAACACCTAATGGTGGCTTTTTAAACAAACATCACATACTAAAATAATAAACCAATAATCGCAAGAAATGCGAAAACTTTTATCGATTTGCAACAGAGTAACCGGCAAAATTAAATTAATCTAATAGACCAGTAAATAAAGCAGTTTTACATTCTCAAAGATTCGATAATTCTGATTTTTTCCCACCTCTGCGTGAGCCCCTTTAAAAAAACGCAAAAATTATTTTTTTTCCAGCGCTTTGCAATAACTTGTGGCCAGTACATTTTTCGCTAAAAATGCTATTAGTCACGTAGACGATAAAACTTGCAACGAGTTCATACCAAAGATTTTTTCTAGACCTATTAATAACGGATCTACGACCGAAGTTCGGGTAAAGTAGAAAGAATTGGCTTCATATAACTTTTTTTTAAGTATCCTTAGCAATAACTTCTTACCAACATAATGTAGCGTAGAAAAGGCTTATACTTATCAGTCTTAAAAAGGGCAAAATTCGCAATAAATCCTAAGCGATTTTCTAGTCTAAGCAATAAGGGTGCTACTCAGCTCTAAAGATCGGGAAAATTATGGAGAAAAACAAAACATCGACTTTAGATCAATTTGATCATTGTTAGCACAAATACTCGTACGTACCAAACATAAAGTTCATCAAGTTACGACGACATTACAATACTTCAAGACACAACTACTTCTGATACTATTTAAAATTTTTAGACCGTTAGTGGACTGTAGATTCAGGTGTGTCAATATCAGGGTCAAATTCGTCTAAATGTTGTATGCCAAGATAGTTTGATCTTCTTCGTTATCATCAATCATGATGTCAAAACTTGTTTTCACAAGATTGGCAGCAGTAGTGCTTGCATCTTGGACCTGCCTTCTCACATTCACAGATCCAGCTTTACATTTAATCAGAGATTGGGGAGCAGCATGTTTGGTGTTTTTTTCATACAAGATGTCGAACCCCATTCTATAGGATTTTTTACATTTCCATCCATTTCAGGACTGGGTTAGTGCGAACAGCACGGTACCGTGCAGCGTCTTCTGCTGGTTGTAGTTTGGCTAGATTTAGTCCATTACTATTGCTTCGAAATTTAGAGAAGCGAAATGACTTTATGGGTTGATTGGTAGCACTAAGTGTACTTATGAGTGCGCATCATAGGTTCCAATCTTCACTTAGTGAAATAAAGGGGGCTCAAATACTAGTTGTGACTAAACTCTTTTTTTCTGATTTTTCTAGACTCATTCAATTTTAACGTTATTTCAATTTTTTTGGAAAAAAAAAACATTAATAAGGAGACGAAGACTTTTAAGACATTTAATTAATTTTAATAACAGATCAGATTGTTGTTGTCCTTACTTGGTGAAACCGTTCCACAATAATACAAACGCAGATATTTTTTCCGTGGCTTCAGAAGTGCTTCTTTTCTTCTCTACAACTGGGTTTTCATTTTTACGACATCATTAGAGAAAATAATTCTCTCTGCGAAACCACAAAAAAGTATCTACGTCTGTATTTATATCAGAATGTATAATTTGTTTTATTAGCGAATTTTTATGTACCAAATATTTATGATATAGCAAATTCTCTTACAATATTTTTTTAGTACATCCTCTAGGCAGAAAAACTTCTTCAGAATTTTCGAATATAAAATATTTAGCACAATTTTAATGGAACATGTTTCTGAATAAAATTCCTGCATGTTTTAACGAATTTTCGTGCATCAAATTGTTTTAAGGAATTTTCGTGGATAATATTTTATTAAACTTTTTGCGTACAAATAACCAATATTTTTTAGCGCATGTTTCTATTTTTGTTTTAATTTTCGTGGAAAACATTTATGCCGAGATCAAGACGTTGATAATTTCTTCAGTTGAGCATGAATGAAGACTTCTAGAATCCCTATTCCGGAGTCACATTCATATATATATATATATATATATATATATATATATATATATATATATATATATATATATATATATATATATATATATAATTTATTATTATTTTATGACCGTGAACTATATAAGTATTTTCACAAAAATTTCCTTTAACCATTTTTTTGGACAAAAATTCAATAAAACATTATTTTTCGCGGATTTCGTTAAAAAATGATCATCACAACTTCGCTAAATATTCTTTCACACAAAAATCGAAACGAATTCTTCTTTCTGGAAAATTATAAACAATATTTTCTTTCAAGGAAATACGCTAACAGGTTTGTAACAAAATTTGCTATTACAAGAACAGTTTGTACATGAAAATCCGCTAATGAAATGAGTTAAAATGTATACCATCTGATCTAAATACAGACGTGGATATTTTTTTGCAGAAAACTTTCTTTTGCAGGTCCACAAAGAAAACTTTCTTTTGCCCGCGGATGCCGTAAAAAGCGAAACAGATTGTAGAGGAGAAAACAAGCACAGAAAATATCTACGGCTGTATTAAGTATGGAATGTTTTCACTAAGCTGGAGCAACAAAAACAGCCTGATCTGCTATTAAAATTTGAATTAAAAGTTTTAAGAGTACCCATCACATATTTTTTTTCTATAAACATTCGTTAAAAATTTATTGCAATTACCTGATCTGATTACATAACGTTGAAAATAAGATAAAAATTAAAAAAAAAAGGAAATTCACACACCTTTGGGATGTGAACCCGCGTCACCCATGAGTTTAAGTATTATACCGGCGCTCTAACGAACTAGGCTATGAAGATCACGACAGGCTTGTTGTAATGAACGAGTTATAAGCTCGTCTGTAAATTTGTGATTTAGCATATCAAATAATTTGTTGTAAATGGTTTTTTTTCAAATATCATATCAAATCAAGAATAGTAACACTCGAAACACAAATCTAGGACTTTTTCTAGATCGTGTTGGGCCAAAAAAAGTTCATCTTTGTTGGCTATATTTACTATATTTGATTTAACACACAATATTTGGTCCTGTGCATTTCTCCGATCACCAGCTGCACCCACATTTTTTTCTTTAAATGCTTATAACTTTTTCCTTTCCACGTATGCATCTGAATTTTTGTATGTGGTTCACATTCTTTAAAAGAAATCAGTTTACCAAAATTGGTTGCCATGGCTTTGTAATTGCAGGGGATATAAAAGTTTTCCGAAAGATAACCAAAAATTTTCCGGGAAAAGGCCACTTGCAAAAGGAAGGTAGGTACTCACCAAATTTGATCAAACTCAGCCCAGTGTTTTTTGTTATATAATTCAAATGTTTTTAATACAATAAAGGAAAAACAAAAAATAAAACTCATAACAAACTTCCAAAATGTTGACTACCTACTTCTTGGCAATACCCTAATCTATTTTAGAAACTCGGTAATACGTTTTGAAGTATGCCAGTTCCTTAAATTCTTCTGACCTCAATTATCATCCTCTGTTGTAAGTCTTCCAAGTTTTGAGGGATAGTTTTGTAAACAACATTTTTCAGATGACCCCACAGAAAGAAATCTAATGGATTTAAGTCCGTAAAAATCATGTTCAAATATTGCCTAACTTGTCCATCATAATGAGGTGGAGCACTGTCTTGCTGAAGCCAAACTTCATTACTTAGATGGTTTTCGTCCATATAAGCGTAGTCTAATTAATTGCCTTCAAATGTCCAATGAGAGCCCATCAGATAAATGGGGTAATGGTATGATGATGAAAAGTAGTGTAACGTACCTGGTTGATGGAATAACTGCGTTAGTGCAGGAATGACATTATCTCTAGTAACTCTTAGTAAATTCTTCCACTTAAATTTCCGTTAATGAAGAATGCAGCAACAATTTTATTAGTAATTATCTCAGCCCCGACGTCTATTTTTGCGGATGCTAGATATTATGTTCGCGCACTCAGTGTTGATTTTGCTAAGCCCAATATCAGCAGTTATGTCTATTTATACCGCCAATTAAACTGAATGACGCTTCGTCAGAAAAGACAATTTTTGATAAATTTAGTTGTTGAGTGTTGATTTTCTTCTACTGATAAGCAAACATCTAGAAACTTATTATCATTTGTGGCAATATTAGGACGTCCTGTTTTCTGGAGATTTCTCACCATACCATGTTCATAACATTTTTTCACAATCTTGATAACTGTAGTTACTGAGATTGGAGTTCTGTTTAGATACTTGTTGTTAAAGACACTGCAAGTTTGGTAAAATGATCTCTGTCTGTCACCAAAACCCAATATCATTAAAATTTCGATTCTCTATTTTTCTAACAAATTAATTCATGATGATTTTTGTCAAAGAACACCAAAAATAATTTACCAATATGCAACTAGAATACTGGTGACAGCGAATGTCAACAATAACAATAATTCTGTTTTTCTTTTCTCATAGCAAACTTTGCATATCAGGTATCTTGTTCAATTTTAACGTTCCCATAGTTTTGAACATCATAATTTAACTGAAATCTAAGTTTCTCCTTCTTTAGTGTGACTTCATTTTCTGTGCAGTCTTAAAATGTAACAATAAGCTGGTAACAAGTAGAGTTAGGTATATGACATGTCACATAAAAGTTGTTAAGAATAAATGACACAATCCAAAAATTTTAAATGATACAGGGTGTGCTATTTAAAATAAAAAAGTTGGCATAATTCCTGAGATAACTAGATACGTGGAAACAATACCAATATCAAATATGAATTTGGCATGTGGAATAGTAATACCAAATTTCAGTGTAACCGTACGAGCGCTTCAAGATATATCTAGGTGTTTCCACACTTTCGGGCCTCGCTGTATACAGGATGGCCCACCACATACGCCACGGGCTCTCACGTCTATATTTTTCGTTATTTCGAAATCACTTCAAACGGAGCTTCTGTAGGTTCAAAAGGACTACAACCTAAAATTATTTTCAAATATACAGGTGATCCAGAAAAGTGTGACATCTCGAACTTATGTTTTTTCTTATGGAACACCTGATATTTGACAACGTTCTTGAATTTTATATGAAAAATAAAGTTCACTTACTCCAAGGGTCCCTATACCGTTTCCCAGATATCTTGATTTTTAGACGAATGTGAGGTTTTAGAAAAAAATCATTGTCAGTTGATATCGTAAAAAACTCACTAGCTGTTGATGGTAGATTGGGTAATTCATCAACTACTGTAGCCAATATTTCGCAGTACTCTACAGGGCCTTCAAAAAATCAAGTTTTATTATCGGCATATTCAAAGCAGATTATTTCATTTATTTCAAATGGAACACCTATATTTTTTGCTGCATTTCATAGAGAAAATGATTCCCTTTCATATGATACTAGGGTTCCCTATACCCAAGTGCAGCGATTCTGGCGCTATTGACACACAGAATCTGGCCCGTAGGTACAACAAAACTATAGGATTACCGTGACCAGTTTCAATTTTTATGTTTATATAATAATATATGTATAAAGATATATATATATATATATATATATATATATATATATATATATACATATATACATATATATATATATATATATATATATATATATATATATATACAGGGTGTACCAGCGAGGGTCTGGTGTTAGAGGACACTCGTACCTTTCGACTTAATCCCCATGTATGTTATGCGATTCTTGTAGTTTTCGAGATATTATTTTGTTCTTTTTTTTTCATATTTTGTTACCCTCCTCACGGTTTTGCCTTAAAACATTTCTAAGTGGTGTCTTCTTAAGTTTTGATTTGTCAGTATTATTGCTAGAATGTGTACTCGCCTAAAAAAATAGAAAAAAGGTCGGGACGCAGTAAGTGCCTTATGGTAGTGAATTGAATAACTCCATTTTCTATAAACTTAAAAAGTTGAATTTTGGTATGTAGTAAGGTCTTGCCCAAGGAAACATATCCACCAAATTTCATTAAAATAGCTTTGTAATGCTCTATTACTTAATTTTTTCTAAACAAAAATTCACTAAAAACCCAAACTCTAACTCCTAATAGCTCACAATTTGATCAAAAGTTTGATTTTTTAAAGGAATTTTACAGCTAACTTCAACTTGAAAAATAAAATACCTAAACCTGGGTGAACGACCTGCAAATCATTTTATGAACTTTAGGGGTTCCTTATATTCCAAAATAATGTAAAAGAAATTAGTACTTTACTGAGTATTTTTTCCCGTCAAAGGAGGTCAATTTTTGTGATTGATATGACAAATAATTAGGATTATTGGGTAAAAGATCGTAGATAGCGTATTAAGTTGGAATTTCATCAACATATAGTCATTTTGCTTTATATAATTTCATTCCTTTTAATACATTCACAACTGTGTGCATTATATAACTTCAGTAAATTTTTAATAAACCAATTTTGACCTATTTTTTATTTTTATTTGTGCATCTAACACCATACCAATTGTGAGTGCAAAAGCCCATGCCCTTTGTTTAGTTTACATTAAAGCTCATGCCTTCGACTGAGCAGACAAATTACATTTTTGTAAACATTTATATAAATTTCATCTATTCGTCAGAATAATATAAATAAATTAGTTTCACACTTTCCTGAAGTGATAGGGGTGATATTCCGCATTGCGCAGTATTCTGTGTACAATCGTGCGGAGTATTCCTTTCCGTGGATCAGGAAAGCTCTGATTCACGATCAGGACACAGCATAATCAAACAGTGTGGTAAGGATCTGCTCGTACACCTTCACTATGATGACTGCTCGATCCAGGTGAGCGAACTTCCATGCATGAGTTGTGTACGCGTAAAAAAACACACACAATATCAAGTCCAGTAAACGTGCTGAGTAGTCGTTCCTGCTTGTCAGAATATCCAAAACAGTAACCAAACCGACTGTCCAAAAACACAAAATCCAATATAGAAAACTCAGTAGCGAACGTGAGGGTATACGATAAACGACTAACGCTAACGAAAAGTAACGTCAAACTGACAGATACATAGGCCTCGCTTTTATCACTTTCACTTTTTCTCTTATCACCACTACCTGTCTCTCGCTGAGATAGGTTTAAAATGTAATTCTTGTTAAAATTCCAACCAAATACGCTATTCTACGTTCTTTCACCCAATAATAATAATTATTTTTCATGTCAATCGCAAAAATGAGAAAAAAGCTATTTTAATTGCATGAATTGCATTTATAGTGATTTTTCACTCTACCATCTTTGATCTCCGTTTACGGGGAAAAATACTCAGTAAAGTACTAATTATTTTGCATTATTTTAAGAGCTAGGAAACTCCTAAAGTTTTTAGAATAATTTACAGTTCGTTCACCCAGGTTTAGATATTTTATTTTAAAGTTGAATTCAAGTGTAAATTCCTTTAAAGAAAATAAAACTTGCGACCAAGATCAGCCAGACCATCGCTGTGTACCAGCTGTCTGGTACACCCTTCGTGGGACACCTGTATATATATATATATATATATATATATATATATATATATATATATATATATATATATATATATATATATATATATATATATATATATATATATATATATATATATATATATCCTAAATGGTGTAGATCATTTCTATGCCAATTCTGTAGCATAACGACTTGTTGCGTCCAGACTTTTTTAACTTTATTAAGCAACTATGCTTTGACCTACTAACGTGAACTTTTACACTGACATTTCCAGCAAAATATTGTTCGGATGTAAAGATGTCTGCCCCGTGCCATGTTGGACACGTTAAAGTAAAGTAAACTAAAGTACTTAGTGTGTTTGCAGAACTTTCAACTGTTTTAGCAATCTTTCCTTTTTTTCGATATTTGTCTCACAAACAAAAGATGTCCTGAATCTTAACAATAAAATAGATTAGAAATAATTCAAATTTGTGTTGGTCAGAAGCTGGCACAAAAAAACTCTTATTATATTATGCGTGATGGGAAAATGTAAATCAGGGTAGACAGAAATCATTAATGTGGAGGATGAATAATTTATTTTCATATTTCTATCGAATCTCATATAGCAATTTCGAAGGGAAAACGCAAGCCATCGACAACTAAAATAGAACAATTTACATAAATGAAAGTCACCATAAGTTTTCCCTTGACTTGAACGGTTCAAAAACACGAATCCGAGATTGTATTATACCTACTTAAAAGACTTAACTGATTCTTTATGTAAACAATATACCTAACAGGTGAGCAAAATGTCTCTGTAAGGCACAAAAGTCCGGACACAGCAAGTCCGTTATGGTAGAGAATTTTCAATAAATCTTTTAAATCCTTATAGCTCAATTTTCCATTAACCTAGAAACTTTAATTGTAATGTATAGTAAATTTTCTGTAAAGGCTACATGTGTATCTAACTTCATCGAAATCACTGTATAATTTTCGAAAATACTAAATAATTTGTTTTTGGAAAAAAAATATTTTTTTTAGAAAAAGTGGTCGAGCCGGTTACGAACCCATCCAAGAGATTAAGAAAAGAAAGATAGGCGCTAAGTTTGATCAAAATCGGTAAATTATTATTTTAAACATATAAACTTTAAACGCGAGAATATTATTTTAGCTAGACGTAACTGTGCTTTATACGAAGTAAGAAGCTGTATAAACCATTCACCCGAAACATGAACCGAAGCTGCTTCGCTGCTGCTTTTGCAATATAAGAAACATAAATTTCCCAAAAAAATCTGTAGCTGTTATATCCAATGTAGAGAGGGTGGGGCTTTTGGGCAGAATTTTGCCATCCACTTTTCTAAGATAAAATTTCGTATTTTAAAACTTAAGCGTCACCAGATGTACATAGTACCGGCTAAGAATTTTAGGCAGGTAATCATTTAGGGAGTTGGTTATCCCGATTTTTATTGATAAGAAGCCAGAAGCAGACACTAAGCGAGTAAATGAGAAGGTACGGTAAAGAGCGCTATCATCAGCAAAGCTGTGGATTGGATTGTAGGTTAACATAGGGTCATTTACATGCAAAGGAACACTGTGGAAGTCAAACCCGAACACCGTGGAACACGCATTAAACTCTAATTTATCTGATGAAGCACCATCGACAACAACATGCAAGAAGCGTTAAAAAAATTAGATATCCATAATAAAAGTTTATGCAAATTATATTAAAAGTCTGCAAAGTGTCTATAAAATAAAAATATTTATGATAAAAATTAAAGTCTTTTTAAAAATTGTGTTGAAATTGGGTATCAGATTGTATCAGAGTGAAGACTAGTGATGGAAGCAGAAAATTATTATCCAATGTTACAACGTTACTGTCCACTCTATGAGAACAAATAAGAAAAACTGCGGCAAAAAGCTATTTAATGGTGTTTTGCAAAAATTCTTTTAGGATTCGCATTATTTGAACCTTACTCATCAGATCTACCCCCCCCCCCTCCCCCGACTATAATATTTTCCTTAACTGAAAACAGTTTCAAAATTTAAATTTCCTTTCAATTAGGAGGCGATGAAAACTGTGGATTCCTGGTTTTCAGATTTTCAGAATAAGATAATCAAATTTGTTGCGATTCAAATATTGTTCGCTTCTATATTAAACCGATAACTGTTCAGTACGCCCTTGTAAGTAATTTTACGGCTCGACCAAATTTAGTCCAGCAAATTTACACTCAAATGAAACGTTCTTTTCATTTATTTCAAAAAATAACTGGTATAGGTTTAAAATTTACAACTGAATCACCTGGTATAGTATGCATTCTATAAAAAACGCAGTTTCCCTATTTAAAATTGGAACGTAATGTGGCACCCCAACAAACTTAAAATATTACTTTTTGAAAACTCGGATATATCTATTTTGCTACTTATTCACAATTTTTCGTTATTTTCACATTGTAACTATAAACACTCATTCCGTTCGAAATTTTAACAAGTGAAGGACGCGAAAATATTGCTAGAACTAAGGTAGCAGTTAACAAAATACATAATTTATACTAGCAAAACACAAAGGATCAAGAAGGATAATTTATCATTTAGCTGTTGACAATAGAATAATAGGGTCAATAAACCCTTCAATATCGATCAGAAGTGTGTTAGAAAACCATCTCAGATTTTCCCTTATGTAGAAATGCATGTAAAGGAATGTGAACAGTTTATTGTCTGAGATAATCATTCGTTTTTGACGTAACATAATAGCTTTCAAATTATTTAATGCGCCCCATATCATATATAAACGGTGTCTATTCAACATACTGGAAACTACACATCCATATAATATTTACCGTCAAGAATAAACATATCTTACTCAGTCAGTCAGTTACCGTAAATTGCAATGCGGATTAAAATTATTCCTTAAACACTTTTTAGGTCACCGAAGTCTGAAGGCGATGTCGCCTTGTCGTCGCTACCATGATTCTTATACATTACAACTTGCCATACATATGATTTGATGAACGTCTTCTTCAGGTTCTAGTTTATAAATGTTTGTTAGTGAGCAGAATAATTTGTATTTTGAATGATTGCTTTGCCACCACGATCCGCCTTCTCAGTTGTTTGCTACATTTTCTATTATCCGTAGTAACACTCCCAAGGTACGAGAACATTTGCACTTGTTCAAGTTGTTGGTGGTCTAGCTTTATATCCATTTTCAAAGTCCTATAATCCTTACTTATCTTCATTAGGTTTTTTTGCCATATTGATTTTTAGTTTAGTTCTTATTCAACAAACTATCCAGCACACACAGCATCCTTTGTTGCTTTGTTTCTTCTGCAAGCGCTTTGTCACCTGTGTACCGTATGCAATGAAGCCCTTGTGTATTTATTTTGATTCCTGGTATCATTTCTTTCAAACTACTTATTGCATGTTTTATGAAAAAAATTAAACAAACATGGAGATAATCGGCATCCTGCTATACAGGGTGTTCCATTTTGGTTGCAATTGCTGGGTATCTAGATTATTAATAAAGATAGAACCTTGCGATTTTGGTGAACCTGGCCTACTTTCAGTGAATTTTCTAAAAAAGATTAATTAACGAGGAGATCTCGGCTTTTGAATTTAATGAATTGAATTGAAATTTCTTCGCATGAACTCGAACTAGGCCCCCTAGAACACATATCCGGGGCCAGTTTCAATTTTTATATGTATATATGTATATATATATATATATATATATATATATATATATATATATATATATATATTGCTATGATAAGAAGCCTAATGCAGGTTGACATTGAGTTTGCTATTAAGAATGGTATATTGCACTAAGTAAACATTAAAGTTATGTATTTTGGTAGAGAAAATGAGCTAATTAATTATAAGAAAATTCAAATGTTAGGTTAGATATAATGTAAACAGATACAGTTAAAATTTGAATTTAGCGCGTATATGAACACTATTATTATTGTACTTACCGATTTAATTACAGTGGTTTTTTAATTCATGAACATTAAAGGAAGTGATTGTTTTGACTAAGATTGTGAATGAACAGCAACAATTGGATCAAATGAGAAACAAACTGCTAGTTTTAGTAGAACACAAATATAATTGGTTGACAATTGAATTTCTCATATCCGGCATCTTCCACAAAGGAGTTGTTAACTGTAGAGACCGAAGCGAACACCAGCTTTACGATCAGCGTTAGTGTTATAATGAAAAAACATTGATAACACTTGAAGAACAATCCAGTACAGTGATCATAACAACAGTGTATACCCACAGTTTCTTGTGCACATGCTTTTATAGCCAAGAAGTAAGCCCAGATAGAAAATTGTGACCGAAACTATACATAGCTGAAGTAACGCTACTTGCCATTGAAGGTATTTTTCAACATAGTAACATTTTAACATAATTATCGTAACTACTGGTCGAAAAAACCGTAAAGCAATAACACATTGTCAATTAGAACAGCAATAAAGATTGTAATGTCATTTCACGTCGCTAAAATTCTGTAGAAATAGATTTTAGAATGGTAGAACAAGAAGTCTCGTATAAATCTCTGTAGATGTCACTACTCTGCACTACTCAGAATATTAACTTTAAAATATCGTCCATTTTTTGCCTAATACGGTTGCCATAGAAACGGGAATTTGAATTTTGTGAGAAGCTAACAGTTTGTAGAAGACAAATATCGCGAGAAATATAAACAATAGTCAGTTCGAACGCAAACTAAAGTTAACAGAATGTTGTAAATTTAAATGGTCAATAGCTATAATTGTTAGCAGGGTCAGTTAGTAAATAAATGTCAAATCAAAATAAATTGTCATGCTAGCGTAATTAATATTGTTGTCAATTCGTTGCATTTATGAAAACAGGTATTAACATAGAAGTTAAAAAGGTTTTAAAAATTTGTACATTGCATATATTATTGCTTAACAAGATACATAATTTGATAAAAGGTTCTACAATAATTTTAGGTTTAAAAAGGGATTAAAGGTAAGAATTTTCAATTGCAACCCACTACAGACCTGCAGAAAGGAGTCAATCTAAAGCCGTGGATAAGTAAGAAGCAAATAAAATAAATAAAAGGTAAATTTATTCACATAATCATATAAACATAAATCATTTTAACATTGGATATAACTCTAAAAAATTAAGAAAATTTTACTTACAGACATACACATCGGTGCTCTAAAAGTTTCAGATTTTGATCTATGAATTAAATTAAATAATATAGTAAATCCAATAATCAAATAATCAATATAAATATTATAAATAAAGAAATTTAAAGGCACCCATCAATTTAAAATTTGAATTTCATACATATAATACATTGTTTATACTTTATAATACCAAGTATACAAATATTTGAATCTAAAACTCTACAAATACAACACTTAAACACAAAAATTACATAAATATCTACATAAGATTAAAATATACACAAATTACACCCAGATTAGGACGAGTAAAATTATATCAATTGACACCAAATCGTGGGGCATAAAAAATACGCAACAAAACATAAAGTTACGACCAATAAATCATATCAATATATATATATATATATATATATATATATATATATATATATATATATATATATATATATATATATATATATATATATATATATATAAAGTAAGGGCAACCAAATTTAGTAAGCGGATTTATATCATCAAGTAAATTACGTACCAAAATTTAGATCTGTAAGTTAAAAGACAAAACGTCAAAGCCGTGATTTGAAACGTCAAAATCGGCAACATTTAGGCAAATAATCTGAAACTAATACGGTTTATGTAAAGATAATGTCACGAGAAAAATGCTTCACAAACCCTGAAGTCTCAGCTTCAACCGTCATTGTCCTACATTTTACGAAAATATTTCGAAAAAATTTATTTCAAATATACCCTTTCTCTAATGCTTTGGCAGTAGTTTTAGCTATAGAGTTTATCGTTCCGTGGTATATAATTTTTAGCGATTTTTTGTAAAAAATCAATAAACCTCAATATATCAGTTATTATACAAGATACGAAAAAAATTGTACACGTTAATTACAGGGTGTCTTGAACTTCATCTTAAAAAATTATTTCTACAATGACAGGTGGCCATAAGTCGTTAGTGATACAAATTTTCTTTTTCTTTAATAGAACACGGCTTCTATTATTGCATTTTTGCATTTTCCATCGAAGTATAATGCATGTTCGCAAGAAAAGAAATTATGAACGCAGGAAGTGCGTTATGGTAGCGAATTTTTATAAATGCTTCAAATTTGAATAGCTCAATTTTATAATAACCTATAAGGTTCGTTGGGAGGGAAACTAGTTTTTTCGTGATTTTTGTTTACAGTTTCAAACAATACAGTTATTTTGATGAAATATGGTACATTATGTTTCGCCTATATAGGTTATACTGGTAAGCATATTTGATGCCTGCTTTCTTTAAAAAAACATAGTTACTATTAAAAAGATTTTATGAGAATTCACTACCATAACGCACTTGCTTCGTCCATACTTTTTTTTGTTAAACGAAAGATCCCGCAAACAAAATTATCATAACCCTCTCAGGTTCCGAGCTACAGGGCGATATTGCAAATATTGCATTTTCAGGCACCCCTTGCATTTCAGTTGTCCGACATAAAAATGTTTTTAATAGGAAATATGTCTTTAATCCAAGCAGGCAATAATTTGGTTACCGGTATTATCTTGTTAGATCTTGTATAATAACAATTATATTGAGGTTTGGCGTAGAAATGCATCACCCTGTATATATGTACACAGATAAAGACTGAACCTAAACCAGGATATGGATTGTAAGGGACCTAGTTTTCACTCATTTGAATACATATTTTAAAAATTCAAAACTCGCAGTCTCCTCACTAACGAATTTTTGGTATGAAAATTAGCCATACATAATATACCCTTAAACCATAAACTTAAGTAAAACTACTGCCAAAGCATTAGAGAAAGGGCCTATTTTAAATGAAGTTTCTAGAAATATTTTAGTAAAATGAAGGACAATGACGGTTGAAGCTAAAACTTAAGAGCTTGTAGAACACTTCTCTTGCGACATTTTCTTTACATAAACCGTATTCGTTTCAGGTTCTTTGACTAAATTTTATGAAAATTTGCAAAAAGTTATTTTACCAAAATTCACCTTTTTTTTTTGTTACAGAGATTGCCTTCAGTAATGTTGAACTAAGTTATATTTATCACAAAAATTCGACATTTATTATTAATTACCCATATATCACAAAAATCTTACAATAAAATAATTTCTACGGAAACACTAAAAACATTTTTGCGAAAACTTGTCAAATTCAGCCAATATTTGAGAGTGCCTGTATAAGGCAGCGTAATTTTTTCGATGAGTAAAACAAACAAAAAAGTCTGGACGCAGCAAGTGCGTTATGATAGTGAATTTTCATACAAAAGTTTTTAATAGCAAATATGTCTATTCTTTTAACGAAAGCAGGCATGAAATTTGGTTACCAGTATAACCTAAGTAGAAACAATGTACCATATTTCATCAAAACAACTCTATTGTTTGAAAATGTAAAAGATTTTTCGAAAATAAACTCTACACCTTCCCGAAAAAACTGGTTCCTAGCCAACAAACGTTAACCAAACAGCAAATTGAGCTATTGAAATTTGAAACATATAATGAAAATTCTACCATAACGGACTTGCTGCGTCCTGAGTTTCTTTTCTTACAAACATGCATTATATTTCGATGGAAAATGCAAAAATGTAATGTGTGTTCGATTTAAAAAAAGTTTTTAATAGAAAATCTGTCTTTCTTTAATGAAAGCAGCCATCAAACCTGGTTACCAATATTGTAGAAACAATGTACCATATTTCATCAAAATAACTTTATTGTTTGAAAAAGTGCAACATTTTTCCGATAATGAACTTGAAGCGTTTTTGAAAAAACTGGTACCATTTTTGGCCAACGAACCTCTACAAGGTATTTACCCACCTACCAAAATATAATTATTCACAAAAATATTATCGACGAAACTTTAAAAAAAATTCATGAAAATTCGCAAATAATTTTTTGAAGAAAATGCGAAAACATTTTTTTTATAATAGCTTCTTAAACATTTATCATTAATTAACAAAATTTCACAAAAAAATCTTACAAAAAATTATTTCTACGGAAGCACAAAAACATTTCTGCAAGAACTGGCTAAATATTTTTTACACAACATTTTGCTGACAGAACACATAAAATTGAAATTATATACCTAATCTGTAATTAAAATTGAAAATAAAAAAATACTGGTCAATATTTTAAAAAACACTCATATTTAGGAAAAGGCTAACTAAAGATTCTACGTAAAAAGTTCTAAAAGGATTCGTTTTTACCTCTTTGACTGGTTGCTAGACAACTGAAATACAAGAAATACCTGAAAATGCAATATCTTCAATATCGCCCTGTAGCTCGGAACTAAGGGGGCCCTGACAATTTTAGTTGCAGCATCTTTCGTTTCACCAAAACGTAGCTAAGGTTCGCGAAAACCGCAAGGTTCTATCTTTACTAATAACCGAGATACCCAGCAATTGCAACCAAAATGGGACACCGTGTACACCTTTCCTTATTTCAGTTTCCGTTTCATATCCGTTAATATCTATTATGGTACTTTCATTTTTGTATGGATTGAAAATAATCCGCCCATCCCTTCAATTCAATCTAGCTTTCTTTATTATATAACACGTTTGTTTTTCAATCCACCTTATCGAATGCGTTTTCCAAGTATACAAAATCAATGTCACCTATGAGCCCAGATACTTGTAAAGAATAGGCCCCAGGAATCTTCTAGCTATCTCAAGAGGCGACTAAGGGGAACAGCGGATGCCGCTGTCCAACAACCTTTTTCTTTCATTGCCTTAAGTTACCTAATATTTATTTCCTTTAATCATTGATTCCTACCTTACATGTTTCTCTTCTCTCCCCTCATAAAGGGGGTGAAATTCGACGGAAACCCATCGCATCCCACGACCATTTCCTTAACCAGCAACCATTACAGACAAACCCCATGATGGTCATGAACTTTGGAACTCGAAACCCGGTGGTGGAAGATGTACAAGACATGCTTCTTAGACCGATATCATGCGAAACCCTGTCCCCAGATCAGCAGCCAGAACGCAGATAAAGAAGTTATTAGACAATAGATATGTAAAGACAAAAGAAATCAAGAAGTCATTATATATATATATATATATATATATATATATATATATATATATATATATGGACATTGAATGTTATATATATATATATATATATATATATATATATATATATATATATATATATATATATATATATATATATATATATATATATATATATATATATATATAGGAACATTGAATGTTAGAAGCTTAGTAAGGACAGGAAAACTGAGGAACATAGAGAAAATGGATATAAATATAGTGTGCATATCGAAAGTACGATGGCTGCATAATCAAGATCTTAAGAGTGATAATATCGGAATGATATATAGCGAAAGAGAAGTGTCAGGAAGGAATTGGGTAGCCATCTTATTACGGAACAATGAAGTGAGGAAAATATACCGTGACAACGATGGGACACTTACGGTGATAAAAATAATCGAAGCATTGTGGCAGTATATCGTGATATTACAAGTGTACTTTACGACATCACAAAACAAGGAGGTGGAAATCGAAGATATGTATCTTCATATAAAAGAAATATGTAAGAAAGTGAAGACGCAGGGTCAGATAATTCTAATTGGAGATTTTAATGAGGTAGCAAGCGAACAAATGGAATGTGATATAGTTAAAACGTTTCGATTGGAAGAAATACACAAAAGAGAAGAGGTGGTGATGGATTTCTGTAAGTAAAATGGTTTAATTATAACAAACACAATGTTTGAAGTACCGAAAAAGAACAGATATGCATGGAAAACACTATGAGGCATAGGAAGGTATCAAATATATTCTATTATTACCAGAAATCCATTTAACTACAGCTATTCGTATCCTGGTGCAAACATTGATGTTGGTAGAGTGTAAAAAACGCGCCAGCAAAGAAAGAAGGAATACAAGAAGAAACTGGAATATGCACAAACTAGAAGATGAGGAACTGGAAAAGCTTAAAGATGAAACTAGTAAGGTAAATCTCACCGAGAGAATATTTGCGTAAATAAACAAAAAAAAAACGGTTTAAGGGTATGTTGAAAAAATACTGGGCAAGAAGAGACGAGAACCAAAAAACGCTTGATGACACAAGAAATCTTAAAATTAATACAAAAGAGTAACAGCTAGAGAAAACGTAAGAACCAAGAGGCAACAGGAGATATAAACAAATTGCAAATATGATCAAACAAAACTGTATCAGACTTTTTTTTAGGAAGCTCTGGGTTTAAAACTAATTATTTTTATACTGAAAGGAAAAACTATATAGCCATGGCTTTTATAGAATACTTGGTGGCAACCTGAATTACAAAAGATCAATAATTTGGCCGAAAATTTGTGACTGAATTTAGTTTCGCATTTACACATTCTGAAAAGGAAATCTTCTTTTAATCGTGTACAAATACCTTCACCAGTATCAACTTATTTTTATAAACTCCTTGTAAAATTTAATAAGAAATATATAAATAAATAAAAGAAGCATGGATGCAAATAAATAGTGTATACATTTGGAAATGACACAAAGAAGAAAAACCGGTAGGAAGACTAAAATATAAATATAAACCAGGAATAGAAAGTAAAGTTATAAAGGGCAATGATAAAAATTTATTACTAAAAAAGCACTGGAAAGTCTATCGAGAAAAGTTATATTGCGGAGAGGAAATTAACTGCCATGAAGAGTGTATGAAAGAAATAGGAAATCTAAAGCCGAATGATCTGAGCCCGCCTATTTCAACTAAGAGAAGGAAAAACTCTTATTGTAAAAGAATTAATGGTGGATCCTTAAATATTGCTGGTAAAAAATGAAAACAAAAACACTTTCAACTGATTGAGAAATCTTATGAATCGGGAGAAGTGCCCAGTGATCTTATGAAGAGTTAAAGTATTATTATTCCAAAAAAAAAAAACAGTGAACGCGCAAAAATGCAACCAGCAGGACAATAAGTGTATAGTTATGTGGAGAAGATTCTATTAACCGTAACAGAAGTGCTGCAAATTGAATCATAACTTCCACATAGCTGTGATAATCTACTCTCATCAGAAAGAGATTCTCATGAAATGTATTTAGGGTTCATAACTTGACCACCAAGAAAATATTCGTATTTCTGTACCCATAAACTTCTGAAACGTTATATTACTAGAGTTTTAACGAAAAATTGCCAATTTCCCAAAACCAACCCTAATTTATCAGATAGCCCCTAAATCGATGTTACCCAAAAGCAATTCGAGGTGTTCCTTTGTCGAGTGCAAAATGGATACCAAATTTGAAGATGATATGTCAATTCGTTCGAAAGTTATTGCGCCTAATAACAAACAGACGTACAAGCTAACCGATCCACAAACAGACCGACGAACAAAAAAAAATTCGTTCCAGAATCAAGTTTTCTATATGTTTTCAGACTTTTTACACCTTTTTAGCAAAAAACTATCGAAATTTCTGCCACCGATATTCTACCACACACATTCAAGCTCTAATTTTATTTAAGAACAGAATACCAGATGTTTGATGAAACTGAAATTTTTCGAATAAACAAACCCTAAAACGTTATATTACTCGAGTTTTAACAAAAATATGTCAGTTTTCACCAAATCATCCTCCATTCATCCCCTACCCCTGACCGATTTTACCCAAAAACAATCCGAACCGTTTGCTTGTCGGGTACTAACTGTATACCAAATCTGAAGACGATATCTCAATTCGTTCTAAAGTTATCGTGGCTACAGACATACATACAAAAAATATCGTTAATAGATAATGTTTTCTATCTGTTTTGACACTTTTTACGACGTTTAAGAGAAAAAGAAAATGAAGTTTTTGTCGCCCATGCCATACTTCCACACGTATTGACAGACCAAAAGACGTTTCTCTAGCCTCACAAATGGTTTGGCATCTCCTCTGTGGAGACAGAGCATAAGTCTTCACGTCTGTATTTAGTATGGAACGGTTTTACAAATTCAGGATAACAATAAGCGATGAATCAAATACAATGTCATAGAATAACGGGAGACCCTGGAAAGACTATTACGCAAGTAAGTTAGCCCACTGTTAAACTAAAACCCCAGAGCCACTAGCAGTATATCTCCGGATAAATCTGCGTTCGATATGTGGTTCATCCCTATTCTGTAGCTGGGGGCAGATCGTACCAGTCAGAGCCACCTAACATCACGGCGAGTGTATGATATATGGGACCTAGTCGTAAAAATTATATCTTAATATGAACGTCGAACGCACCTACCTCATAAATACTTATTTAGTCGATACTCCAACTTTTGATGTTTGCTTGACGTGAAAATAAACGTTTGCCCAACTATAAGAATTAATTAGTTCGTACTCCGAATGTAAAAATTGCATATATTTTTCAAACATCGTTCAAAGTCACAACGCGTTATTAAAAACATTGACAACACATTTAGACTATAATTATTTATACGAAATAATGACTTCAAACATGGTTTAACTAGACAGGCTTAGTAATAAGTCTGAAAAGACACTTATTTCCTGAGATATTCGTTATTCAAAAAAGTCTGGACGCAGCAAGTGCACTATGGTAGTGAATTTTCATAAAAATGTTTGTAAAAGTAAATATGTTTTTTTTTTAAAGAAAGCAGCCATCAAATTTGCTTGCCAGTATAACCTGTATAGGCAAAAGATAATGTACCATATTTCATCAAAATAACTTTGTTTGAAATTGTAAAAAAATTTCCGAAAATAAACTGAAAATGTTCCTGAAGAATCTGGTTTCCCGGCCAACGAACCTAATAGGTTTACAAAAAATTGAGCTATGCAAATTTGAAGCATTTAATCAAAATTCGCTACCATAACGTACTTGCTGCGTCCAGAATTTCTTTCCTTACAAACATGCATTATATATTTCAATGGAAAATGTAAAAATACAATAATATAAGGCGTCTTCGATTAAAAAAACAGAAAATTTGTATCACCAACGACTTATGGGCCACCTGTCATTGTAGAAATAATTTTTTAAGACGAAGTTCAAGACACCCTAATTCACGTAAATTTTGGCACGTAATTTACTTTTGATGATACAAATCCGCGTACCAAATTTAGTTGCCTTTGGTTTGTTATTTCCGGAGATATAAAAATTTTCCGAAAGAAAAGGCAAATTTTTCCGGGAAAAACTGGGTCGATCTTCCTGGCTAACGAACTTTTCCAAGCGATTTACAAGATGAAGGTACTCAGCACATTTGATCAAAATCGGCTGATTATTTTTTGAGTTATCGGTGTGATACACACAGACACACGCACACACAAATATATATATATATATATATATATATATATATATATATATATATATATATATATATATATATATATATATATATATATATATATATATATATATATATATATATATATATATATATATATATATATATATATATATATATATATATATATATATACATATATATATATATATATATATATATATATATATATATATATATATATATATATATATATATATAAAAACATATAAAAATTGAAACTGACCCCGGATATGTGCACTAGGGGGCCTAGTTCGCGCTCATTTGAAGACATTTGTTAAGAAGATTCAATAAAAATGATTTAACAAAAGTTTTTCGACATATTTTTTGCTACAAATTGGCGATACTTAATTTTTCCTAGCGTAAACAACTTCATTGGCATATGGCAACAAAATTTTTTTTAATGGATTTTTGTTTGATTTTAGGAAGAACGCCTCTTTCTTGATAGGGCAGTATAAAATTTTAATCAGGTTCCATGAGAAAAAAAGTCTAGGCGCAGCGAGTGCGTTTTGGAGTGAATTTTCAAAAAAAAAATGTTTTTAATGGCAAATATGTTTTTTTTTTAATGAAAGCAGGCATCAAATTTGGTTACCAGCATAACCTATATAGTAGAAACAATGTACCATATTTCTTCAAATAAGCTTTTCGACAAAACTCCCAAGAAAGTTTCTTGCATGAAAATTTACAAACAATTTTTTCACGAGAATCCGAATTTTTTTTAGATAACTTATTATACATTTATTTATATGCCTTTCACTTCTGAAACACAAAATAGAGACTGTTCTATTTGAAACAATTGAGTTACGACAATTTGATTTTTTTTAATTCAGTTACTATGTACTTGAAGCGCCCGGTGCATGGCATCTCGATTTTTTCATGAAATAATATAAACGAAAACCTCTCTGAATGCGTCATTTGCAATAGACTCCAATTTTTATTGGTAAAAACGCGGTATCACAATTTATGATATGTGCCAAAAATGTGAAAAGTTGCAAAACAATTGGAATAACTCGAAAACAAATATGCATTACAATTCAATCGAAAATGTAAAAATGCAATCATATAAGGGGTGTTCGATTTAAAAAAGAAAATTTGTATCGCCAACAACTTATGGGCCACTTGTGATTGTCGAAATAATTGTTATAAGATGCCACCCAAATTGTAGCTATTCAAATTTGAAGCAGTTAAGGAAAATTTGCTACCATTTGCGCCCCAAATTTCTTTCCTTACAAACATGCGTTATATTTCAATGGAAAATGCAATAATATAAGGCATGTTTGATTAAAAAAAAGAAGAAGATTTATATCTCCAACGACTTATGGGCCACCTTGTGATCGTAGAAATATTTTTTTAAGTTTAGCTCAAGACACCCTATAATTAACGTATACAATTGTTACTCGTATCTTGTACAATAACAGCAATATTGAGCGTTACCGTAGAAAAGCGCAACTCTGTATATACATATGTGTAAACAGATAAAAACTGAAACTAATCCCGTATATGGGTCCCAATTCAAAAAATCTTTATAAAATTCAAAAGTCGGGGTCTCCGCAATAGCGAATAGTTCGAAGATTTGCTAAAAATTGTGGAGAATTAAACCATAAACTCTATAACTACAACCACTGCTAGAGCGTCAGAGAAAGGGTCTATTTGAAATTAAAATGAAGGACAGCGGTTGAAGCTGAAACTTAATAACTTGTATAACACATTTCTGACAGCATTTTCTCTACATAGCCCGTATTAGCTACAAGTTCTTTGCCTAAAAGTTGCCAATTTTGACGTTTAAAATCGTAACGTTTTAAGACGAAAAGTTATCAAATTTTTAAAGTGATTTTTCTGGCATTTCTTCATCTTTTTGCACCATAAAACTTAGCCTTTGTCTGTAACATACATAGGATTTTGTTATCCACACAAAATATTTTACTTTTGTGCGTTTATCTGGTCATCAGTGGCACCAATTTTTTCCTTTAAATGCCTATGACTTTTTCTCCTTTCACCCTATGCGTCTAAATTTTGGTACATAGTTTACTTTTTGTGACATAAACCGGCGTCCCGAATTGGCTGCCTTTTTTTTTGTTCCCTCAGGGCAGACTTTTTTATTTAAATTTTCCAGAAAAACTGGGTCGATTTTCTTGGCTAACGAACTTATACAAGCCATTTGCAAAAGAAGGTACCCACCAAATTTGATCGAAATCGGCCAATGGGCATATGGGTTTTAGGTGGCCTAGTTCACGCTCATTTGAAGAATTTTTTTCAAAATTCAAAAGTCGTGAATTTTACTTCCCCATCGTCACAACGTGTGAAAGTATCGCATCGGCGACAGAAATTTCAAAAAAATGTTTTCGCTCAAACGTCGAAAAAAATATCAAAACATATAAAACATGATATGACAACGATTGTTTTGTCTGTCGGTCTGTATGTCTGTCTGTTTGTAGCCACGATAACTTTAGAACGAACTGAGATATCGTCTTCAAATTTGGTATACAGTTAGCACTCGACAAACGAACGGTTCGGATTGTTATTGGGTAAAATCGCTTTAGGGGGTAGGGGATGAATGGGGGGTGGTTTGGTGAAAATTGAAATTTTTTCGTTAAACTGGAGTAATATAACGTTTTAGGGTTTACTTATTAGAAAACTTTTTATTTCATCAAACATCTGGTATTCTGTGCTCAAATTAAATTAGTGGATGAATGTGTGGGGGTGGAATATTGTTGACGAAAACTTCGAATTTTTTTTTGCTAAAACTGTGTAAAAAGTCTCAAAACATATAGAAAACTTGTTTCTGAAACCACAATTTTTTGTCTGTCGGTCGGTCTGTTGCTCTGTCGGCATGTACGTCTGTCTGTTAATAGGCGCAATAACTTCGAACGAATTGAGATATCATCATTTAGCACCTGACAAAGGAACGCTTCAAATTGTTTTTGGGTAAGATCGCTTCATTCCATGAGAATGTCTTTCTGGAGAGAATAAATTATCACAGCTATGTGAAAGTTATGATTAAATTTGATGAATGGGGGGTGATTTGGCGAAAATTGATATTTTTTCGTTAAAACTCGAACAACATAACGTTTTAGGGTTTGTTTATTAGAAAACCTTAAATTTTATCAAAGATCTGGTAATTTTGCTGAAATTAAATTAGGGGTTGAATGTATTGGGGTGGAAAATCGGTGCAAGAAATATCGAATTTGTTTTTGCTAAAACGGTGTAAAAAGTCTCAAAACATATAGAAAACTACATCCTGCAGCGAATTTTGTGTTTTGCTGTCTGTCGGTCGGTCTCTCGGTGTGTCTCTTAAGTAGGCGCAATAATTTTTCAAACCAATCGAGCTATCATCTTCAAATTTGGTGTCCAGTTGGCACCAGACAAGTGAACGCTTAGAATTGTTTTTGGGTAATATCACTTCAGGGGGTAGGGGATAAATGAGGGGTGATGTGGTAAAAATTTACATTTTCTCCTTAAAACTTGAGTAATATAACGTTTCAGAAGTTTATGGGTACAGGAATACGAATATTTCCTTTGTGGCGGACCGTAAATTAATTCCATGATAATGTCTTTCTGGAGAGAATATATTATCAGAGCTATGTGGAAGTTATAATTCAATTTGCAGCATTATTTTTTATCAAGTTACCGATTGAAAAAATCTGATAGTATTTGTAGCTGTCAATTACAAACACTGTTTGTTGTCAGTTATCTGTGGTTTGTAATACTTAAGAGAGCTTAACATAAGAAAACTGAGAATTTTACAAATAAATAATAATTAATATTATGGCAGAATCGAGCCAAAACTAAGATTTGAAATAATAATAATGCTGAGCTACTATGACAGGAAACGTAGTTATAAATAAGCGTGCATGCTTTTACATGAAGTGTGTCCAATCGGTCACAAATTAATGAAGGTGTATTTCCAAATTATTGTAAAAACTTAATGCAACTGTCAAAGATAAACCAGGAATAGGAAAACTAAAAATTGCTGTAGCTGGTAATAAGGTATTGTTCTCTTTCCATCAAAACTCCCATTTCTCTACAAATGAAGTTGCTACATTACGCAATGTTTCATAAAAATGTGTGGTAAATTTCTTAAAAAAAGGCACAGCTGGTACAACAACTTGTAGTTTGTGATTTTAATAGGCGTGTGGGATTTTCTAACATTATGATAGACAACTTTAGTGAGAATCCAGACTTTGAAAGGAACATTATTTTCTCAGATGAAGCAACTGTTACGCTTCGTGGATTTGTTACCACACAAAAAACACTCGAGGAGCTCCCGAGTACTCAAAGCGTGCGAGATCTCTTTTCGGGGTTACTAAGCACTAAGCCTTTTTAGGAACTGCTCGAAACACTCAGCACTAGGCACTATTTTCAAAAAGTGCTTCAAGTGCTTAGAGGAGCACTAAGGACAGTGCTCTGATACAGTTCTGGCTGCTACTAAACAAAATGTTACTACTTGGGTGATACATAAATTTTTTAAGTGACTCTAAATTTGGATTATAGAGGCTCTAATTTGCACTCATTTGAAGAATTTTTGTTAAAGTCGTAACCCACAGGTATATTCTTCTAAGAAAATTTGCAAAAATGCTGCTGAAATAAAGAAGCCTGTACACAGAAAACCAAATTGTTTGTGCAACTTCGAATTAAGTACACATGTAGAGGCTTCTTCTATGGCTTTACAATTGCTTGTTTCTCGCCCTTTTACGGCATAGTCAGAACTTGCTAAATAAATAAAGTTTAAAAAATTAATTCCTATATCTCATTACGTGGCATATTTCTTTAATTTTAAGTTGGGAAATCTATTTTGTTTATCGCAAATGTCAAAATGGTGTCGCTTGGACAATTACATAGGTCCAATATCTGCGATAAACTTTCAACAACAAAAATATCATATGCAAAATTAATTGGGATTTATCAAAGAGCCTAGACTAATCAGTTCTGAGTCAGTGTTACAGAATTTCGCGTTATCAAAAATCATTTAGAAATACGCCAATAAAAGTTTAAATCAAAGTAAAATAATTAGATTTATTTATAAATGATTATTCAAGAGAAACTTTTAGATAAAAGAGTGACTAAAAATCATGCGTTGGCAGGATGAATTCTGGAATCTGACAAACAATGTTATAGGTTAAAAAAAATATGAGTGTTGGTGGGTGAATAACTACTTAACTGATTTAAGTGTCAGCAAATTATTAACCACAATAACGCTTCGTCTAAAATTTTAATTCCATGTATTTATAACCTTGGCTTCATGTGCAGCCCGTCACTTTTTTTAATTAGTAATAATTCATTCATTACGGAATACCTACTGAAAAATATTGTATCCGACGAAATTGAATACCTGCACGTTCGGCACTTTGGAAGGGGCGAAAAGCCGTCGGTTCAATGTACCATGAGAGAATTTACTCCTAAAAAGCTCTAGCCTGCCTACAAAAGGCAGGGGTTGTTCAAAATAATCGGGGTGATAAGAAAAATACATCCTTGTTGTCGGTGATTCGCCAAAGTTGCGGATATAGGCGGACGTTTTCATAAGAATTGTACATTATTTATTACTGCATATTAGTAAAGTTAATACTTGAAACTTACACAGGCCCTGAATATCGATTTTAGAGGTCCTGGTACGCGCACATTTGAAGAATTCTTTTGAAAGTGTTATCATCGATATCTCTCTATTATCAGAAAAACCTTGCGTTTTAACTCCTTTTGAAAAAAATGCCCAAACCTGAATTTTCTATGAAGGTAAAGAACTAAATTTTGTTATATCTGTAGATAGTGTAAGTCTCTTTAAAAGAAAATTGTATTACAAATTTCATTAAAGTTATACAGAAGATTTCTAGAAGGAAACCTAATTCATATTTAGAAAAGTAGAGTGTCTGCCAAATTATAAACGTAGCAGTTATTTTTCCTTATTAATTGCCACTATGCTTTCGTTTTAGTCAACCTAATCAAACCGGTTTTTTCAATAACAATTACAATAACAAAATTATAATTTCCGGCTCAAAGGTGACAAACTTATTTAGGCGTTTTAAACAAAAATGAGATCTTGTTCAAAACGTATGAAATCTGTGCACTATTGTTTCTCCAAATGTGAAAATAAAACATTAAAAAGAAGATACATGCATCCAGTTGGATTCAATCGCGTCGCCTTCTACGTGGGATGCGAGCATAGTAACCGCTGCGCTATCTGGGCACCCGTCAACAAAGATTTTATTTGCGTCATACTTTAGATCGGCCCCATGCGCAGGATATTATATTCAAAGTATACATAATTAATTAATTACAGAAAATTAGGTGGTAGATTTGCCATTGAAACACATCCCACGGCTGTTTCGGTCATATATGACGTCTTATGTTTAAGTTTAAAGATACAAGAAACTATTTTAGAATCATTTTTATAGAGACTTGGCTTTATTTTGTTTAATTTTCTGCTACATTATTATGCGACAGCATAATATATCGATGCTGCGCTAAAGCTGTGTTTGAGGCCGTTAACAAAGTTACAAATATAGTGTATTAAAATAATTGATTGAATCGCCCAGTTAAATAACAATCACTTGGCAAATCTTTAATTTCATGTCGTCTGTCATTTTCCATAACTGCGGCCGAGATTTCACGATTGTGGGTTCGGGTATTATGTTTTCTGCCTGGTTATTTAATTTGGTTACCGTTGCTGTATGGTTTATACCTGTTGTATGAATTAATCTACGCGTGGCAGTTAACTACTCTGTCTGTTAGGCATTCGAATTTAACCACTAAGTCATTTCAACGCATGTCTTTGGGATTTTATTTTTAATTTGAAAAAACTCTAAATATTGTGGACCAAATTACGTAAGATTGACAACATATGTTTATTTGCACTATTTCTAGCCACATGTAAAGTCTCATTCCAGTTACTCTGACACTTACAAAAATATAGCGCTATCAAAAAGTTTTCCACGATTTTTCACCGGAAAAACTTGAGGATAAAGGTTGATTAACGAGCTCGGCCTCGGTTTTTGCCAAGTTTGATTGAAATCAGTTTAGTAGTTTTTGAGTTATCGCTCGGATATATATATATATATATATATATATATATATATATATATATATATATATATATATATATATATATATATATATATATATATATATATATATATATATATATATATATATATATATATATATAGATGTGAAACCGCGGTGGAAAATGGTTGCAGAACAGTATGAGAAATAAACTGCTTCTCTGGAGTTCTACCTCGTAAAGTTGAATGTGTTGATGGCAAAACAGTGAGAGGAATAAACTGCTTCTCCGGGGTTCTACTGCGTAAAGTTGAAGATGTTGATGGCAAAACACTGAGAAAAATAAGCTACTTCTTCGGACGTATACTTCGTAAAGTTGATGATATTTATGGTATGCTCTCAAATCACTGTTGTTCGTTGTTAGACTGGTCTTACAGTACGTTAATATTTCTGAACTTG
Organism: Tillus elongatus; assembly: GCA_964006375.1. Taxonomy (NCBI): domain Eukaryota; kingdom Metazoa; phylum Arthropoda; class Insecta; order Coleoptera; family Cleridae; genus Tillus; species Tillus elongatus. The sequence goes on from OZ023262.1 coordinate 150,165,166, forward strand.
TGTTCTTTACGCTCATTTATTTTTGTTTGTATATTAGTTACAGAGGCCGCCATGAAATTGTCATCGTTAAAAATATTTGTGTTAAAGGGACATATCCCAGTTGACCGAAAACCTGAAATACAGTTGCAAGTCGTGAAGGCAAGTGGATAAGATTCTCCTAAAATTTCTGCGATGGCGTAGATACTAATTATTTTTCTTGGATTGTTAAGCAACCACGTTTGACAGCTTTGGTTATAAAATTTTTTCAAGGGAACGTAAACAGTTTTGTCCAATCGCTGAAGTCTGTGACTAGTTATGCGGCGGTAGCGTTAATACCATTATAGTATGCTCCTTTGCTAATTTTATTCTTTCCAGGGAAATGTGGGTTTCATGGTTGTCCATGATCAATAAGACAGGTGAATCAAGTGTTAGTTTAGCATGCTTTATAAAGTCATTTAGCAATTGTGCAAAAATGTCGGTAGTCATCCAACCCGATTGTGAAACTGTACCAACAGTTCCAGGTGGCGCATTTTTTATCATGTAATCTTTAAAGTTATTTCTTGGGTATATTAAGAGTGGCAGTATATTAGTACGAATGGCGTCAATACAGCCACACATGGTAACTAATGTGCCTCGTTCGCTTGATGTAATGTGACCAACCTGCTTTTGTCCCTTTCTTGCGAGAACCTTCCCTGCCTGTTGAACGGCAGCGACGGCTGTTTCATCAACATTATAATATAACATTATAACATAAACCCGGTCGGGTACCAGGTTATACTTTTCATATATTTGACGAAGATTATTACAAAACTTTTCTACAAATTGTTTTTATTTTAGATTTAAACAATTAGAACGAAATCGTCAGACATTTTAGATTTATAATTTTTAGAAGTGTCTATTCTACTTAAAAATACACACAAATATAACCTCAGTTTTGCGAATTATGTTAAACCTGTATATTTACATTTGGTACATCAGTCTAAATAATACAGATATGTTGCTTGTGAGGAACTCAGCTCTTACGACGGTGGACCAATAAGTACCCGTGTTTGAAACAGATGGCGTTGCTAAGAGAAGTTAGCATTACCGTCGTGTACTGTCATCTGTCAAACGACAACATACTAAATTTTAGACTAATTAATTGGTTAGTTTTTATTTGGCAGTCAGTTGTGTCACGCGTATTTTGTGTTTCTAGATAAAATGGAAAAAGTGCAATATTTTTGTCTGCTTATGAATAATCTATCTTCCTTTATAACCTATGATTATAATTTAACCAGCGGAAGGTACGTTGTAATTTTAAGAGGACTAGTGTCGGAATTTTTGGAAATTTTACCTCTTAGTATTTTAGCTCCTGCTCATCCTACTCGCGAAGTGGACCGAGAGCATACACAGATTTACGAAGATCGCTGGATTGGTCGTAACAGACCCTGGCGATGGCCTTTGAGATCTTCTGATCTCACACCGCTCAACTTTTTCCTGGTGAACCACATTAAAGCCAATGTGTGCAACACTCCAGTGAAGACAAGGGCGGAATTGGAGGATCGCGTTAGAACGGCATTTCACCAATTAAATCCTATCACATTTACAAGTCTTGCACAAAATAAGTTTCCTCAAGAATTCATCGCTGCTTGCAGAAAAACGGGGGCCACATAGAGCATTCGTAACTTTTTAGACTTTGTGTTTTTATTCTACTTTTTTTATATAACCCTTCAATTAGTAGTTACTTTACAATGATTTTGTATTGTTTGTATAGACTAGGTACCTTAATTTTGTTAGTATCTTCATTTGTAATAGACTAAGGTCAAGTTCTAACCGATTGTTCTATTTGAAATGCTAAATATTGTTATTCTGTTTGTTTAAATTTGTTTCCAGTTAGTACAGTCAAATTAGGATATATCTCATTAAACACACGGCAAGTTCTTTGAGTAATTCTGTGACATTCTCCATGAATATAAAATAAGTTCAAAATATCCGTGTTTGAATCCCCATGACTTTCCATTTCAATTAACACAACAAAAAACGCGACTTAAATGGTTGAAAGTTATTAATAGGAATGTTTGTTGCCATTTCCATGGCTGGCTATTAAAAATATATTATAATTTTTCTAAATTTTATCAAAAACCTTAATAACTCGACAAGTATTGCAGATAGGTATAAGAAATGCTATTACAGTTCAATGCGAAATTTAGTTCTGCTTCAGAATATGGGAATAGAAATGGGGCATTGTATTTGAAAAAAATGGAGTTTTAATGGTCTGAAGTTGGACGCCAGTGCAAATTCTAAACACGACACTATAAACATCAATATTTCTTTTATCTATAACCATAATTTTAGAGCTTATGATTTTAAAATGGCGACTGTAGTACATAATTTTAAGTATCATAAAGTAAATCCATTTTCAAAGAAGTCAAAAAAGAAATCAAAACCGGCTGAACTTAGGTATGGGGAATGCAACTGAAATTCCCTCTAAAATAATGTTTATAATACAAAAAAAAACTATACCATTCCATTTGAAATAAGAAAGTTGATGTCTACTTCCGGTATTTTGGGAAGTACCGCCATCTTGAATATATTTTCATTGAATAGATCATGGGTCGTTACCCGTATCCTAAAATTTTCAGAAAAATATTATGTGTGTTTTTGTTTGTTTAACGTCGGTCTATTTCAGCGACTATGGCCAATCACCGACGCTAGGGAGCAGTTTCACCTTACTATCCTGGAAATTTTGTCGAACCCCTGCCTTTCTGTAAAGATGTCTAACGTACCCAACGGCATGTACACGGGACCAAAGACTTTATGCCCCCTCCGAAGGGCGGAACGTGCAAACATTCAATTTGCTCAAATACAATGCAACAACCTCGGTTGATCTTAGTTGTACAGCATGTACTGAAAAGGTGAAAGGGAAACCCTGGGAATCGAACCCGGTACCCCTCGGTTTAGAGGTACACGTCCTTATCACTGAACCATCGAGACTAGAAAAATATTATGAACATAACTCCTAATACTTTTAATAGACAGTTTCGATCAATTACCATGTATATATATATATATATATATATATATATATATATATATATATATATATATATATATATATATATATATATATATATACGGGGTGTGCCATTAAAAAGTCCATAAGCCATATTCTTCAAAACTAAATGGGATTTAAAAAAAAGTTCAATGTGCTAGATTAAGGACGCGAAAGGCTTGAACTTTGGTGAAAAAAATATGTAGATGGCGCTGCTCAGCAAAGGAACGATTCGATCCTTAGATCATTGAAATAGGTTACATTTGATAGGCAATTGAAATACAAATAAATTTGTATTCATTTAAACCATTCATAAAATTAACCGCTTTTTAGATATTTGAGGTTAAGCGTAATATTGCTTGCAAGATAAAAAAAGTTCTGCACTCTAGATTCTTTGAAATATTTTACATAAAAAATTATTACTATTAAACCACTGTAGTCAGGTTACTGTACAACTTCCACTTTTACCGGAAATTACTTTTTTTTTTCTAATTCAAATAGAACAGACTGTATTTTGTTTTACAGTCGGAAAGATCATTTAGGCAATTTTTAAAATATAACCATATGTCTAAAATTGAAATTGTATACAGATAATAGAAAAATACTGTATGTATGATAAAAGGTAAGTTCACATTAGGTTACCCCAAAAAATCCATTTGGGTTAAGTCAGGAGACCGAGCTGGCCACCTGATAACTTCATTAATACCCAGAAAATCTATTGTGTAAATATCTTTGTACCGTGATTGTATTATAACGGGTTATTAGTCTCCTCATAAAGCACTGATAACTGAGCTACGAAATCAAGTTTGCGCTGCTCATCTCCAGATCTTAAATGATGGAGAAGATAAACTTTATAAAGGCAATACTTATTTATCTTCAAAATCCTTTGGCACGACGTGATGGAAACTTTTAACTTGGCTTGTAATTCTTTTAGGGATGTGTGAGCATCATTAATAATTGCAATATATGTGCTACGTTTTGATCAGATGTTACAGTTTTTCCTCGAACTTTTTCTTTCTTAAAACTGCTCTGATTCCTTAGTTTACGCATAAAGTTGCAAATGTTTTTAGAATCTGATTTTATTGTTTATCATTATTTGTTTGAATTTTCTATTTTACTCTCGGACTTCTTGTATAAAGCATACAATAGAATTTTCTTCAATAAACATTACATACAATAAACTGCGTTAAAAAAAATTAGGAATTTTTGAAACCTACTATCTATTGAATTTATATCTGTGGTGTGGTGGTGGACAAAAGGTGGTATGGCTGCGACTTTATTGTCATTAGCCGTAGATTTTTTTAAAAATTACTTCTTTTTTGAATTTATATCTATAATATATATATATATATATATATATATATATATATATATATATATATATATATATATATATATATATATATATATATATATATATATATATAAAAATATCCTAACGTGAACTTACATTTCATCATACATACAGTATCTTTATATTATCTCTCTACAATTTCAATTTTAGACATATGGTTTTATTTTAAAAATTGCCTAAAAATGTATGATCTCCCTGATTGTAAACAAAATAGTGCTGCAAATTGAATCATGACTTCCACATCGCTGTGATAATTTACTCTCCTCAGAAAAACATTATAATGCAATGAATATTGCGCCTACTAACAAACAGACATACAGTCCGACAGACCGATGCACAGAAAAAAAAATCGTTCGAGAATCAACTTTTCTATATGTTTTGAGACTTATTACGCCCTTTTAGCAAAAAAATCGAAATTTCCGTTGCCGATATTCCACTCCTGCACAGTCTACCTCTAATTTGTGTTTGATGAAATTAAAAGTTTTCTAATAAACAAACTCTAAAAGGTTATATTACTTGAGTTTTAGCGAAAAAATGTCAATTCTCACCAAATCGCCCTCCATTCATCTCCTCAAGCAATTTTACACAAAAACAATTCGTTTGCTAACTGCATACCAAATTTCAAGACGATATCTCAATTCGTTTCTAAAGTTATCGTCGCTAATAACAGATAAACATAGACCGACAGACAAAAAGAATTCGTTTCCAAATCAGGTTTTCTATATATTTTGGCACTTTTTACGACGTTAAAGCGAATTTTTTTTTGAAATTTCTGTCGCAGATACCATACTTCCACACGTATTGACGATGTGGAAGTAATACAGTCTATCCTATTTGTTTTTTTTTAATTAGTCATTTCCGGTAAAACCGAAAGTTCTGCAGTAACCTGACTACAGTGGTTTACTAGTAGTCATTTAATTGTGTAAAATATTCCGCAGGACCCAGTGTTTAGTACTTGTATTAAAAAAGTTACGGACGTTTTTAGCTTGTAAGTAATGCTACACTTAACCTCAAATATCTAAAAAATAGTTAATTTTATGAAAGTTAAGAATAGGTACAAATTTATTCGAAATTTAACCTATCTCAGTCATCTGAGTATCGAAAAGTTTCTTTGCACAGCAGCGCCATCTATATCTATAATAATAAAAAAATATTTTTCCGCAAGGTGCAAGCCTTTCGCGTACCTAACCTAACACCATGAACAATTTTCAAAAATCCCATCTAATTTTGAAAAAAATGGCGTATGGAGTTTTAGATGACACACCCTATATATATATATATATATATATATATATATATATATATATATATATATATATATATATATATATATATATATATATATGTATATATATACATATATATATATATATATATATATATATATATATATATATATATATATATATATATATATATATATATATCCATTGTTAAAGATAATAATAGAGTCTCCAGGAATAGGACGCATCCACTTTGTGTAGTCCGTTACTAGAGCTGTTGTTGCACTAGTCAGTCTCTTTCTTGGGGTTTCTCGGATAATTAATCCCTTTGGAGAACAGTTGAAAGAAATTATGATGATAAATTCAAGAATACCTGCAATTATTTTCACTTTCTGTCGTCACTGTTCTTTCATTGCAACACTTCTTTTATGCTTCTGAACCTGCACCATCGCTTTACAACTACATAATGGAGCCGCCTTCGTTAGTAAAACATCAATATCATCCACGATTATACTTAACAACTCAACTACTCTCGATTCTCACAAAATAAATAAATAATGAAATATGTATGGTTCAAAATTATAACCTAAAAATAATTGCAGGGTAAAGCAGTTCGAAACTCGTTTGCTATTTGTCAATATGGACATGGCAGGTTTTGCGCCTGCAACGAGGTTTTGATATGCTGTTTTCCATAAAGCACAAAGTCCCCTGCGTAACTTCCCAAAGTGAACATGGCGAATTTTGTATTTATACCCCTCATATATATATATATATATATATATATATATATATATATATATATATATATATATATATATATATATATATATATATATATATATATATCAGGTTAACAAAATGTATGGAAACCCCTAAATCGTGATATTGTAGCATTTTCAATGCTACAATGTCACGAACGGAAGGTAATATTGAAAAAAGTTATTCAAGAAAGTTATGGAGTTTTGTTAGAAGCATTATTTTTTAGTGCGTTGAAATATACAGGTGACCCAGAAAACCGCAGCTGATTAAATTTTTTTAATGAAACACTGTATTTGTTCTCTTTTTTTTGTGGATAATTTTCATCCAATTTTGTATAAAACACCATATGTCTAAATGAACTCGACATTTAAAGTTAAGGTACGAGTATGTAGTAAATATGGAAATAACTAAATATCCAGAATCAATCAGTTTTATGAAAATGTCAACATTTAAAACAACAATAAGTCTGCCATTTAAGTAAAATGCAATAAGACACAACTAAAAAAACTCTAGAGTAAATGTTCAAAATGCTGGCTGTTTATGATTTGACAAAACTTCAGTCTTTTAATAAAATGTCTAATCGAATCCTGTAAATAAATTGGTGGCATTTGATTTATTTCTTCTGATATGCGGCTCTTCAGACATTCAGACAAAGACAAAGTGACTGGCCTATCTTGATACATTTTATTTTTGAGGTATCCCCATAAAAAATAATCTAGTCTAGTGAGCGGGGTGGCCATTCTACCTCGCCTCGACGTCCTATCCATCTATGCGGGAATACTGTATCTAGGTATGTAAAAACGGCTTGAGTAAAATGTAGTGGAGCACCATTTTACTGAAACCTGGTGTCCTCATAAGGGGGCGATTGTCCGGACTGGGAAATAGGGCAGTTATAGCTGGAATAATATTGTCTCTCAGTAACTCTAAATACCTTGCATCGTTAAGCACACCTTCTATGGAAAATGAGCCGATTATGTGAATACAGGAATACTGTATCTAGGTATGTACAAACGGCTTGAGTAAAATGAGGTGGAGCACCATTTTGCTGAAACCTGATGTCCTCATAAGAGAGCGATTATCCGGACTGGGAAATAGAGCAGTTATAGCTGGAATAATATTGTCTCTCAGCAACTCTAAATACCTTGCATCGTTAAGCACACCTTCTATGGAAAATGAGCCGATTATGTGAATACAGGAATACTGTATCTAGGTATGTACAAACGGCTTGAGTAAAATGAGGAGGAGCACCATTTTGCTGAAACCTGATGTCCTCATAAGGGAGAGCTTATCCAGACTGGGAAATAGGGCAGTTATAGCTGGAATAATATTTTCTCTGAGCAACTCTAAATACCTTGCGTCGTTAAGCACACATTCTATAGAAAATGGGCCGATTATGTGATTGCTGATAATACCTGCCCATACGTTAATTTTTTTGCGGTCACTAGTTGTGAATATCTCGCATAAAATTTGGGTTGTATCGGGACCAAATACGGCGATTGTGTCGGTTTACTTTTCCGTCAAGACAGAGACTTGTCTCATCAGAAAAAACTATATTATTAACAAAATAAGGGCCACTTGTCAGTTTTGCCCCAATATTTTCACAAATTTTTATTCTGCTGTCTGGATCAGTTTCCGTAAGTTCTTGAGTATATCTAATCCTATAAAGTTTCATCTTCTATGACTTCATAATATTCACCACTGAGTGCTAATATATATGTTGTTGTCCAATGACAATGGACTTGTGGAAGTTTGAGCGTTTATCCCAAGTTGAAGTAACACATTGAGTTTCGTTTCACCATTAGTAGCAGTTTTCGGTCGGGCAGATTTAGGCATAGCTCTAATACTTCCAGTTTCCAGGTATCTCCTGACAGTTTTGCACACGGTTGACTGTTGATATTTCTTAGGGGTTATATTCATTAAACAAGCGACTAACTTCTGCATATGATCGTTCTGTCTCCAAAACCTTGAAAAACTATTTTTTTTTGCGCTCCTCTTAGCCATTTTTACAAAACCGATATGCGTAAACAATTAGTTTTAGAGTACGACAATATCAATTCAATTAATTTGACAGTTCTCCAACATGAAGCACGGCCAGCTTTGCTAGTGATGCGAAAGATGATCCAGACCCCAAGGTTTATCGATTAGATAGGTTGTCAGGTAACTCTGAAAGGGGAGAAACGCGAGAAGAGGGTAATATGTGATGTAGTCATGTATATTCCAAATGCGGATATTTCCTATAGTTTCACATTGCGTTTTGGAGTTTTAAACAATATTTATTAGACATTTGTGTAGCTCTTAATTTGTTTGCTAAAAAAATCTCGCATACGATCAGCTACATATTTATTTTAATGTTTATTTTGTATGAAATAGCAGCTAAATCGAAAATATTGTCTTAAAGACAATATTTTTTTTGAGATTTTGTGTGATAAACATAACTGCACAGTAATACAACGGTATTACGAATTGGACGTTATTTATTCAGGATTATTTTTATATTCAACAATTAAATCGGTGAATTGTCATAAAGGTAGATAAGTATGTGTTTAGTGTACAAGAACTCAATAAATAACTTAACCTAAATATCTGTTTCGATGCCTGGTGGAGTTGTTAGTAGTGTATTAATGTGCAAAAATAACTCTAAAAAGGCAATGGAAAGTAGAAGTAAACTTTTCTTTTTTTTATTTTTCCAAAAGAAGTAAAAATAAACTATTAGTAAATTTGCAGATGAGCTCACGCAGGGTTTTTAGAACAAAAATTTTTTTAGAAACATGCTTAGAACCCATCTCGGATGCATAAACTACAAGAAAAATTTCGTACAAACCACCTCTAAGAAAGTTACGGTACCAGGAGTGAATAGTGGTGCTTGGCGAGGAAGAAGATAAAAAGGAAGAATACACAAAAATGCGAAAAAAAATAGCTTAGCCGGACCTATATAAGCTGCCTTTATCCCATTTTGCAGCAACACCTCCTTAAAATCCCGTCACACACAGAACCCCTATTCGCCACACTTGTTTTTAAGAACTTTGTCTTGTGGTTTATGCATTGAGGGTGATTGTAAGCATGCAGAAGGCGAAGGAGACCTCCCCGCGGTTTGGGGGTGTCAGTCGACATGGGACAAAGGTGGGGGTGGGTTGGGTACTTCGGGGTTTTCCTTTCCTTTCTGCATGCATACACCCACCCTCGATGCGTAAACCACAAGAAAAATTCGTTGGGAACAACCCCTACGAAAGTTACGGGACCTGGGGCGAATAAGGGGTAAACAGGATTGTAAGGAGGTATAGCTGCAAACTGGAATAAAGACAACCTTTTTTTCGGAATTTTCGTTTCTTCTTCCCCCCCATCACCCCTGGTCCCGTAATGTTCTTATCGGTTGTTTGAAAGAAATGTTTCTTGTGTTTTATGCACCCAAGGGGGCTCTAAGCATGTTTCTGACAAAAAATCTGCAAATTTACCAAGTATTATTACACCTATATTATTAATTTACTTATTGCGCTAGCACAATTAACTATTATTTTTAAATTAAATATATGATGTATGAGCTTTTTGTTTATAAATTGACTGTAGAAATTATAAACCTACTATTTTGCATGTGTACAAATACATATCTACCTAAATATTATAAACTTAAATAATTTACTTATTGTGAATAGTTGCATTGAATGAGGCATATCCAGTAAAATAGGTAAGTAAACTATTGAAACAACTCAAAACCTAGGTTGTGGTTTAGAAGAAAAACATTATGTCCAATTTAAGGCATTATAAATTTATAATTTCAAAAATATTAATTAATTTTTGCAATCCTTTTCCAGATAAACTAATTAATTGAGTCCATTAATTTGAAATCAATTAATATCCTAAAACTTCAATACTTTCTGTTACGATGTGAAAGATCTTAATTTCAACTTCTTATTAAATGTTTAATCTTAAACAACGTTTTGTCCCTGTTAGCAGTCATCTATCATCTTTTCTCTATTATCTATCCAAGCATGCTGGGTACTCTTGGTTTCCCAGGGATGTCCAAATGTCATTGCTTCTCATGGATAAAAGAATCTTCGTCTATGTTACTGAATAAATCAAACTTTCGTAAAACTTACTAAACTACAACAGAGTTAGTTTCTTCAAGATCGCCCAATTGGCGATTTTTAGCTCACAAAAGTAGCCCAATTTGCGACTCGGCAGTTTCTTTAGAAAAAATTGCAACAAAAGATGAACTATACCCCAATTTGAGATAAATCGCCCAATCTGGCAACTCTGACTCATAGAACAATCAGATCAAGCTCACTGCATAGATAAAGTAAATTTGTCTATGACACACTGCGTTGCAAACAGCACACCAGTTGACACATGACAATAATTATCCATAATTTTTAATGTATTTTTATGGCTGCTATATCTGGGCTGTCGGGCGTTTGTATTCTCGCAGGAATCGCATAAACAACAGACAGAGGAGTACCAAACTAACAAAATATCAAAAGGTGACCCAACTAAAAAAAACTAACCCAAGCATTTCCGCAATCCCGGACAATCGAAAAAACTAGCCCGGACATTTCCCGCAAGCCTAAAAAGAGGACATGTCCGGGATAACTAGGACGTATAGCAACCCTATACAGGGGGCCTATAATTCACATACATTCGGGATTTAGTCGCAACCTCTCTAAGAGTGTTTTCTTAACGAAAATTTGCAAACAAGTTACTATAAAAAAAGAGTAAATTATAGGATAAATGAAGATCTATAATATGAGTTATGCTACCAAAGCAGTATTTGTGTGTGATTTAACTTAACATTCTTGTTTACTTTCTACATTAATTGCCACTTCATAAAAACATACATATTGCTTAAATTAATTATACAATGTATATTTTGAACCAAATGTTATAATTATTATTATCAGCACATTATTAGCGAATGTTATTATGCAATGCGCCGATCCATTTTATTTTTCATATTTTAGATAAATTATAAAATGTTAGGTTTATATTTATTTTAAATGTACTAATACACACTTGACTATCTGAAACTTGGTATTTAACAGATTTTAGCGAATTTTGGCATAAAAAAATCTCTAATCACGATATTAAGAATTATAAGAGCCTACAGAACTCAGGTCCAGGACAAGTAAGTAAGGTCTTGATTATGCAGCCACCGTACTTTCGATATGCACACTATATTTATATCCATTTTCTCTATGTTCCTCAGTTTTCCTGTCCTTACTAAGCTTCTAACATTCAATGTCCCTATATATATATATATATATATATATATATATATATATATATATATATATATATATATATATATATATATATATATATATATATATATATATAGTGTAACTCAAAACGACCGGGCCATCAGTCGAGTGGTGACTAAAATCATTTAGTTGTATACAAAAATGCAAGCAAAAGCGTTCTATAAGTTTTGTTCACGAACGCACACCCTTTAATGCTGATTTTTATGAATCAGATAATTTGAATGTGTGTTTTAATAATGACTACACGCATGAAAAACGTTTTATGTTAGTATGCATAATGCCAATAATATGTAATAAAACAGAAAAAAAAACATGAAATTATAGCATTTTCTAAGGGAGTGATATTGATAACAGTGTATCGAAAATTTGGGGTCTCAGTCTCACTATCACTATAGTTACCATAATTTGGAACCATACATTAAATAAAAATTGTCATTGTCAACAGGTGGATATCCATGGTTTTAAAATAGTAAGTGCAGATTCAAGGTCAAGCAGCATTGCAGCGTTGCCTATTTGGGACATATTTAAACCATTATATTTTGTAAATCACGCACCTTAAAAATTCTAAAAGCAGATGTGCCCCCTATTAACATTCTCTATCACTATTTCAACACTGGTTATGAATCATGTTCATACAGGGCACAAATTGTTTTTAAAACGCTGCAAATCTTGTAAGCCGTACTTTTAAATGACCTCTTTTAACAATAAGTTCTGACAAGGCAGATCAAATTGAACTTTCGTTTACTTGATCTTCTGGCATTGTATGTATATGAATAACATTTTGGTCCCATTTCGAGCCAGATACTCAGCCAACATAGGAGCCACAGTTGCAGAGGGTCAGTTAGTCACATCCAGGAGGGGAGAGATAATAAGGTTAGTAGGCCAAATCCTGTTCCCTTAAAATCACAGTTACCATGGGTGAATATGAATAGTCATATTGTGTATATCATAATTATTTCATTTCAAATTCCCAAAGTAATATTCATATACATACAATGTCAGAAGATCAAGTAAACGAAAGGTCAATTATATCTGCCTTGTCAGAACTTATTGTTAAAAGACGTCATTTAAAAGCACGGCTTACAAGATTTACAGCGTTTCTTAGTAGATTAGAAAATCGACAAAATATAAGAGATTTAAAATTACGTTTGCCCAAATTAGAGTTGAGAGAATCAGATTTCGAAAGGCTGCAGATAGAAATTGAATTACTAGATTCGGGAAATATGATTTATTAGTTAGATGAAAGGAATAGCTTTGAAACTACGTATTTCAAAATCGCGGGAGAATGTAAAGCCATCATAGAGTCCTCGGTACATATGCAATTGCTTTTATGGCACATGTAAAGGATGCTTGCTGACAAGTTACTTGACACATGGTTACCCGATCACCAATATGGGTTCAGATCTAATCACTCAACAATCCTGCAGTGTCACAGACTGGTTCACAAAATTAAAGAGACAATGAAAAAAGGGCAATATTGTTCAGCGGTGTTTCTTGATATAAGTCAAGCTTTCGATAAGTTATGGCATGAAGGCCTGCTATACAAAATTAAGAAACTCCTGCTTCACCACTACTATCTGCTCTTCGAATCCTACCTAAAAAATCGTCGCTTCCAAGTTAAGCACGGAGAAGAACTGTCGATAATTCATCCCATTAAATCTGGAGTGCCCCAAGGAAGTATACTGGGTCCCATCTTATTTTTACTGTACATTTCAGATCTACCAACAACAATCGAGTCAACGACAGGACCTTTTGCTGCCGATACTCTATTAATTGCAGCCCACGAAAACCCACAAATGGTATCAGAAATAGTACAAAGGCATCTTAACTTGGTAGATGATTGGCTTGAAAAACAGAGAATCCAAGTAAAGTCCAAGTGTGTATAAGTCAATTTTACCCTCAAAAGAGGTGAGTGTCCTCCAGCATGTATTAATAGTAAACAAATACCTCAGGCTCACGAAGCTAAATAGTTGGGCTTACATCTTGATAAAAACCGAACTTGGAAAGCACATATATTGAAGAAGAAAGCAGAGCCGAAAATAAAAATTAGAAAGCTGTACTGGTTAATATGTAGAAAGTCACCATTAAATCTACAAAATAAATTATTTGTATATAAATCAGTAATCAAACAGCTGTGGGGATTCTCCAGTAAGTCGAACATAGACATCATATACCGATTCCTATCGAAAACCTTAAGAATCATAGTAGATGCTCCATGGTATGTTACCATTATAATTATGCGCAGCAGCGTTATTAGTAAAATTAGCAATTAAACTCAACGAACCGCTGAACATAAATTTTGATGAAACGTATTTTTATACAGATTCTACAATTGTACTATCGTGGCTATCAGCGTCACCAAACACCTGGCAAATGTTTGTTGCCAACAGAGTAACCCACATTCAATCACATTCAGATTGGTATCATATTAGCACTCATGAAAATCCTGCAGACATTATTTAAAGGGGTCTATTACCCAATCAATTAAGGGACAGCACCTTATGGTGGAATGGACCGGAATGGCTACACAGGAATGGTTCACTAATGCCAGTACCGATTGATAGCGACTTAAATGACGTACCCGAAAGGAGAAGGGAGGTTGTGTTGAGTAATTGCGTTCAGACCGAACTACCTGTTTTTAAGAAATTCTCATCGTTTCCCAAGCTAGAACGAGTCTTAGCGTATTGTTTACGTTTTATTCACAATTGTAAAAATAATGTCAAAAGACGTGGCTCGCTAACCTGTGACGAATTACAGAATTCATTTAAGTTAATTATGAGACACGTTCAGTCTAACTATTTTCAGCAAGAGCTGAATTGTTTAAGGTCAAATCAGCCTGTTAAAAATTCCAGCGTAGTAAAGTGTTTAAATGTCTTTCTTGATTCTCACGACATAATTAGAGTGGGCGTCTTACAAACGCAACAGTTCTCTTTAATCACAAACATCCCATATTACTACCAAAAAGGGATTCAATCACCAAAAATATTGTTAAGGAAATACATGTACGACATGCAGGTATTCAAGCAACTCTATCGGGTATTCGTCCGAAATTTTGGCCACTAGCAGCAAAAAAGACTATTAAACAGATACTCCATAATCATGTAAATTGTTATAGGTTTAAACCAGTCCCTTACGAACAGCTCATGGGTAATTTACCTAAGGACAGAGTCCAACCTGTAAGACTATTTCTTAACAGTGGTATCGATTACGCTGGGCCGATATTAATTAAGGAATCAATGAGTCGCGGTAGAAAAACCATAAAGTCGTATATAGCATTGTTTGTTTATGTACTAAGCACATTTGGAATTAGTCACAGATTGTACTACTCAATCATTCTCAAATGTACTCTAACGCTTTATGGCAAGGCGGGGAAGGGTTCAAAATTTATATTCAGACAACGCTGCAACCTTTGTAGGCGCCGATAGGGAACTCAAAACTATATATGAATTACTCAATTCACAAGGATTTAAGCATGATGTAATTTAAGGATTAGTTAGAGATAGAATCACTTTGAGTTTCATTCCACCACTGTTACCGCATTTTGGTGGGTTGTGGCAATAAGGTTAACTAAATGTCATTTAAACCGAATAATTGGCAATGTACGGTTAACTTACGAAGAACTATACCATGTTTAAATTACCGTCCTCTTACCCCCTTCTCCAATGACCCAAACGACCTGATGGCACTAACACCAGACCATTTTTTGATTGGCGCACAACTGATGGCCGCAATAGATCCAGATATTACACACATCAAAATGAACCGATTCTCACGCTGAGAGTTAGTTCAGCAATTGAAACAGCATTTTTGGAAGAGTTGGGTTACAGAATACCTATCAAATCTACAACAACGATGGAAATGGAACAACACCGCCAAGAAGGTTCTATGGTGTTAATTCGAGACGATAATCTACCCTCAAAACAATGGAGGTTAGGCAGAATCGTAGTAGTTCATCCAGGCCAGGATGAACATATCAGAGTAGTCCATTAAAACAACAAGTGGCGTCATTAAACGCGCTGCTCGTAAATTTTGTATACTACCACTGGAACCAGAAGAGGAAGGCGAATAATGCCCTTATAGTTTCGCATTGGTGTGAGAGTGACCATTTTTTTCGCCTTGAATAAGTGTAATAATAAGTCTCCTTGTTTTTTTAAGCGGTGCTTTCAGCCGCCAGAATGTTGAATTTTTATATTAATGTACAATTTCATGTTTTTTCAATCACCCTGTATTATATTGACCTGGACACCAGCTACTTGGAATTCGTTCTGAATATTGTGTGGAAGGGTGTGTACCTGCTTGAGGTACCTGCTCACCTCCACTTATCCTAGGACAAACTATGCTGGTGAACGAGTTCTCATATGATTAATATTATTATTGTGACCATGACGACTAGTGCAGTTTAAGTTTAGTACACCCTTTGTAATAGTGCAGCATTTCTGTATATTTGGAATAAATAAGTTAAGCGTTTTCTTGCCGCATTCAATTATTTAAATCACAACAGTTCATCGAGTAATTACAAATCACAAGGTTCTTCGAGTAATCACAAATCACAACAAGTGCCAAGCCCCCGCCTACAACTTCCATGCCAAAATTATCGGAGAAACGATGGAAATCAAAAAACGTCCAGAATGTTTAAACAAAAGAGATGATGGTATTCGACTTCTGGTTACGTGGAAACATATTGTATCTTCATTAAAAACACACAATCGGGCCAATAAATCAGAAAACAGTTTGACTAACCTATCATACCTAATCCCACAAATACTTTTAATTCCCTTAACACCGTTATTATGGTACCTGACACAGTAAACTTAATGACCCGACGAATGACTCCGAGAACGACCCAGGTAGACGCCCCATTATAGACACCGTCAACCGACCCTAAGATATATATATATATATATATATATATATATATATATATATATATATATATATATATATATATATATATATATATATATATATATATATATATATATATATGGTATAGGGTTAAACACACTGAGATCTTAGAAATTACTTCCAGTAATATTTTCGGAGTAGGCAGATTCAGGCCCCGAAAACGAACTACAACAACCCATCCACCGCTCTAAGTAAAGAAAATGTGAAAATGGCCAAAACAGGAGCCGAATCGTGAGTTTTAACAAATTCCAGACGCGATCGGCGAGAACCAATTATTTCTTACATTTATGACCGCGGAAATCTTTTCGAACACATACACACACCCGCACGCACGCACGCACGCACGCTCGTACGCACACACACACACGCTCGCAGGCACGCACACATACTCACACAATAGCGATTTTGGGTTTCCGATTTTTGAGTTCAGGATTTTTGTGCGCAAACATTTTTTGGATACGACACCTTGAAAAAAAATCCTCATTACAATACATCCTTTTTGACTCCGTCAAATATGTAGATATAAAAGTATTTACAAATAAACTTTGTCAATATCAAATTAGCAGTCTCTAGTGATTTTTCGCTTAAGCTAAGGATTTCAGGATGACGGCAAATGAGTTTTCCATAAAGATTTAATAAACATAATTACATACAAAAAGCTTGCTCTATGACTTTAGTTTTGGTACATTCAAATGCCATTGAGAATGCGTTTTGCTTAATAAACTCAAACATAACATGGCTTGTGAATTTTTGTATAACTGACTTATTTTTAAATGGCCGCCTTTCCTAAACAAATTATGTGTTGTTATAACACAATCACATAATAAAAGTTGTCTCAAACGAGACATGATCTGATTCTAGTGACATTTCTCAAAATCATGGAATATGTATTCAGCATTCGGAAACATCTAATGTAACCCGAATATTTTAATTTTTAACAATTAACACATTAAAATACTTACATTTTTATAGGAAATTTTTGGTAGAGAATATTAAGTTTTTGTGATAAACAGGTACATGTAAAAATCTCAACTGTAACCTTGCGTAATAAGTTTTTCCATTTTGCGGCTTAACCAACTTCTTCAGGTGTCATATTATTTGCTTGTATTGCGTTATAAAATATTTAACAATATTGCAAAAACTAGAAGCCCTTTATTTAAAAAATAATTACTCACCGGTTTTATTTAGTGTTGATAAACAGCAGGTTTGACCCAAGTCCATTGATTAAGCTGACCTAAAGCGCGAAGTCCATTATGGGTCACTGGTCAATTGTCGTCGCCTTTGGCTCTGCTGTCTGCCGAACTTTACTTTAGTCTTTTATCTTGGGCCAAAAAGAGAAAGATAACTATTACGAAACACATTTAAAAAAATACTTTTTCTTTGTTGTAAAAATTTACTTTTTAATTTCAATCACATCATCATCATCAAGAATTAATTTACTGTATTATAACAACTATTATTATAATTTAATGTGCGATAGAAATGCACTGCAGTTATAAATTTACAATTACATAATTAAAGATAATACGATAACGGTATTTGCGATAATATAGTAATGGATTGTACAGAGTGATCCATAAAACGCGCAGACGATATAGACTACAGTAATCAACATCTATAGCAGACTCCTGATCTATTTTTTCCTAATTTCTACTATTTAGTATATATATATATATATATATATATATATATATATATATATATATATATATATATATATATATATATATATTTCGCGCTCATTTGAAGAAATTTTCCGAAAGTCTCACCATCGATACCTCTCTTCGTAATGAAAATTCACCAACAACTAAATCGTTTCACTTAAAAACTTAGCATAGCATTGAAGTAAATGTTGAAAATAATTACGACCAATCATACTATTAAACCAACAAACCAACTTGCCAACATATTAAACTTTAATACAATGTGTTCAAATTGAGCACCACCAACTTCCATAAAATTGTATAAATTTTGTTCAAATTTTTGCCTAATATTTGCAAGTATTTCAGGAATATTCCTCCGGAATTCATCAATAATGCGCTGACGTAACTCTCCCAATGAATCGCACTCGGTAGCATAAGCTTTTGATTTTAAATGCCCCCACAAAAAAAGTCTAAAAGGGACAGGACTGGAGATCCACCTGGCCATTCTACAGCACCTCTTCGACATGCCCAATGACCGGGTGTATATCCAACAACTCCCTAACCGTAACGGCAAGATGCACCATCTTGTTGGAAAAATAAATGTTGTTCCAAGTATCTCTCGTCGTTCTCCACAATGTCAATTCGCATAGGGTAAACCAAGGCTTGCAATATTTCCAATCACCGTTTTGTTCTCCTGTCAAAGTGTCACCAAAAATACCCGCCCAAACATTGATTTTTTGTGGAGTTTGAGTGTGGACTTCATGGAAGACAAGAGGGTTTTCATCTGACCAGAACCGGCAATTATGACGATTACAGTGCCATTCAGAAAGAGAGAACTTTCGTCAGAAATACAGTGTTAAAAAGAAATTGCCTGTGGTCAATTACTCTTTGAGAAATATTTTCTCAAAATTCCAAGCGCCGGTCATAATCATCTTTATTTAATTCATGAACTAGCTGGATTTTATAAGGATGAAACTTTTTTTTCAGAATTCGTTGAATTGTCGTTCTATGTAGATTGGTAATCTCAACTAATTTTCGTGTACTTAATGTTGGATCTTCACTAACTTGACCTATCACTTCCAGGCTTGCTGCTTCATTCACCATAGGACATTCACGTTCAGGATTTCGTTTCTTATTAGCCACTGATCCAGTTTCATGGAATTTGTGTAGCAACTCTAACACGTACTTATGACGGACACGCCTATCAGGATGCAGGTTGTTGAATACACGTCCTGTTTGTTTTGCGTTTTCATGATTTAAAACAAATGCCCACACCTCTTTCGGAAATTGAATACACCACAATGAATGATTATAAAAGCCCAGTTAACAACGCGAATCAATAATCACAACAAAATTTTTCATCGCTCAAGCATTAAAAATTTTAGTTTCAGGTTTTTTCCGACAAAATATTTTCCTGGTAGTTATCGCTGCCAGCTCGTTTTCAATGGGCCACCATATATAAACTTTGAAACAAACGTAAGTTATTTTAACTGTATACTAAATTTGAAGTAGATGGTGTTACTATTGTTGACGAAATTAAATAAAAACTATGGACGCAGCAAATGATAGTCAGTGCGCATAAAACTGGTTATAATGGCAGATATATCTTTTTTTTAATGAAAGGCATCAAATTTGTTTAACAGTATAACCTTTGTAGGAGAAACAATGTACCATATTTCATCAAAATAACTTTATTGTTTGAAAACATACCCAAATTTTCCGAAAATAAATCTAAAATATGCCCATTTTTTGGGTCAGATTTTCCTGGCCAACGAACCTTTTCAAGCAATTTACACACCTGGTAAGATATAATTATTCACAAAAACCCTTTTGTGAAAATAAAAAATAAAACTTTTACACGAAAACTAGCAAACAACTTCTTTCGCGAAAATTCGCCATTTTTTTACAAAAATTGGCTGAAGTAATGTTACATGAAAATTATATTTTTTACGAAAATTCGCTAAACATTTTTTTACGATAATTTGCAAACATTTTTTTTCACAACTTATGAAACATAATTATTAATTTCATATAACATTTCACAAAAACTTTGTTTTTATTTGATTTGATTGGCCTTCAGAATTTTCTCATTTAACCACGAACATAAGTACAAAAACTTTACAAAAAATGATTTCTATGAACACGCCGAAAAAAATTCTGCAAAAACTAAATGTAAATACATACTTGAGACTACATCTCTGGCTTCACTATTAGTTTTCTTTTCTGTAAAGTAGTCTCAAAGTCAGTATTTAGTATGGAACAGTTTAACCAAGTAAGGGCAACAACCACGGGTAAATTCCTGGCTGGTGAGTGAGTGCCGAGACGAGACTAGCAACCTGTCTGGCCAGAATGGCCTCATCTGGGTGCCGGGTCACTCCGGGGTCAAAGGCAATGAAGAAGCTGATAGTCTCGCGAAAAGAGGGCCAGCAGAACCATTTATGGGATCAGAACCGGCTCTGGACGTGACAAAGAGCACTGCCAGGGGAGCCATTAAGTCCTGGGTCAGAAACCAACACAAGGTGTACTGGGTGGACTGTCCGGGGCTCAGGCATGGGAAGTCAATAATTGACGGACTCAAAGAGAGCTGTAGAGCTGCTAAATCTTAGCAGAGGACAGCTCAGAAACACAACAGGTCTCTTGACGGGACACATGGCCGTCAAGAAACACCTGCATAAAATGAGGCGGTTCGAAGGAGACCTCGCATGCAGACTCTGCGGCGAGGGGGAGGAATCAGCCCAGCACATCTTGTGGGAGTGTAAAGCTCTGGATCGCAAAAGACAACTGATCTACGGTCAGCCTAGACCGGAGACAGAGCAATATAAAAATTCACCCTACCAATCGCTGTGCAGACTAGTTCAAGACACAGTGATTTTGGAATGGGTGAAGTAAGACTAAGGGTATGCACAATCAACCAAAGGTTGCAGTGCTATCGGAGCGGCAAGGCCACGGACGAGCCCTGGGGAAAAAAAGGCCAATAACAATCAAGGGACTGAATGTAAATATGTCCGAAACTCCTTACTTTAGGCATAGAGAGTGTTATACAAGAGTTGAAGCAGATGGCATGCCTTTCACTTCTACATAAAATATAACGAAAAAATTGAGTTATGGTAGCTTGAATTTTTTCAAATTCAGCTACTATTTGAGAGCGCCTGTATGTGGCATCTCGATTTTTTTCGACGATAAATATAAACTAAAGCCTCCCTGAAGGCGTCATTTTCACAGGACTACGCTATCTATTGGTAAAAACACGGTATCACAATTTTTTATATGTGCCAAAAGCGTGAAAACCTGCACAATAATTGAATAAACTCTGAAAAGGTGAACGAGATCAAATTTTTTTACTTACAAACGTGTATTATAATTCGATGGGAAATACAAAAATGCAATAATATCACAGACGTTTTATTAAAAAAAAAGCTAATTTTATATCACAAACGACTTATGGGCTTCCCTGTGGTTATTAGAATCATTTTATAACATGCAACTCAAGACATTATATAATTAACGTACATACTTTTCTCGTATCTTGTAAAATAACGGATATATTGGGCTCTACCATAGAAATCCGCCACCTTGTCTATATATAAACATTTATATAAAATAAAATATATACATATAAAAACCAAAACGAACGTCGGATATGGGTTCTAGAGCTGCACTCATTTGGGCCATTTTTTCAAAATACAAAAGTCGCGATCTCAATAGCGAACTTTTTCTACGAAAATTTGCAAAAAGTTATAGACTATTAAACCACAAACTTTACAAATGAAGTTCCTGCCAATAAATCAAAGAAAGGGTTTATTTGAAATTAATTTTCTGCAAATATTTTAACAAAATGAAGGACAGTGACGGCTGAAGCAGAAACTTAAGGCTTTGTAAGACACACTTCTTACGGTATTTCTTCTATATGACCCGCATTGATTTCAGCATCCTCATCTAAAAAACAAGGCCAATTTCGATCTCAAATAAACAAATTTCATATTTTACGAAGAAAAACTATAAAATTTTCAAAGTAATATTTCTGTAATTTCTTGACCTTTTTGTGCAAAGAAAACGTACCTTCGTCTGTGAAATTCAATAGATTTTGTTAACCACATAAAAAGTTCTCGATTTGTGCCACTCTCTGGTCACCAGTAGCACCCAAAAAAGGTTTTAACTACTTATAACTTTTTTAATTTAAACTAAGACATCTGAATTTTGGTACACAAAATAAGTTGGTTGCCATAGCTTTGTTATTTACGGAGATACACAAATTTTTCGAAAGAAAACCCTAAATTTTCCCAAAACAATTAATCTGATTTTCCTGGCTAACAAACTTATCCAAGCCACTTGCAAAAGGAACGTACTTACCAAATTTGATGAAAATCGGCTCATTATTTTTTGAGTTGTCGATGTGATACGCACACAGATATATATATATATATATATATATATATATATATATATATATATATATATATATATATATATATATATATATATATATATACATATATACATATATACATACATATATATATATATATATATGTATATATATATATATATATATATATATATATATATATATATATATATATATATCAATAAACGGATAACTTTCAAACCTGTTTCTCTAAATCATTTGTTTTTCCTCTAGAGGTCTCTAGCCTGGTGAAATTCTCCAAAGTGTGTGATAATGAAAAAACAGCGAAGCTTGTCAACTCTCACCGTTTCGTGCAAGCTTTCCAGACATGGATGTGAAATGGGAGCAACTGTTTTTCCTTCAAAGAGCTCCTTACTATTATATGACTTATATTTAAAGTGATCCCAATTTCTTTAATACTCGTGTTCTGCTCTTCCTCGCTCTTCCTAGATAATATTGAGAGCAGCTTCCTCAATGGCTAGAGGCGTAGATTGGCGCCAATTATTATTGTAGTCTCTTCTAAATGTACCCCTTTTGCCGAGATGTCGGTGAAGCGATACGAATATGACGTGATGATATATTTGACGTTGGTGATACCTTTCAACGTAGATACATCTAACTTGCAATGCATTTCCATTAGCGCGTCATACTCAAATGCATGTACGAGTAGGTCATCTCCGCATTAGTGTAAACCATTTTGATAAAGACTATTAAAATTATGAAAAACTATTCAAATGCAAGGATCGCCTTTTCTTTGTGATGAAATAAGATACATTCACAAATTTGACAGTTTAGTTAATCTACATTCCAGATAAAGCTAACTCAATTTGGCCTGTACCTACCTACTACAAAATTTAGAAATATTGTATTTTTAACGAAAACTAGCTATGGATTTACAGCGTATCACGTAGGGTAAGTGTAAACACCCTTAATACCTAGAAAGAAAAATTGCCCATTAAAACCTATTATTTTTAAAAACCTTTAGCATCTGGGCATTCTATTGTATACTCATTCACAGTGTTTTCATTGATATTTATTTAGTTTCGTTCAATTTAATTCTACTCGAGCTGTTTAGCAACTGTCAAAATATGTTTTATGCTAATTTTACTTTTTCTTTACATTTAATTTGATCTATATCGCTATATAAACCTTACACACTCTATTGTTATATAAAGTTGGCGTGTGTTCCCCTTTAATTATTTAAGTCATTGGTTTGCCATTTTGGGTTTTCATGAACAATTATGTGTCAATACCTCTACCTTGATATTGGCTGTTTGATTTCTTAAATATTAATATTTCTATTCAATTCTTGTTTTATTGTATAATTTGTTAATATGTAGTTGCAAGTACCCCATAGCTTTAATATTACATACACATATTGATTCAGTTAAGCTTTATTTTAATTTGATTTGGATGTCGCATTAACCGTAGGTAGTTGCAACTTACTTGTTCATCTGGGCTTCTCTGATTTTGTTTTTAATGTATATCTAAATCTAAACATATATTATTTATACAAACATATACTGGACATTATAGTGATCCATAACAATTTACACATAGGTGGTCTATTGAAAACGAGCAGGCAGCCAGCACTGCCAGGCCCATATTTTCTCGAAAAAACCTGAAACACGTCAAGTTTACTTATGAGAGGGACAACTTTTGACGCAAAAAGTATGGCCCAAACTTTACCCTCCTAAGCGGAGGTGTCCTCCTTCCATATTTTTCAAATGTGAATAGGGGTCATGTGATAGCTCGTTGAAAAGAGCTTTTGATTCCCTATACATTTCTTTTCTATTTTTGAAATTCGGTCTTTCGTTTAGAAGATATGGATTTCTGGAATATCACTAATGCATTTCCCGAGAAATTTTTAATGCTTGAGTTGGGTCTCACCAGCGTTCATTGCAAGATAAATGTTGTTAAAGCTTTGCGTAGGTAATAAAAAGTCATTTAGGTTAAGGTGCTCGAAAAAAAACTCAGCAAAATATGTCTTGTGATAACGCATTCTTGATAGCAACTTTTTGTGCTTACATGTGAATTGAAATAACTCGATCGATGAAAAATTCAGTTGAGATTATTGCTTGGCATTGTTGAGTGGATCTTTATAATCAGTCATTATGTCATTATGGTATATTTAATTGCCGAAAGAGTCGAAATTGTAGTCATTTTTTTAAATCATGAAAACGCAAACGAAACGGCACGTGTATCCAATAATCTGCATCCTGATAGGCCTGTTCGTCATAAGTACATGCTACAGTTGCCACGCAAGCTCCATGAAACTGTATCAGTGGCTAATAATAAACGAAATCCTGAACGTGAATTTGCTATGATGAATGAAGCCACAAGCCTGGAAGCGATAGGTCAAGTTAGTAGAGATCCAATATTAAGTACACGAAGATTAGTTGAGATTACTAACCTACGTAGAACGACAATTCAACGAATTCCGAAAAAAATTAGGTTTAATCCATATAAAATCCAGCTACTTCAGGAATTAAATGAAGATGATTATGATCGGCGTTTGGAATTTTGCGAAAATATTTCTCAAGGAATAATTTACAAGAGGCAATTTCTTTTTAACACTTGTTTTTCCGACGAAAGTTCTCTCTTTCTGAATGGCACTGTAAATCTTCATAATTGCCGGTTCTGGTCAGATGAAAACACTCGTGTTTTCCGTGAAGACCACACTCAAACTACACAAAAAATCAATGTTTGGGCGGGTATTTCTGGTGATCGCATCGTTGGACCAATCTTCATAGCCGATACTTTGACAGGAGAACAGAACGGTGGTTGGAAAGATTGCAAGACTTGGTTTACCCTATGCTAATTGACATTGTGGAGAACGATGAGAAAACAACATTTACTTTTTCCAACAAGATGGTGCACCATTACGTTACGCTTAGGGAGTTCTTGGATAGATACGTTCTCGGTCAATGGATAGGTCGAAGAGGTGCTGTAGAATGGCCTGCCCAATCTCCAGTCCTGTCCCCTTTGGACTTTTTTTGTGGGGTCATTTAAAATCAAAAGCTTATGGTACCGAGTGCGTTTCATTGGGAGATAATTACTGCGAAACTGACTTCGAATATGGGTTCTCTCTCCTCGCGTTCCTCATCAGTGAATATTTTCTACGAAAATTTACCTAACCTAAGCTTAGAAAAAACACGCAATTTCCTTTACTAAAACTGAAGTATTGTTGACACATCATTAGTAAATTTTTATTGAGATTTACATGTTCTTCAAATATTGATAGCAAAAGATTTATTTGCAGTAGAAAGACTGCAAATTTTTCAAGTGACCTTCATAAGTGCTATTTACAATAATTATTACATAAACATCCTAAAATTCCACCGAGTGCAACTGCACTTGATAAAATTCGTCTCAACGATTGTATTTATGCCCAATCACATCGTTTGAAATTATCATGAGTTTCGAATTTTTTATCAGCTTTAATAACAATAATAAATACCTATACTTAACATAAATCGCAACAGTATATTTTTAGATATATGGCTAATACTAATTGCTTGCTTAACCTGCGATTTTCATATTAAAAAACTTTTGCAAAGATGTTTTTTCTAATTCCCATATTTAGAGAATGTACGTAAACGAATTCACTAATGCCAAAATCTCGGTTCAAAACTTTAAAAAAAACATCTGCAAATGAGCGTAGTAAATAAAGGCCCCTAGAACCCATGTCAGCTTTCAATTATATTGATGCTCTTCTGGTATCTCCGTTATTATTAGAGAAAGAGAGTTGGGTGAATGAGCAGAGCAATGCTGACTTTTAAGCTGATTGCAAGTCTGTTTTAAGATTCAATGTATTCCGAACAGTTATAAAAGTTTTTTTTTATTTTCATTCTAATTGAGCCCAGAGGCATCAACTGCGTTATGGTAGTGAATTTTCAGAGAAATGATCTGACATCAAACTTTTTAAAATTAAATGCTTTTAAATCTTTTTTCTTGTAACATACACATCTAAATTTTGATACATAGATTAATGATAGTATGATAAAAGGTGGGTATTCGATTGGGTTTCCCCAACAAGACAAGAGTCAATGCAATGTTTGCACACAGGACCTACACCATTCAAAAAACTCTGGACACAGCAAGTGCCTTATGGTAGTGAATTTTCATAGAAATGATCTGGTACGTAATTAAATGCTTATAACTTTTTTTCATGTAACACAGAGATCCAAAATTTTCTTTAAAAAATTCACTAATGAGGAGATCGCGACTTTTGAATTTTGAAAAAAATTCTTCAAATGAGCGCTATTTAGGACCCCTGGAACCCAAATCCGAGGTCGGTTTCACACATATATATATATATATATATATATATATATATATATATATATATATATATATATATATATATATATATATATATATATATATGTTTATATATTTATGTGTTACATCGATAACTCAAAAAATAATGGACCGATTATAATAAAACTTGGTGAGCACCTTCCTTTCGCAAGTGACTTGGATAAGTTCGTTAACCATCAAAATAGGACAAGCTTTTCCCGGAAAATTTGAGTTTTCTTTCGAAAAATTTTTATATCTCCGGAAATAACATAGTTAGGGCAACCATATTGGGTACAAGGGTTTATATCATAAAAAGAAAACCATGTACCAAATTTGAATATCTACGTTAAAATTTTAAAAAGTCATAAGCTTTTAAGTTTTTCTTCTTAAAACGTCAAAAAAGTCGCGTTTCAAAACGTCAAAATTGACATGTTCTAGATTGAGTACCTAAATGAATACAACTATGCAGCATAAATGTCGTAAGAAGTTAGAAACCCTTAAGTTTTAGCTACAATCTTCATTGTTCTTCATTTTATTAAAATATTTGCTGAAAAATAATTTAAAATAGACCCTTTATGTGATGCTTTGGTAGCAGTTTCAGTTATTTATTTAATTCTAATAACGAATCAGATTACGTTATTATTTTGCTTTTTTTTCAATTGGGCAAACTGGAAGTTTTTTTATGGAGAAACGGTGTTGGTAAGGAGTTTCTCCTTTCTATGGACTTCTGTAAGGTGAGTTTTTTACAGTTTGCATTTATAGCTCCGTTGTAGCATGTTTACCCTGCACAGAACCTCAAATTTGCTTAAGGTCTCTTAACTGTATTGTGGAGTTGAGATCACTGCATTTGTCCGATGTTAATGCATAAAAGGGTTCCTCTAAGCATGTTTCTGATTTTGTTTCAAAAAACGAACAATGCACTAATCTGCTAATTTACCTATAAATTCCAGGCAATTAATATAAGGATAATAAGGAAAAATACCTGCCCTATTTATAATTTGACAGGTACATTCCCTTTGTAAATAATTAATTTTTTTCTGAAAAACTTTTGTGACTTTAATGAAATTTGTAACACCATTTTTTAAAGACACTTGCAGTACTTACATATTATATCTAAGAGCAAATTTTAATTTGTTAGCTCCATATAAAACATACATTATTTCAAATAATCGCAAACTGGGGCTCTAAAACCGACTTCCAAGGTCCATTTAAATTTAAAGAGATTCACTATTACAATGCACTTGCTGCGTCCGGAAATTTTGATGGTATACACCGGTTACAATATTATAGATAGTGGATTTAGCAAGATTTAGCAAAAAATTACAAACTTAGTTTGGGGACCCAATTCGGCAGACCAGCATATATATATATATATATATATATATATATATATATATATATATATATATATATATATATATATATATATATATATATACATATATCAACTGTATATAGCACGCTGTTTAAAAACCTAATAAACAAGGACCTTATATAGCCCTAAAGATCTCTTTCTCTTGAACACTGAATGATTAGATCCCAGGAAGTTCCAACTGTTTGACAAGTAGGACAAAGATCTGATTCAATTTTACCTGATCTTTTTAGAAAGGCTAAATCTGCAAGACGATTTTTTGCTAGTCGAAATGCTACGGCATGCTCATGACCTATTGTTGGGTGTTCTATAAAACTTTTCCAGTGTACTGTATCGTCACACCAAGCTCCACTTAGAAGTGAGTCAATCTCATAGAAATTAAGGACAAATTATCTTACTATGTCTCGTCTTCTATATGTAGAGATGTCTTTTATCTGGCCTCAAGAGTCAATGAATTGCCAGTAGTTGGGACACTTTGTATAGACCAATACTAACCCAGAAGTTAGAGATTGATTACCCTGTGTGTGAATGTGTTGCCGCGCGTGTGCGCGTGCGTGTGTGAGCGCGCGGTTGCGTGTGTGCGCGTGTGTGTGTCAACTAATAGCTTCATGGGTTGAAACCTATATTTATACAGGGTGTGTTTAAATTTATGCAAAAAATTTCAAAGAGTGATTTTTAGAAAAAATTAGGAGGTCTTTCATATAATTTTTTGCTTAAATCCCCTTCCCCTTAAGTTTTTATTCAAAATCTCCACTATCGAAGAATTTAGGAAAATGAAACTTTGCAGATGATTGATGCCAATAAAATGGCAGCTTTTGACGGTTTTTGTAACCTTGAAATTCTCATAAGGGGGTGAAAAAGTCAACCCCTACATTATTTTGCATCAGAACTTTTTGATGAGTCTACATTTTCCTATTTTAAAAATTTATTTAAAATAAGGGATTCAATCTGTAACTTTTTTATGTTTTCATAAAAATGTTGTTAATAGCAAATATGTATTTTTTAATGAATGCTGGTATCAAATTAGGTTACCAGTATAACCTATATTATAGCAGAAACAATGTACCTTATTTCATCAAAATAACTTGAAAATGTACAAAAAGTTTCCGAAAATAAACTTAAAATGTTCATGCAAAAACTGGTTTCCTAGCCAACAAACCTTAAGTTAATAGCAAATTGAGTTATTCAAATTTAAAACATTTAATAAAAATTCGCTACAAAAACGCACTTGCCGTGTCCCGAATTTCTTTTCTCACAAACATGTATTATATTTCGATGAAAAATTCAAAAATGCATTAGAGGTGTTCGATTTAAGAAAAGAAAACTCACCAACGACTTATGGACCACGTTGTGATTGTAAAATTAATTTTACAAGATGCAGCTCGAAGCACCCTATAATTAACATATACAATTTTTTCTTGCATCTTGTAACGGATATATTGAGATTTTTTCTACGATAATTCGCTAAAACTTATAGACTATTAAACCATGAAATCTAACTAAAACTACTGCCAAAGCATCAGAGAAAGGGTTTATTTGAAATCAATTTTTTGGAAATCTTTTATAAAAGTCACTAAAGTCTAGACGCAGCAAGTGCGTTATGGTAGCAAATTTTCATAGAACTGTTTTTAATGTTAAATATGTTTTTTTAAAGTGTAACCCTTGTAGTAGAAACAATGTACCGTATTTTATCAAACAAACTTTTTGTTTGAAAAAGTACAAAAATTTTCCGAAGATACATTTAAAATTTTCCACATTTTTCCAAAGAGTGGTAATCCTAAGTAATTTGATGCCGTCCTGTATATGACATCTCGATTTTTTTGACAAATAATATCATTGAAAACCTGTGTGATTTTCATGGGGGACTCCGATTTACATTGATAAAAACGCCGTATCAAAATCTTTGATATGTTCCAAAATGTAAAAAGTTGAAAGACAATTGAAATAACTCGAAAACGATGGGGATATCATTTTTTTCCCTTACAAGCATGCATTAAAATTGGATAGAAAATCCAATAATACTACAGTAAAAGGTGTGTTCCATTTAAAAAAAAATTCTTTCACCAACGACTTACGGGTCACTCTGTGATTGTCAACATAATTTTATAAGATGCAGCTCAAAGCACACTATAAATAACTTTTATAATATTTTCCCGTATATTGTATAATAACGAATATATTGAGCTTTACAGTAAAAATGCACCAGCCTGTATATATGTAAATATGTAAAAACCGAAATTGACACCAGGTGGGCCTAGTTCGCAACCCTTTGAAGAAATATTTTAAACATTCTAATGTCGCGAATAACGATTTTTTTGTACGAAAATTCGCGAAAAGGTATAGACTATTAAACCACAAATTCTATAACTAAAACTACTGCCAAATCATCGGAGGAGGTATCTATTTGATATGAATTTTCTGTCAATATTTTAGTAAAATGAAGGACAATGATGGTTGAAGCTGTAACTTAGGGCTTTGTAAAACACATTTATTATGACATTTCTTCTACATAACACATATTTGTTTCAGGTTCTCCGTCTAAAAATTGCAAATTTTGAGGTTTCAAATCTCGCCTGGAATTTTCAGAAGAAAAACGATAAAAATTTTAAAGTTATTTTTCTGTTATTTATTGACCTTTTTGCGCCAAGAAAACTTTTTTGTCTGTAATATACAATAGATTTTGTTATCCACACAAAATATTTTCGTTTTGTGCATTTCTCTGGTCAACAGTGGCACCCAATTTTTTTATACAGTGGCACCCAATTTTTTTATATGTCTATATTTTTTCTTTCAACTTAGGGACCTAAATTTTGGCACGTAGGGTGAGTTTAATAGTGTAAACCTGAGTACCAAATTTGGTTGCCATAGCTTTGTTATTTTCGGAAATACAAAATTCTTCCGAAAGGACACTCAAAATTTTCCAAGAAAAACTGGTCCGATTTTCCTAGCTAATGAACGTATCCAAGCTACTTATAAAAGGAAGGTACCTACCAAATTTTATCAAAATCGGTTCATTATATATATATATATATATATATATATATATATATATATATATATATATATATATATATATATCCATTAGTGAATTTTTTAACGAAAATTCACTAAAAATAAATAAACCAGCGTTTTAACAAAACCCCCAAATGCAAAAATCCAACGGATTCAATTGTGGAGATAAGGCAGGCCAAATCTGGGGACCTCCTCGACCTATCCAACGATTTGAATAAGCTTGATCCAAGTAGCGACGAGCGTTAATACTAAAATGGGCTGGATCCCCATCATGCATGAACCACACTTCTTGCCTGATTTGTATAGGAATATCTTCAAGAAGTGGGGGCAACTCTTCTTCGACGAAATGACAGTATACGTCCCAACAATTTCGTGTGGATTTTCTTCAGCCCATATATGATTATTATGGTTATTGACTATAGATTGGAGAAAACTAGCTCGGTAAACAAAATACGAGACTGTGGAGCTTGTGTGATCATTTGAAGTACCCAGTGACAAAAAATTAAACGAGGTAGAAATTCTCGTGGTGAGAGGGCTTGAACTCATTAAATATGGTAGGGATACAACAGTTGTTCTTTTAAAAATCTAAGTACCGTGGAATACCTTACATTTAACACTTGGGTAATTTTTCTCATACTTGTTCCTGGAGATTCTTCAATTAAATTAAAAGCAGCCTCCGCTAGTGCTGCAGTTCTTACTTATCGCGAAGGTTCGCAATCGCCAGTACTACTTGAAATTTTTTCTTCTTCTGTAAGACGTTGACGAATGCGCGCGAATATGCCATAATAGGGTAATGTTCGTTCTGAAGATAACTCATCGTAAAGCCTCCGAGCTCTTAACCTTCCGGGAGTCTGGTGGGGTCTGACAGGCCCAGAGGTATGCTAAAAATGTTGTATCTATTTGGGCAATAGATGGCGGAAGCTGACATTACGGGTAGCTGCCTCGACGACATCGGTCTATCTGCTGTTAGTGTAGTTCCAGCGTGTTTGGTGTAAACAACTGTGAATCGTATGCATAATAGTGGATCGGGTATCATAGACCCTACCAGACTTAATAAGCTACTCCGAATTTAACAGACTTTTAAGGTATGTTTTGTTTTATTTTATGTCTCATGTGTCAAATATTATTCCAAAAGAGAAATAGTTAATTAGGTTAAACTTTATAAAATATAAAATACAATTTATTGCTACAGATTCATCGTTTTCAAAATGGGAGATTACGAACGGGAGCAACGTAGACTTATGGCCTCATGGGAAGAGGTAGAACGTCAAGAGCTTGAAGATGAAATTTCAAGTGATGAAGGAGAAATAGACCATTTGAGTGAAAGTGAACATAACAGTGAAACAGAACAAGAAATTAGCGATGTTGAAAACGACAGGGAAAATAACCTTGCAAGTATGTTTTATAAAGGAAAAGATGAGGCAACAAAATGGTTCAAGCACCAAGGTCGGCCAAATGTCACGGTAAGAGCAGAAAATATTGTTACGCAACTACCCACTGTCAGAAGACCATATAAAGACGGTAAAACAGCAGCAGAATGCTGGGGATATTTTATCACTGAAGAGATCACGACTGAAATTATTATTCACACCAACCAAAATATTCGAGCTAAGTGTGCTACGTATGCAGAAAGAGATCAGTATAAAGTATAAGAGACAGACAAATCGGAATTGCGAGCTTTATTTGGACTTCTATATTTAGCGGGCTACTATAAATCTGGACGTCAAAATGTCAAAGACTTATGGGCAACAGACGATACAGGAGTACCGATATTTAGAATGACTATGAGCCTCCAGAGATTCAATTTTCTTTTGTGTTGCTTACGTTTTGACAATTATCAAACTAGACAAGAGAGAGTGGTGCTCGATAAACTTGCACCGATTAGGTCAATTTTTGATGCATTTGTTTCCAACTGCAGAAAAGTTTATTCTCCAAGTATGTATCAAACTATTGATGAGCAATTGGTATCGTTTCGTGGCAACTGTCCGTTTCGATAGTACATTCCCAGTAAACCCGCCAAATATGGGGTAAAATTTTTTACATTGACAGACGCCAGGTGTTTTTATGCTGTTAATCTAGAAGTATACGTAGGTTTACAACCTGAGGGGCCGTTCAGAAAAAGTAATAAGCCCGAAGATATAGTCCTTTGATTGATAGAATCGGTATCAAAGAGTGGCCGTAATGTTACGTTCGATAACTGGTTCACGAGTTACAGCCTGTCCGCAAAAATAAAAGAGAATTGCCGCGATGTCTGGTGTCTACAGAAGGAAGGCCTTTACCGTCAAGTGTATTTGGTTTTCAAAAAAAATACGATGGTATCATTTATCGAGAAAAAGAAAAAAATGTACTATTACGGTCGACGCCTGAAATAGTCACGTTCTACAACATGACAAAAGGGGGCGTAGACACTTTATATAAGCTTTCAGCTTCTTACGACATTTCAAGAAATTCTCGGCGATGGCCGTTGACAATATTTTATTCAATTCTCAACACTGCCGGAGTAAATGGCTAAATTGTATACAGAAATAATACGAATGATTATGCCACAACTAGGCGGAATTTTTTGAAAGACTTGGGGAAAACAACTAATTAGAGAGCATCAGGATAGACGACAACAAAACCAAAGGCTTCCTAAGGAATTACGCAGGCAGCAGCCTGCTATTCCTGTAGCTAATCCAAATGAGACTAGAAAAAGAAGACGCTGTGAATTTTGTCCACGTAATTCCGACAGAAAATCACAATACCTCTGTGTTACATGCAAGAAGACAATTTGTTTGGCACATGCGAATTTTATGTGCAGTGAATGTAATAATGAACACGAATAAGAATTATTATTCTAATACTGAATTAGTGTAGGTACTTGACACTGACTTTTATAATCATGTTTTCTTTTTAGCTTTTCAGAAAAAAAATTATTAATTGTTTTTTGCTTAAATCTTTATTCTAATAAACTTATTCTACTATATTGCGTGATGTTTAGAAACCCCCTTTTGAGCCATTCCTTGGTTTATTTGCATTCTGCTGCCTTAAAACCTATTGAGGTCTATCAGACCCCACCAGATTGATATAGTCTGTGTGAATCACCAGACTCCCGGAAGGTTAATCAATTTCCATTAGCACAGACATATTCAAAACGCATATCTTCCATTTCGGCATTTGTATAGTTTGCCATTGTATTTACTCAATTGTTCTCAGTGCTTATAAAGCGCTCTTGAGATTGACGAAAACCAGAACAATAAAAGTAAATGTCATTATGACGTTATTTGACACCAGCCTGATTAGTTTTTTAACAAATGATAACCACTCAGTGAATTTATGTGAAAATAAGTCTAAATATTATTTTACTGTTTTTTGGTAAAACTAACAGTTTTATGAGAAAAAAAGATATAAAAAAGTTACAGATTGAATGTCTCTTTTCAAATAGGAAAATGTAGACACGTTAAAAAGTTCTGATGCAAAATAATGTAGGGGTTGACTTTTTCACCCCCTAGTGATAACATTTCAACAAAAAGCGCCAAAAACTACCATTTTATTAGCATCAATAATCTGCAAGATTTCATTTTTCTAAATTCTTCCATAGTGAAGATTTTGAATAAAAACAATTTTTTACCCTGATTTCAAAGGGGTGTAACTTGGAGGGAAAGGGGATTTAAACAAAAAACTATATGAAAGAGCCCTCTTAGTTTTTGCTGAAAAATCACCTTTTGAACATTTTCGCATCAATTTAGACACACTTATAATATATATATATATATATATATATATATATATATATATATATATATATATATATATATATATATATATATATATATATATATATATATATAAATAATTCGTTAATTCGTTTTCGTCCACTGCAAGTTGGCCTAAAGTGGCCACAAATGGTGACCCGAGAAAACGGTTTCGAATCTGATATAATAATAAAGATCCCCATGCTTGAGCTCGAAAAATGGTCAGTCTGTATAATGGCTAATACATGTTTTACTCTTGTTTCACGCGATTAAAGTGAACTATTATTATACCATACAACTAATGGCAAAGTTTAAGTCGCACCTACTTTAGAAATTGTAAATAATTGCTGCGAATATTATAATGACTTTAAATAAAGATCTCAATTGCACAAAAATATCTTTACACATTCATTATGTTATAATCCATTTCTTAGGTGAAAATATCAAAATTACGCTTGTAATTCATGTAACACAGTGACCAAATACTTTCATTCTTCGCTTGAGTAATTGCTGCAGTCGAAAATGTACGAGAGAGAAATTATTTATTGAAGACAATCCGGGATATCCCCAAGGCGGTCGCGTGATATCGTGACAGAGGGAACAATGTAAATTTTTGCTTTTCCTTTACTATAAAAATGCCCTATTCCCAATCTTTCAATACTTTACTTCGTGTACTAACGACATTTCGATTATTCTAATTGGGGATGATTTGCATGAAATGAATACCCGCGTAAACAGCTTCTAGCGAATTTTTATTTACAAAAAATCGCTAATAGAGAGGTAACGATGGTGAGACTTTGAAAAAATGTTTTCAAATGAGCGCGAATTCGGGCCTCTAGAACCCGAAACCAAGGTCCGTTTGAATTTATATATATATATATATATATATATATATATATATATATATATATATATATATATATATATATATATATATATATATATATATATATATATATATATATATATATATATATAGTGTGTCTAAGATAAGGAGGGCGACTGTGGGGATCTCCAAAACGGTAGCAAATACAGACTTGGTTAAATGGGATAAGAGTTGCGTACTCAAAAGCCCAACAAATTAGCTGTTTGACATCTCCGATTTTTTTTGAGATATTTTGAAATATTTGGATTTTTCGATCTTACATATTTTTCTGGCCTTAATGGTGGACCTACAACAATACCGATGATACTTCGCCACAGTAACTTTTCATTTTCTTTAACATAATTTTTGATTCCGACGTTTCGGCTTTGCGGGACCATCATCAACTTCTTTTTTTTAATACGGCCCTCATTTTCTGATATCATATCCTTTTGTTCCAAATTCAGCGATGTGTAGCACTTTGTGGGTTAGTACAATTTCAGTCTTTTTTTCGACCTTAATCAAGAAAATGCTTATTACGGACCTATACATTGCTTTTAAACTTAAGTACTAAACAACTAGCTATAGCTATATGAATTAACACTTTATGTCATTTAAGCGTTTAATAATAATCCAATGGATGAATTGAGGCAATAATTTAATGGAATAAGGACAGAACAAATAGACTTAAATTAAAAAGACAAAAGTTTGCTTTGGAAAATAAATGGATGTGACAATAGCCGTATTTGATGCCTCGACGTTTTATTTGAACGTTAATTGGTTTCAGACCAATAATGAACATGTCTTCTATTGAAAATACCATTATTCGTAATCATGCTTTCATCAGAGCATATTATTTGACATCGAAAATTATAATTGTCCTGGCATTTTCTTGTGTACTACTCACAGAATGAGCGACGTCGTTCTAAATCACCTGGTCTGATTCCTTGACGAATTATGTACTTGTACGGATGTAATTTTTAAATGTACCGTTAATTTTGATATACCAACGTTTCGTTCAATCCGCCGGACTGATGTACCGCGATCCTCAGTAATTGCTAGCAAAACATTATGTACTGTTTCCTCATTGCTGGACTTTTGCCAACAAACTACAGGTTTTTAAAACAAACCATAGGCTGTAAGGTTTGTCACTAATTTGCTATAAATCCTTTTCTTTGCCTGTCTTCTTTTCGGCTATTTCTGCAAATCCATACGCTCCGCAACAGAACAATTTCAGTTGGATAAAATGAACATCCCAACATGTCCAACTTGTCTTCGCTAGAAAACATATTTACTAGAAACAATAACTAATTATTACACAATAAATTAAACGACAAACTAATGTGTCAAAAATTAATGTTACTATCAATCCAAATACGGATATTGTCACATTCATTTATTTTCCACAAGATGCTTTTGTCTTTTTAAGTTAAGTTTATTTGTTCTGTGTTTATTTCATTAAAGTATGTATCCGAGCGATAACTCAAAAAATACTAACCCGACTTGAACGAAACTTGGCACATATCTTCATTTTATTAAGACTTCGGACGAGTTCATTAGCCAGTCCGATCGGCAGTTTTCTAAAAGAAAAAAGTACATTTCTCTGAAAAAAAAATTGTATCTCAAGAAATAACAAAGCTATTTTGATGAAATTTGGCAGGTATGTTGCCCCAGTATTACAAAACATATTTCAGGTTTTTTAACTGTTAACAAATATGTTTAGTTAAACGATAATAACAAGAACTATACACAATTCCGTGTGGTTTAAATTTTTTTGATAACATTATCTCAAAAATGCCTGGACGCAGCAAGTGCGTTATGGTAGCGAATTTTCATTAAAATGTTTTAATGGCAAATATCTTTTTTTAATGAAAGGAATCAAATTTGGTATAACGTATATAATAGTAGAAACAATGTATCTACTGTATTTCACCAAAATAACTTTATTGTTTGAAAAAGTAAAAAAATATTCCGAAAGTAAACTGAAAATCCACTACCATAATGCACTTACTGCGTCCAGACTTTTATCTTATTTACCCATCAAATTCAACTAATTAACTATTTAAACTTTTCAAGTTGCATTTTTTGCGTAAATTCGTTAAAACGATTTCAACTATTATTTTCGTCACTAAAAATACCGATTTCCAATTAGTTCACATTATCAGGTCTACAATGTCTGTTTTCTTTAATGCTTTATTATTTTTGGGCAAATTACAAATTTGGCTACAGCCTTAACTTTAGTTTTTTGTTCCTGCTTTTTATAAGTTCCAATTTTTATAAAATTTCGCTACCATAACCCACTTTCTGCGCCAATACCTTTTTCATATCTATTATAAATGTATCAAGAATTATAAAATTTACAAAACAAATAAAAATAGGTTTTTCTGTTTGTCTAGATACTAATAAGACCTCAAAAAAATTCCAGTATTTTTAGTAACAAATACAAACATAACATATCAACAAAGTATTAGTTGCAGTACATAGCTACTAGTTACTTTTACATACGTTACATAAATATAATAAATTATCTATTTGGACAATCGCAAGGAATTATATAGGATTTTAGTTATTTTCATATAAAATAAAAACAATTCCGTGACTAGCTGAAATCAGTAGGTAGAGAAAGCACTTAATCTCAAAATTTGTGTACAAAAATGTACAGCTACTATAAATTTTGTAGAAGGCATTCTCGTGCACAACCATTTAGTGAAGTCATAATCATAATGGGTCACATATAATGAATAATATAAGAACTATTTGTTCTAAAAGGTTAAATATATTGCTGCAAAAATACAAAAAGTCTGGACGCAGCAAATGAGTTATGGTAGCGAATTTTCAAAGAAATGATATACAGTATGTTATATATATATATATATATATATATATATATATATATATATATATATATATATATATATATATATATATATATATATATATATATATATATATATTTTGTTATGTTATATATATATATATATATATATATATATATATATATATATATATATATATATATATATATATATCACGTCAATGATACCTGCAGCTGATATGCTTTTAAGTAAGAAAATCAAGAAATTCCGAATTCAATATCAATTTTTTATCACAACCTAAGTCTCAAAATATTACAAAATAATGCACATAATTGATTGTTAAGTATTTATCTGTCCTTTAATAACCTCTTGAACTGTGATACTTACATTACAGTAGAACAAATGGTGACTGGTCTTAAAAATAATAAAGATAGAATACGAATATTTTGAAATAATTTATTTTCATATCAATACAAAATAGAAAAAAAACTATCTACACTTAAAACAACGAGATTATGTATCATTGATACAATGGTACTTCATTGGAAAGTTCCATACAACAATAGTTAATGTAACATACCAACATTTTATATACATATTCGATATAAAACATTATCCAGTAGAATATAATATGGAAATGATAAAACTAATGTCATATATTAATTTGTACACTTTATGTATTAAATACCAAATAATGGCGAAACTGGAAGATTATTATATTTATAAAATTATAAATAACTTTATGTTGTAAACTTGTTTACAAACCAAATCTAAAAACAAATTTATCAAAAAAAAGAAGAAAAATAAGTCAGGATTTTAGCAGATGAAGAACGTAAAAATTACTCATAAAATAAATTATATGCTTACAATCAATGAACAGATTTTGAATATCAGGCTCGCTTCTCTCTCCCAGGAGATAAAATTAACGAACCGGCGTTGTTATAGGCAATGAAAAGCTGTCCTGTCTTTTTTGAATGAAACCCAATGTATTTTTGAAAGGAACTCGCAGGTGATAATATGCACAATAAGGCAAGGGATCCCAAATAGCGAAGAGTGCTTCCCGCTTATCTAAAACGGTGCCGATAAGCCTGGTAACTGTCTTGAAGCTAGGATTTCGAATAGTGGTCATTACCGTATCAGGGAAACAGTACCTTCCATTTTCGTTAATCAAAGGACCAGAGTTTTGTCGGCTAAAATGCTTACATGGCCTCCAAACTAAACGGGGATGGACGTTGGTATAGCATATATAAGGTAGGGAAACTCCAACTCTACTACTCAACGGTATAATATTACCCCCATCCTTAGAAACGACAAAGCTAAAACTTATATGGCCCGTTATAGGTCTAAGCAAATGTAACTTGCTGAAGAAATTACTTAGCCATTGATCTATTTCTTTGTTCTCTTCAGGAATCATACCACTACTGTCAGCATCCATACGACACGTAACATTTGCCACCACCCTTGACTCTTTGACAGTGGTACAAGTGGAATAATGTGCACCTTCTACATCTTGCACGATAACCCACGGTCGTAATTCGTTTATATCACTTGGAATTTTTAACTCATTCTTTGACAAGGGCATCACCATTTCACATCTTTCTCTTAGACCATTTGGGCCAGCAGCTGACATGACATTTCTCATTCTAATGGCTCCGGTGTCATATAATCCGTAAATGTCTTCGTTTGAAGTCACAGCGTAATAAATTGGTGTCGGAATTTTGTATTTCTGACATAGCTTCATCACTTCTAACGTATCATCTAATGCCCATATTTCTTCTACATCCGGACAAAAGCAAGAACAACCAAGATTTTCTAGTCGAGGCTTAGCAACAGCGTCATAATAAGCTGGAGTTGTAGCACTTACAGGAATATAGTACATGACATCCTCTTTATCAACAATTTCACATAGAGCTTTTATGTATTTGTGCAGTTGGTCTGTACTCGGCTTGGGCACTGTGTAAAACTTGCTGACAGCGGTGGAATATTTAGTTAAAGCAAACAAACCATCAATTTCACAAACAACAACCCTTGCCCCAGCAGAGTAAAAATTTCTAGCCAAATGCAATGCTTGAATAGTACTTCCACCGCTAATTAATACGGTTCTCTTCTTTCTGCTGATTTCTACAGTGGGTGTCAAAATAATCGAAAGGCCAAACTTGAACAGCGTCATGGGAAGCTGTATTAATTGAGTTATCATCCATATCCACATCGATATCCACATCATTGGCAACGCAAAAAACAATTGTTTTAACGTGTGTGGTAAAATTGCCAATATTATGTCTCGAACGCAACATAGTAAAAGGCAAGGATACCATCCTATAATTCCAC
This sequence comes from Tillus elongatus, assembly GCA_964006375.1. NCBI lineage: Eukaryota > Metazoa > Arthropoda > Insecta > Coleoptera > Cleridae > Tillus > Tillus elongatus. The sequence goes on from OZ023262.1 coordinate 150,206,143, forward strand.
TAACTATAGTGAAAAAATTATCTTCTTCTGTTGCCTGCTGAAGAACTGGACTTTGGCATCTGGAATCTCGATGATCTGACTGGATAACAAAAGACTCATGACGAAGATGTCCTACAGTGGAGGCCCTTTTTATTCGCTTCTTCTTTAAAGTGTTATCAGGTGAGGTTGAAGCCGGTGAGAAGGAAGTAGCAGAGTTCGGACTATGAAAACCAGAGCTGCCACTTGAGGATATACTTCCAGCATGGATACTCTCGTTACTCTGCCACATTCGAGTTAAACTCTCGGAAGCACAGGTAGGCATCTTGCCTTATTTGTTGGTAAATTGCACTACGAAAATCACACTTGTAAAACAAGATAAATTCACCGACGACGTTTCTACTATCAAGTATGTAAGTAAACAAGTTTAATGGTAGACGCGATCTCTTTATAAGTTGCGTTTTGCACTATGCCCTGAACCCGCTTTACCCCTCCACCTGATTATCCTACGGAGGAGACACAGAATATATCACTCATTGAAGCTGTCACTATACATGCTACATGCTATAAGTTTTTATCACTGAGATGTGTTAGTATTAACAGTGATAACACTGTTAACATAATTAGGCGTTTGTTTTTCTCGCAGAGATAGTTGAAAACACATTTGCGATTTTAAATATTATAGACTTGTTTTTATTTCATTTAAATGACCAATTAAATTTTAGCTTAAAGATAAGGTAAAGAGAAAAAAGCGGATTTGAAAGAAATTGCAAATTAATTATTATAATATCACAAGCATGTTACAAGACTCCTGATCATGATGTTATACAAAAAAAAAATACATTTTATACAATACGCTTTAAGGTTGAGAAAACTCATAACGGAAATGTTAAATTAAAATTTTATTTAAATCTTTAAAATAAAATATACAGGGTGTTCAAATAAGGACACGGACCGGCTATATTTCAAAAACCATCACAGCTGCAGCTTTTGGAAAAAAATTAGCATAAGTATAGTGGTCATGAGAAAATGTTGGAAATTATTTTCAGCTTTCTAAATCTGCCACTAGGTGGCGAAAATGCCATGGCTTACCTAAAATCTTTAATTTCTCGAAAATCTTGACGCAAAACATAAGCTGGTTTTAGGTAATTTGTAATCAACGTTCACTTATCTACAACTTCTGTTAAAAAAAATCCATATGGACCAGTGGCGGAGGTAGGGGGCGAGAATTTTTTTATAAACAAACGCCTATAACTTGATAACCAGTAGACATAATTTCAAGAATTTTGGATTGTTGGAAAGAGATTACATAAGAAATTCCACGTATTAGTATTTTAAATCCACAGTCACACATGCACAAAATACAGAGGGCATTAGTGTAGAGGAGTATAGTTTTATTAAATTTTATGAAAATTTTCAAATAGCAGCATAGTGTTATAATATAACTACCAAAAGTGGATGAAACCAGAAAGAACTCAGTGAACACATAAAACGAATATGTTTTTCCGTTTCAGAGAAAACTCGAATTTTATGTATTTTGGTGCTTATTATGCCATTTCTCAAAATTGGATATGAATATAGCAAAATCTCTATAGAATATTTGTTTTCAGGCATCGTTATACAAATTAGCATAGTTACAAATAACAATTAATCACTTTAATATGAAATAAATTTATTACCTTATAATAAAACTAAGATACAAGAGCCAAGAATGGAATTTAAGGTTGTATTCATAAATTAAGTGATTATATTATGAAAACGAAACTATATGAATGTAAAAAAACCTAAAATTTAACTAACATTTTATTATTTACAAATTTTCTAACTGCTGTCCGTTTTTATGTATACATTTAACTAATCTCTGACGGGTATATAGCTCCTGCAAAATATCACCTAGTAAAAAGTTTGGCTTTATTAGCAGGTAAAGATGTTTAAATTAGGAAAGGCAAGCGAGAATAGGATGCAAAACCGTTAACTAGTACTAGGAGGAACGATTAAAATAAAATATTCCTAGCCATGAAACAAACGCACCGTCAAGACAATTGTATACTGTCAAGTTGCTACACATTTTTAATGAGTATTTGTCAAGTTGTGTGTCAATCATTTCATTTTTGTGATTTTGGCAGAGCCTTAAGCGCACGAAAATGAGTGATTTAAAACTAGAGCAACGAAGCGCGATTTCGAAGAGTTTTTACAAAAGCAGACGATCAGCCAAAAATTATACACGAACATATGACTGATGCACCTACATGGTGTAAATTGTCCACCATTATAAAATACTGACCAAAGCAGTTCAAATGGGGCGGAGAATCCATTCGAGATGACCCTAAAAGTGGACAACCTATGGAAGCAAGGACAGGGGACTTCAAAGAAAGTGACAAATGGTAACACCACCAGGGCCGACCAATCAAAGTTTAGATTATCGCTTATGAAATAGGAATCTGCGAAGCACAGTGTTGAAAATTTTGCATGAAGATTTTAGGAATAATAAATTGCTAGCTCGCTGAATTCTGAGAATCCTGACTCGTGAACCACATTGTGCAGACAAGAAATTTACATAAAAAACTTGACGGCGTTGGCTCGTGGCAAAGACCGTTTTTTTCAAAATTGTAACGGGGAATAAGATACTCGGATTTTCGACAAAACAAGCGTTAATCCAAGGGTTGGACAAACGATCTTCACGACCGAAAAATGTAAAGATGCAAGCATCTGCTGGGAAGCCGATGCCGACAATGTTTTGGTACAATGAGAACGTTCTTGGAATTGAGTATACGCAAAAGAAGCCTACAGTTACCACAGATATCTACAAAGAAACAATGAACATGCAAAAGTAGCTATGCGCCTAAAAAGAGGCACTCAAATTTTACTCAAAAAACTTACAACGCGCCAATTTCCGAGTTTAAGGCTTACAAAATTCAGGAAGGAGTTTTAAGGGGTTAACGATTAAAAAAAAATTGGGAGCGCATTGCGTTGGACAAAGTATATATATATATATATATATATATATATATATATATATATATATATATATATATATATATATATATATATATATAGGTTCAGAAAGATTTTCGCGGTCCATAATGTGAGACATACTTGGTTCTCGGGGTTAAACCGCGTCCAGAATTTATGAAAACTCGACGTTTCGGCTCCTGTTTTGGAGCCATTTTCAAGAGGTCAAGGAAATATGTAAGGACACTCTAAGGCCTCAATCTGCCTACTCCTTAGAGTGGTGGACAAAGGTGGGTAAAGGAAACTATGTAAGGACACTCTAAGGCCTCAATCAGCCTACTCCTTAGAGTGGTGGGCAAAGGTGGGTTGGGTTGTTGTAGCTCGATTACGGGGCCTCAATCTGCCTACTCCCCAAATCTCGCCGGAGATCGTCTGTGAGGTCTCAATGTGTTCAACCCTAGGCCTCAGAGTATATATATATATATATATATATATATATATATATATATATATATATATATATATATATATATATATATATATATATATATATATATATTAACTCATTACAGAAAGACACTGAAATATTTTAAAACCGGGTCTAAACTGACCTGGGAATGCAAAAATCACATAACTTTTCACAGGAAACTCCCCAGTAAGGTATCACTTTATGAAGATGGGCAAGGCGGACAGTGAAAACCACAGATACTGCACTGAAGCAACAGAAACAACAAAACACTTGCTATATGATTGCATGGCCCAGTTCTGAAAAATACTTAAATACATTGGAGGGGGGACCCTAAACCCCCAGGAAATAGGTGAAATAGTCTACAAGAAGATAGTGGGCTACATAAAACGTCTGAACTTTTTGGGCAAGTATTAGGGGAAAGAGTCATGCACAAGAGACTCAGACTCTCAATCTACAATCTAGGTCAGGGACAAAGCATGCAAATTCACCCTCGAACAAACCTGGTAGAATAATAATTAACCTTTGCAATCGCAAAATGTTCCATTACACTGAGGAAAAGTTATAGGTATTTAAAGAAAAAAATGGGTACCACTGATGACCAGCAAACCCCACAAAAACAAAATATTTTCTGTGGATAACAAGTGAAGTTTTTTGGCGCAAAAAGATCAAGAAATATGAGCAAAAGTACTCTCAAAATTTTATAGTTTTTCTTGTTAAAACGTCAATGTCGCAACTTTAAACGTCAAAATTGGCAACTTTTAGGCAAAGAACCTGAAATGAATACGTGCTATGTAGAAAAAATGTTGCAACAAGTGTGTTTTACCAAACCTTAAGTTTCAACTTCAACCGTCACTGTTCTTTATTTTACTAAAATAGTCGCATAAAATAGACCTTTTCTCTGATTCTTTGGCAGTAGCTTTAGTAAACGAGTTTATGGTTTAATAGTCTATAATTTTTAGCAAATTTTCGTAAAAAAAATTGTTCATGAGGAGGTCACGACTTTTGAAATTTTGAAAGATTTTTTCAAATGAGCGCAGACGGCCCCCTAGAACCCATACCTGAGGTTAATTTCAGTTTTTATCTGTTCACATATACAGGGTGACATATTTCTACGGTAAAGCTCAATATATCCGTTGTACATACATACAAGATAATGTTATACGTTCATTATAGGGTATCTTGAGCTACATCTTATAAAATTATTTTGGACATAACAGTGTTTTCCATAAGTTGTTGGTGATACAAATTTTCATTTTTTTAGTCAAACACCCCTTATATTATTGCATTTTTGCATTTTCCATATAATTATAATGCATGTTTGTAGGGAAAAAATTTAATGTCGTTTGTAGTTTTCCAGTTATTTTAATTGTTTTGCAATTGTTACATTTTTCGCACATATCAAAAATTATGATACCACGTTTATACCAATAGATAGCGGAGCCCTATGAAAATGTTTCTACTTTTTGAAACAATAAAGTTATTTTGATGAAATATGGTGCGTTGTTTCTACTCTATAGATTATACTACCAAATCTGATGCCGGCTTTCATTAAAAAGACATTTTTGCTATTAAAAATTTTAGGTAAATTCACTACAATAACGCACTCGCTGCGTCCAGACTTTTTTATTTATGTTTCTCTATTAGAATATAATGTAGGTACCTACGATCTCAGAAGTCATGACCTACTAGTTCTAGTTTGATTGTGACCGTGTCGATTCAATTTTGTTTGTACTAGGTATCAGTTATCTATTTACTTTTCATTTTTTATGGAAATTATTGTGTATCTTCCTATTCAGAGTGCTCGATGCAGAGGTCAAGAAACGCGGATATCTAATCTGCAGTTTGATTATGATATGAAATATATCTTCCTCCTACGTTCCTATATGTGCAATAAATAAAATACCTATATATTTTACCAGGGAAAAGAACGTTTTAGATAGGTACATAGAGTGAGTGTATACAATATGTTATTTGTTAAATAAAGCGTATTTTTGTAGAAAATTCAAAATCTTTAAAATAGTAAGCACGAGTTTTGCAAACAGTTTGTAAAGAAAAATAAAAAACGCGATTAATCAGTCAATTCCGTGGCCATCTTAGCTATATTAAATTAAAGATAACTATATCTTGATAAACAATATAATACTGATATATATATATATATATATATATATATATATATATATATATTCCTACAATATTTTTACATTTTTTTGTGACAATGAGATGTTTGTATTAATAATAAAGGTCACTATAAAACTGTATTGTTCAAAATAAATATAGGAGCGGATATTGATATCTAATAAGTCTGGAAACTTTCCGGAAAGCAAAATTAAATTCAGTTGCTATGGTAGCAACTATGATGTTTTATAGATAATCTGTCAAACTTTGGCATTCAAAAAATGATAATGAATGAGTTAGTTTTCATAAAAATCTTTTTAACAGTAAACCCGTATTAGTTTCAGTTAACTTTGACATTGACGTTCTAAAAACAGAAAAACTATACATGCCTCAGAGTATTTTTCTAATATTTCTTGACCTTTTTTCGCAAAAAAAAACCAATCTTGGTCTGTAACATACAACAGATTTTGTTATCCACACAAAATATTTTAGGTTTGTGCGTTTCTCTGGTCATCGGTAGTGGCATCCAAAATTGTTTTCTTTAAATGCCTATAACATTTTTTTCTTTTAACTTAGAGATCTAAATTTTGGTACTTATACTTTTTATAATATAAATCGACGCACCAAATTTGGTTGCAATAGCTTTTTTATTTTCGGTGATCCAAAAATTTTCCCAACAGAAAACAAAATTTTCCCGGAAAAACGACAGGCCCGATTTTCTTGGCTAACGAACATATCCAAGTCAGAAGGAGGGTACCTATAAAATTTCATCAAAATCAAACTATTATCCGGCGTCAGCATCAATTTTGTATATATATATATATATATATATATATATATATATATATATATATATATATATATATATATATATATATATATATATATATATATAGTAAAGGTTTACATCCGCGCTTAAATGGGGGTGAGTATCCAATTTTCTTAGAAAATACATTACCTGGTCTATTCGAAGATTTGCCTTTTAATGTTAAAAGAGATATGTGGTTTATGCAGGACGGTGCATCAACACATTATGCTCGACCCGTTCGGCAATTTCTGAATAACGAGTTTGTTGGCTGCTGGATTGGTTGTGGCCAAGATGCAACTGTAAATTGGCCTTTCAGATCACCCGGCTTAAATACTTTAGATTTATATTTTTGGGGATTTATGACAAGTACAGTTTATGCGACACCAGTACAAACTCGGCAGGAATTATGAACACGAATTGTGGAAGCGTCAAATCTGGTTAGACAAGATATTGGAGTTTTGTTTAGAGCAAGACAATCTTTTCTGCGACGCATAGCTTTGTGTATAGAAGTAAATGGGGCACAATTTAAGCATCAGCTATAGTGTTTAATAATTTCTTATTTTAGTAAATGTTCTTTTCCATTTCTGTTCAATATTTATATTCATCCATTGTATCCACAAACTTGAGTAAAAATGCTTCTTATTCTCTTTTATTTAACAAAACTATCTGCAATGTATTGTTTGACAATTTAAACTGCTGTTGACAACATTTGCTGTATCCACAGTAACGTTTCTGTGATTGGATCAGGAACAAACAAAATGAAAATAATACCTTATCCGACACAGTCTTATTTACTGACGAAAAAATGGAGTACTAAATTTACATAACAGCCATAAACGGACTGACGCTAATCAAAAAGCAACCATTGTGTCCCATTCCCAATAGCAATTCTTCATCAATGTGTGGGCTGAAATTGTCGGTGATCATTTGTTAGGACCCGTTGAGCTACCTCCGCGCTTAAATGGGGGTGAGTATCCATTTTTTTTTAGAAAATACATTACCTGATCTATTAGAAGATTTGCCTTTGAATGTTAGGAGAGATATGTGGTTTATGCAGGACGGTGCATCAACACATTATGCTCGACCCGTTCGGCAATTTCTTAATAACGAGTTTGTTGGCTGCTGGATTGGTCGTGGCCAAGATGCAAATGTAAATTGGCCCTTCAGATCACCCGACTTAAATACTTTAGATTTTTATTTTTGGGGACTTATGACAAGTACAGTTTATGCGACACCAGTACAAACTCGGCAGGAACTATGGGCACGAATTGTGGAAGCGTCAAATCTGGTTAGACAAGATATTGGAGTTTTGTTTAGAGCAAGACAATCTTTTCTGCGACGCATAGCTTTGTGTATAGAAGTAAATGGGGTACAATTTGAGCATCTGCTATAGTGTTTAATAATTTCTTATTTTAGTAAATGTTCTTTTCCATTTCTGTTCAATATTTATATTCATCCATTGTATCCACAAACTTGAGTAAAAATGTTTCTTATTCTCTTTTATTCAACAAAACTATCTGCAATGTATCGTTTGACAATTTAAACTGCCGTTGACAACATTTGCTGTATCCACAGTAACGTAAGCTTTCAGTTTAAAAATCTAAATTAATACTTCTGAGTCTTTAGTGAACAAACAATTTTAACTCCGCTTTTCTCGAAAACTGTAGATCCTATGGAATTTCAGAAATTTTGATTTTTAACAATTTTTTTTCTAAATTATAACCCTCAGAGTGCCCCCATGCACGACACTGCTTTACAAAATAAATCGGATTGTGCATTTTTCTTTATATGCTGTTAATATTTACTCGTGTACAAATTTTTAAAATCTGATCTTTAGCCGTTTTAAAGATAATTAAGGAAAATCGCTTTAAGCGTAACAACTTTAACACTTGTATCTCAGTATCACGACCATAAAATGAAAAATGTTATACGAACTACCCCCACTATTTTTAAAGGTTAACTCACTTCCCAAATTTTTTAAAGTATAATCAGGAGGCCCTATATATATATATATATATATATATATATATATATATATATATATATATATATATATATATATATATATATATATATATATATATACAGAGGTGTCCCAGTTGATAGTAGCAGGAGTTTAACAGTGGATAGAACAGATCATTTTAAGATGAAAAAGTTCATATAAACACAAACTCTAATTTGCTTCCGAACGGAGATACAGGCGATTGAAATTTAATATTTCTTAACAATCTTTTACAATATCTTTGGAACGGAGTGAGATAGTAGCATGCAATTCCGTACACGTTCTACGTAGATTTAGTTTGTTATTCGGTGGTATTCTTGTCCCAAATGATATACTGGGTGTTACTTTTCCGGTGTCCGTAGACTATTTCAAATTATAAAACGTCTTTCACGTACGCCACTGACCTATTATAATACCTCTTTCTCAAAGAACAATATATTGGAAACATTTTTGGTTGCTTTTATTTTTATGTTATCTTGAGCGGGTATCGAAATGCTACTCCGTTTTTGGAGCAGCTATGTTTTTCTTTATTTCAACAGCCTGTATCTCCCTTAGGAAGCTAATTAGAGGGTATGTTTATATGAACTTTTGTCTTGAAATGATCTATTCTATTTACCGTTAAAGTTCTACTACTACTTCCTAAGAGAAATACAGGATGTTCAAATTTAAAAAAAATAATTACTGCTAAACCATACAAGGTTTTGATTTTCAATTTGGCGAGTGTTGTTTGCATCAATAGTTCTATCTTTCAGTACATAGGGGGCAAGGTTTGTTATTGTTTAATGAACGTTTATATTATATATATATATATATATATATATATATATATATATATATATATATATATATATATATTTGTGTGTGTGTGTGTGTGTGTGTGTGTGTGTGTGTGTGTGTGTGTGTGTGTGTGTGTGTGTGTGTATCCAACCGATAACTCAAAAAATACTTCAAGGATTTGGACCAAATTTGGGAATTACCCTTATTTTGATAATGGCTTGGATGAGTTCGTTCATCAAATCTTAGCGGCCATTTTTTCTTAGTAAAAAATTAAGAAATATCTCTCAAATTGTCAGTGATTGAAACGTATATTTACAACTTAAAAGAACATACATAAATGTGGTTGTGTACCAATTTTCAAGTCGTTTCATCAAAGGAAAATGAAGTTGTTCGAAATTAATAATAAAATAATCCTCGACATCACTTTAGATTCTGTAATGCAATATCTACAATGTTGAACAATGACAGATTACGTTATATGGCTATGCTGTTTAAATAAATCGTAGATAAAAATCTAAACAATGGAGGTTGTTGCAGGTTATCAGCCTGGACAACATTGTGAGAGATGCGACAGGAACGCCATCTCGGTGCAGGACCAGGTAGTATGTTGTCACAGCTCTAGTTTACACAACATTTTATAGATAGAGCTGTATAATCACCTAATAATTATGTAATGTCAGCTTTGGATCATTTATTTCCTATACCAGGACAAAGTTTCAAACGCCGTTAATTTTAGTATGCGAATGTATATTATAAATAAAAAATTCGGGACGTAGCAAGTGCGTTATAGTAGTGAATATGCATAAGAATTGTGCACTATTAGTAGGATATATTATTAAAACTAATTTTTTTGGACCTTGGAGATCGGTTTTAGAGTCCCAGTTAGCGATTATTTGAAAAAAAATTAATTTTATATGGAGCTAGAGAATTAAAATTTGCTATTAGATATAATATGTAAGTACTGCAAGTGCCTTTAAAAAAACTGTGTTACAAATTTCATTAAAGTTACAAAGGTTTTTCAGAAAAAAAAATTATTTGCAAAGGGATTGTACCTGTCAAATTATAAATATGGCAGGTATTTTTTCTTATTATTGGCTTTGATGGTCAACCCATTCCGTTTTTGCAAACAATAAACAACAACAGTCTGGACGCAGCAAGTGCGTTATGGTAATGAATTTTCATTAAAATGTTTTTAATTGCAAATATGTGTGTTTTTTTTTTAAGATAACAGGCATCAAATTTAGTTACCAGTATAACCAACATAGTTGAAACAAGGTGTCATGTTTAACCAAAACAACTTTGAAAATGTACAAAATTTTCGAAAGTAAACTTAAATTGTTCCCGAAAAAACTGGTCTCTTGGTCAACCGTATAGGTTAATAGCAAATTGAGCTATTCAAATTTGAAGCATTTAAAGAAGATTCTCTACCATAACGCATCTGCTGCGTCCCCAATTTCCTTTCTTACAAAGATGGATTATATTTCGATGGAAAATGCAAAAATGCAATAACACAAGGCGTGTTCGATTAAAAACAAGAGAATTTGTATTACCACCGACTTATGGGCCACCCTGTGATTGTAGAAATAGTTTTTAAAGATGTAGCTCAATACACCCTATAATTCATGTATACAATTTTTTCGTATCTTGTATAATAACGGATATATTGCGCATTATTGATTTTTTACGAAAATTCGATAAAAATTATATACCATTAAACGATAAGCTCTATAGCTAAGACTACTACCAAAACATCAGAGAAAGGGTCTATTTGAAATCAATTTTCTGGAATCATTTTAGTAAAATGAAGGACAATGAAGGTTGAAGCTAAGACTTCAGGCTTTGTAAAACATTTTTCTTGAGACATTTTCTTTCCATAGCTCGTATTAGTTTCAGGTTCTTCGTCTAAATGTTGCCAATTTTGACGTTTTGAGGAAAACCTCAATTTATTTTTCTTTAAATGCACATAACTTTTTTGTTTTTCAACTTACAGAGCTAAATTTTGGTAGGTAATTTACATGTAATGATATAAACGAGGGAACCAAATTTGGCTGCCCTTACTGTTATTTCCGGAGATATAGATTTTTTTCTAAAGAAAGCACAAAATTTTCCGAGAAAACCTGGGCCGATTTTCCTGACTAACGAAATCCAAGCCACTTGCAAAAGGAAGGTATTCACCAAATTTAATCAAAATCGGCCTATTCTTTTTTGAGTTATCGGTGTGATACATACACACACACAAATATATATATATATATATATATATATATATATATATATATATATATATATATATATATATATATATAATATGTATATATAAACATATAAAAATTGTGGTAGTAAAAATATTTCAACTGCGATAGCTCAATAAATTTCCCCTTAAGCGAGAATTTTCCATATTGAACCATAGTAACACCTATGTAAACGCACGTGGGTACTAAATTAAAGAAAAATAACATAATAAGCTTCGCGGATAACTACAAATTTGTTCTAACAAACCTTATTTGTTGTTTATTGTTTGCAAAAACTGGATGGGTTGACTAAAAGAAAACCATCCAAGCAAGTAATATGGAAAAATACCTACCATATTTATAATTTGACAGGTACATTCGCTTTGTACATATTTTTTTTTCTAAAAAACTGTTGTAACTTTCATGAAGTTTGCAACACAATTTTTTAAAGACACTTGCAGTACTTACATATTATATCTAAGACCAATTTTTAATTTTTTAGCTCCATACATTTTTTCGAATAATCGCTAATTGGAACACTAAAACCGATCTCCAAGGTCCGTTTAAATTTAAATAATTAATTTTAATAGTATATCTTACTAGTAGTGTACAATTCTTAGAAAATCCACTAATATATCGCACTTGCTGCGTCCCGAACTTTTTAGAACATGATAACGAAAGAGATGTCTGTTAAACCGCTTACTGATATTTGCAAACCTTTTTTACCTCTTTTCTCCACCCTTCCTAGGTTTTGTCTCTGTAGATGATCACTGTGTCGCATCAGCATATGAAATAATCTTGGCATCATCAGAATTCATGTATAAATAAGGAACAGAATCGGCCCCAGTACGGTGCCTTGCGGGACTCCGCATTTGATTGTTTCTCTTGCACTTACTTCACCATGTATTTTAGTTACCTAAGTTATGTCTGTTAAATATGATTTAAGCAACTTGTTGACTATTTCTCGGATTCCTACCTCTTCGGTATGTTTATCAAACGCTTTTGCAAAGCCTACGAAGATGCCAATACATTTTTTATTTTGATCTATTGTGACTTGTATCTCTGTTGTTAGACAAGTTATTGCGTCTTCTGTACTTTTTCCTTCTCTAAATCCAAATTGTTCTTTTGATAGTACATAATATGTTGTTTTTCTAAGAAGTTGCATATCCTACATTTCAAGACCGTTTCCAATATTTTCGCGAATACCGTTATGAGAAAGATTCGTGTGTCAGTTATTCAGTTTTTTCTTGTCTCCAGATTTAAATGAAGCTACCATCACTGTTTTTAAGGCTGTTGGGCAGCAGCCTGTCACATTTATCTTATTCACAATAGTGGCAAGTGGGTGACACACATATAGTTTGATTTGTTTTGAGCGTCTCCACTGTTATTCCATCGTATCCTGGTGATTTGTTTGGTTTCAACCCGTTGATGATGTTTCGTTTTGATCCCTAAAGAAATATGTAATAATTGTTAATTTTGCTTTTGTATTTTATATCATCTGCTTGTTTAATTTTTGCTGCTAGGTTGCTATACGTGTACTTGCAAAGTATTTGTTGAATGTGTTTGCAGTGTGTTCATTTTCTGTGATCATTTCTCGTTCGTTATTTTCAATTTCATTAATGTCCTTTTTGGTTTTCTTCCTGTTGTGTGCGATTGTCTGAAGTATGCTCCACATATCTGAAGAACTGATACTTTGGTTGATTTTACGTTCATAGTAATTTTTTTTTTTTGATTTTAATTAGTGTATTGAGTTTATTTCTGTATGCGTCATATATATATATATATATATATATATATATATATATATATATATATATATATATATATATATATATATATATATATATATATATATATATATATATATATTCCTTAAGGCATTATTTTGGTGGCTTTTTTTAGTTCAGTGTACATTTCATGTTTCTCATTTATTGACTTCAGCAAACCGGTTGAGATCCATTCTTTCTTCTTTATCTTTTTACCCCCTAATCTCACTTCGTATGTAGCTGATTTGATTGCTTCGGCATTGTTTTTGTTATTAGAGTAATCGATTCTTCAGGTTCTCTATGTTCTGCAATGTCCTGGAAATTCTTTTCTGCTATTTTACTCTCTACCAGCCTACACTTTATTTTTTCAGTATATTCCATTTTTCCACAGCCTTATATATTACGATAGGTAACTCTAAGGTATTAATTGCAGCAAAATGATCTGTTATATTCGTTTCTATTAAAGCTGGTTTGCAATAGTTTAGGGTGTTCGTTAGTTTTTACGAAATTGAAATTTTTGTCGCCTATGCGATACTTCCACAAGTTGTGAGAAATTTCCCTTTAGTCATTTGCGGTAGATGGGGATAATTGAATTTGAACGTGTGGCATTTTTCCCAAGGCCTACTGCCCTTAAGGAAAAAATAATAACATTTCTTAAAAAAATGCTAATAACTCAAAAACGACTAAAGATGGGCACGCATAATGTCAATAAAAGTGTCCTTAAATTTATTTATACATTGATTTATAGCGTCAGAAATGGTATGTGCCAATTGAAAAAATTAAGTTTTTGACATATTGTGATTGTCAAGTTTGAAACATCGCAAACTTTTGTGCAGCCTATCTATTGTACCTTTTATGCATAAACTGAACCAATATGGGGAAAAGAAGGAAGCTTACTCACACACATATATAGACAAAGGATACCACCTATGTATATATATATATATATATATATATATATATATATATATATATATATATATATATATATATATATAATTTATTATATTTAAGATAAATATTTTGCAAATTGTAGATTGTTTCATGAGTCGTATAGTCCTTGGTCTCTCAGCGCTGTCACCCTAATGGGTCTTTTGTGCATGACTCCTTTCCCAAATAGTTGCCCAAAAAGTTTAGACTTATCGTGTAGTCCACTATCTTCTTGGGAGCATCTTGTGATTCTTTTACTAAAACGCAGTTCTTCAAAATGGCGGGTATTTTTCTGTAAGTTTCTTCTTGGCAACACGGTGGACCAAATGTGAAGATAATTTTGGTTCTAGTAACATTTTCTCATGGAGTCAGATAATATTAGCGCTAGACGAGGTTGAATAATGCAACCCGGATCTTTTTATTTTATTTTTGCAGTAGGCAGTGGAAAATTATACAGAAACGTTTGTCCGCAAAAATGTAATGAATAATTTCGATAAAGGAATGCTGATGTAATATAGCTAATAAAGTTTTGAAAATACAAACATGTGAAATGTAATATTGTTTACAAACAGCAGTAGGTAACCTACGTAACTATATACTTTTCAGATTAATTTATAAAGGACAACTTCTAATGTGTACGAGGAGTTACTTAAAAGTACTTAGCCTACAATAGAAAAGTTCGGGACGCAGCAAGTGCGTTATAGTAGTGAATTTTCATAAGAATTGTACAATATTAGTAAGATATACTATTAAAACTAATTCTTTAAATTTAAATGGACCTTGGAGATCGGTTTTAGAGTCTCAGTTAGCGATTATTTGAAAAAATGTATATTTTATATGGAGTTAAAAAAAATAAAGCTGGTCTTAGATATAATATGTAAGTACTGCAAGTGTCTTTAAAAAAATTGTGTTGCAAATTTCATTAAAGTTACAAAAATTTTTCAGAAAAAAATATATTTACAAAGGGAATGTACCTGTCAAATTATTAATATGACAGGTATTTTTCTACATTAATTGCTTGGATGGTTTTCTTTTAGTCAACCCATCCAGTTTTTGCAAACAATAAACAACAAAAAAGGTTTTTTAGAACAAATTTGTAGTTATCCGCGTAGCTTATTATGTTATTTTTCTTTAATTTAGTACCTACGTGCGTTTACATACGTGTTACTATGGTTCAAGATTGAAGATTCTGGCTTAAGGGGAAATTTATTGAACTATCGGATTTTAAATATTTTTACGAAAATTTTCTACCACAATTTTTATATGTTTATACACACACACACACAGACACACACACACACACACACACACACACACACACACACACACACACACACACACACACACACACACACACACACACACACACACACACACATATATATATATATATATATATATATATATATATATATATATATATATATATATATATATATATATATATATATATATAAAACACCGATCACCGATAGCTCAAAACATAATGGGCCGATTTTGATTAAATTTGGTCAGGTCAGGTCAGGTCAAAAAATACCTTCCTTTTGTAAGTGGGTTGGATTTCGTTGGCCAGGAAAATCCGCACAGGTTTTCTCGGAAAATGTTGCGTTTTCTTTCGAAAAAAATCTATATCTCCAGGAATAACAAATAAGGGCAGCCGAATTTGGTTCGCATGTTTATCATTACATGTAAATTACCTACCAAAATTTAGATTTGTAAGTTGAAAGACAAAAAAGTTATGTGCATTTAAAGAAAAATAAATTGAGGTTTTCCTCAAAACGCCAAAGTCGCGATTTAAAACGTCAAAATTGGCAACATTTAGGCAAAAAACATGAAACTAATACGAGCTATGGAAAGAAAATGTCACAAGAAGAATGTTTTACAAAGCCTGAAGTCTTAGCTTCTACCGTCATTGTTCTTCATTTTACTAAAATGTTTCCAGAAAATTCATTTCAAATAGACCCTTTCTCTGATGTTTTGGCAGTAGTCTTAGCTATAGAGTTGATCGTTTAACGGTATAGAATATTTATCGAATTTTCGTAAAAAATCAATAAAGCTCAATATATCCGTTATTATACAAGATACGAAAAAAAATGTATACATTAATTATAGGATGTCTTGAGCTACATCTTAAAACATATTTCTACAATCACAGACTGGCCCATAAGTCGTTGGTGATACAAATTCTCTTTTTTTTAAGCGAACACGCCTTATGTTATTGCATTTTTGCATTTTCCACAAATTTTAATTTTCTAGCTTCATATGAAATATAATTTTTTTCAAATAATCGCTAACTGGGGCTCTAAAACCGATCGCCAAGGTCCATTTAAATTTAAAGAATTAGTTTTAATAATATATCTTACTAATAGTGTACAATTCTTATGCAAATTCACTACTTTAACGCACTTGCTGCGTCCCAAAAATTTTTATTTATAGTATACAATCGCACGCCAAAATTAACGGCGTTTCAAACTTTGCCCTGGTATTAGGAAATAAATGGTCCAAAGCTGACATTACACAATTCTTAGTTGATTGTACAGCTCTATAAAATTTTGTGTAAACTAGAGCTATCCTGACAACATTACCTGGTCCTGCACCGAGATGGCGTTCTTGTGGTATCTCACAACGTTGTCCAGTCTGATAACCTGCGACAACCTCCATTGTTTAGATTAGCAATACATATAACGTCATCTGTCTTTGTCCAACGTTGTAGATATCGCATTAGAAAATCTGAAGTGATGTCGAGGATTATGTTATTATTAATTTCGAATAACTTTATTTCCTTTGATCAAACGACTTGAAAATTGGTATACAACCACGTCTGACTATGTTCTTTTAAATTGTAAATATTCGTTTCAATCACTTAGACAATTTGAGATATATTGCGTTTTAAAAATATTTTTTAATTTTTACTAAGAAAAAATGGCCGCTAAGATTTGATGAACGAACTCATCCAATCCATTGGCAAAATAAGGGTAATTCCCAAATTTGGTCCAAATCAGTAGTCTTTTTTGAGTTATCGGTGGGATATATATATATATATATATATATATATATATATATATATATATATATATATATATATATATATATATATATATATATATATATATATATAAACATTTTAACTGACCATGGAAATGAATTCCAGAGGCCCTAATTCGTGCTCATTTGAAGAAATTTCCGAAAGTCTCACCATCGATACCTCTCTATTAGTGAATTTTCTTAATGAAAATTCACTAAAAACCGTAACCAATCTTCAACAAACTTGAGATAGATATAAAAACTGATATTTTTGAAGTGGCAAAAACCGACAACATTAAGCATCTGGGAATTCACGTGGACTGCTATTTGAAGTGGGACGTGCATGCAGACAAGTTGAAATCAAAGTTAAGACGACACCTACACCTGTTTAAGATTCTCTCCAATATTATTTCATTCCAACAGAAGAGAAATGTTCACTATGCATTAGCTCGCACTCGCTGGTACACTAGAATACTAGGATGGGCCACTATATGCAGAACATATTATGCTCCGACAGAAATTTTCTGGAAAAGATTGTTGACTATATTATTCTGAAAAGATCGATTATTTTTAACTCGTTGGTTATAGGTAAGGCACCAAAATATTAGACATAAGACAGTTATTTTTGAGGAAAATACTCATTTAACAGCAAAATTTAAATTTTGCGTCTTAAATAGCTCATTGTCATGACACTAGAATGAAAATATCAAACAAGTGTGAAATAAGGAAAGCCTACAAAGTATTCGGAATGAAATCAATAGAACACCCTGCACCAAAATTATATAACATTCTACCACAAGGAATATGTTCAAATACTAATATTAATAAATTTATGTGATGAATTTGGACGAATGGATATTACGCCAAAGTAGGGAGCATACATAGAATCATAAAGAACTTCCACACTTTGCACACATACTCTGCCGACGTACAAGTGCTCTCAATTTCAACCAAAGAATTGTCGTGTACTCTAGGATGTAAAATACCTAAAAAGAACCATGACGAAGCGGAACATAAAGCTCGTCATGTATAACGATGGGTTTAGTTTATAAGTAGTTATCAAGCCAAAGGCAAAATTTTGACATTTGTATTTGTACAGGACAATTATTGTACCTTTATATAAGGTACGCTCACGCACAAGCTAGGCTTCCAAAATCAAGAAGCCTAAACAAATTTTCAATCAAATACAAAGACTACATAACCGACAAACAATAACCTAAACAACAAACCCTATTCTACACGACCGTCTCACCACAGTAATGACCCGGAGGCATTGATCATGCGCACTTCGCAGAATATTTTAATTAACGAAATAAAAGACCTCCCTGGCGTGCTGTTTACACACAATCGTCCCAACTAACCTTACTGACATCAGTTTGCATAATTAAAAGCTAAAAGAAAGATAAAGGGGAAGGAAAAGTACATTATGCTCACATGAATGGTAGGGTTGATTTTCCTTCTCCTTTTAGCTTTTAATTGGACAAACTGATGTCAGGGCAGGTCAGTTGGGAGGATTGTGTGTATATAGCACGCCAGGGAGATAGATATAAAATTTTAACGGGCCCTAAATGGATTCCATCAGGGGCTTTAATTTGCTTTCATTTGAAGCCATTTTTCTAAAGCCGTGGCTTCCTTATTAGCGATTTTCTAAAATAAAAGTTAGATCAATTTCTATGGTGATTCACTAGACAACTTAACTAAAACCCTTAGATTATCTGTTGCATAATCTAAGCTAAAATCTATTAGTACAGGCAATAGAGGAGCCCGATACTCTTGTCCATAATGCACTAAACTACAGGAGTTATTATTATTTTTTGATAGATAGGTTCAGAATTACATACTGAATGTAAAAACACGAAATCCTTACAAATTAGGAGGGCGGAAGTGCCGCCATTTTGAGAAAAACCGTTTCGGACTATATCTCCATAACCGTACACTTTAGGCCAATAATAATAATGACCTTTATTGTAGATAATTGCATTTCTCATCTATTTTGTAATTTTTTTTGTATCACTCACCGTTTACAACTTATACGACTATTAGCATTCATTTATTGACTTTTTTACCTATATCTTTGTTAATAATTGTTTAAAAATAAAATGCGTATAACTTAACTCTTGAATCGACAAATTTTCTACCATTTTTACAAAAAACTTTTTTTCTAAAATCAATATTTTCAAAGTTATAACGCGTTAAATGTTGCACTTTTCAATCGACAATTTTTTCTGGAAATGTTTTAGTAAAATGAAGGACAATGACGGTTGAAGCTAAGACTTCAGGCTTTGTAAAACATTCTTCTTGAGACATTTTCTTTCCATATCTTATATTAGTTTCAGGTTCTTTGCGTAAATGTTGCCAATTTTGACGTTTTAATTCGCGACTTTGACATTTTGAGGAAAACCCCAATTTATTTTTCTTTAAATGCCTATAACTTTTTTATCTTTGAACCTACAGACCTAAATTTTGGTAGGTAATTTACCTATAATGACTTAAAACCGTGTACCAAATTTAGCTTTGTTATTTACGGAGATATTATTTTTTTCGAAGGAAAACACAAAATTTTCCGGGAAGACCTGGGCCGATTTTCTTGGCTAACGAACTTATCCAAGCCACTTACAAGAGGAAGGTATTCACCAAATTTAATTAAAATCGGCCTATTACTTTGAGTTATCGGTGTGATACATACATACATACATACATACATACATACATACATACATATATATATATATATATATATATATATATATATATATATATATATATATATATATATATATCTATATATACATATATATATATATATATATATATATATATATATATATATATATATATATATATATATATATATATATATATATATATAAATATATATATAAATTGAAGCTGACCCCGGATATGTGTTCTAGGGGGCATAATTAGAGCCTATTTCAATTTTTTTTCAAAATTCAAGTCGGGGTCTCCTCATTAGTGAAATTTTTTAAAGAAAATGCACCACCATAATTTTAGAAAAAAAAGTTTTAAGTGGAAGTTCTAGAAAATTTGTCGATTCAAAAGTTAAGTTATAAGCATTTTATTTTTTAAACAATTATTAACAAAGATATATGTAAAAAAGTCAATAAATGAATGCTAATAGTCGTATAAGTTGTAAACGGCGAGTGATACAAAAAAAAAATTTAACAAAAAAGATGAAAATTGCAATCATCTACAATAAAGGTCATTACTATTTTTGGTCTAAAGTGCACGGTTACGGAGATATAGCTCGAAACGGTTTTTCTCAAAATCGCGGCACCTCCGCCCTCCTAATTTGTAAGGATTTTGTGTTTTTACATTCAGTACGTAATTCTGAACCTATCAATCAAAAAAAAAAAAACTCATGTAGTTTAATGCAGAAAAAAATTCTCATTGCCTGTACTATATATAATGCAACCGGCTTTTCAGCTGACTTGCTGTGTTGGTTGCGGAAGAATAGTCATCGAGTCATCAACCCATCATTGTGATCAGTTGTATTGAATGAGTTAAATGTGTTGTGTGTTGCCAAGCAACCAGCAACTTATCACAACAATAAAATCAATTATTTATTGTATGACTAAGAAAACACTTGTAACTTGCAAAAATGCAATTAAAAAAATGTATTACAAACCACGTTTATGTTATCCACAGCAAAATTTCAACTGAACGTTGGGTCTTAGCAAACAAAATTGAGCAGATTATTAAAATCCATCAACTTTGTTCAAGACCCTATGCTTTAAAAAGCAAATTTTCACAGATCTTCAATCTGCCTAGTACTAATTTAACTTTATTAAATAATTGTCACTACTTAGCTACCAGCAATTTTTTTAGCAAGACCTAATCAGGGTCAGACACAATAAACGAAGAAAAAGTTTACAAAAGACTACATTATATTTATTTACTTACAGCTGCACCGCAGAATATACTCTCTCGCTCGGCGGCGGCTGCACTTCTTGAACGTGAACAGCTGGAACTCTGGAACTGAAACGAAACCCCAAACATAACCTAACCTAAACCTATCAAACACAAACTACAAACACTGGAGTCATAAAAAAATGATAGTCGATTTCATGTAATAATTACCCAGTAACCAGGTAAATCACAAATACAAACAGTTTATTGTTGTTATCACGTGTGGCGATGAAGATAACTAAATACAAGGCGGGATCTTAAGAAGTTTTAAAATGGGATTTGAAAGATTTCAGTCTTACACAAAGTTAAAATTTTTGTGTACTCGAATTATTCAAAAACCAAATGACGTGAGCAATTTAAGAGACTTGCTACAAATTCTGGAAGAATGTGATGGTCAAGACGATTTATCATTTGTGCAGTGCATTCAGCCAACTGTACTTTCTACATTTTATCCCATTATAAAAAACATCTCTGAAAATAAAACCTGGTAAGTGTCACCTATTTGTAAAGACCTATTATTTGATTTTTATATATTTTACTGTTACAGCTATACTGAAAACGAAAAGCAATTGATTGTGGATGTGCTAAAAGCTTTATTTAACAAATCCATTACAGAGAAATTAAATTTGTTTTTTAATATCTATTCACTTTTGTTGTTTGAAATCTATGATGCCAAGGTACACCAAGGTAAGTTATAATTCCAGAAATATTTGCCCTGATATCTATTACATACTATAAAAATTGAGGGTAATTCTGCAGTTGATTCCGGTGAACCGGCAGAGTCGTCGCGCACTAAAATTTCGTCGTTGGAGTTCTCGCGCTGTTGCCACATCCTTCTAGTAGTAGAAATAAATTAAAAGATCCCTGAATTCATTAAAATAAATAAGCACGCGGTAAGTGTGATATGGTAGCGTATGGTATACCTATTAATGTGTGTTTTAAGTCTTTAACGGTAATGAACAGCAATATCATAAATATATATATACGTAATGGGAGGGAGTATGATATAATTATGCAAGTAAAACGGAAAAAAATTAAAATAGACCTATATTGACGCAGCATGTGTTTTACGGTAATGAATACGAATATAATAAATACATGTGCGTTATATACATGTGCGTTACCTATATTGACACAGTATTTTACGGTAATCAATACGCATATAATAAATACATGTGCTTTATGGTAGGAAGTATGATACAATACATCTAGTAAAATGGAAACTTTTTAAAATTACCTATATTGAGACAGCAAGTGTGTTACGGTCATGAAAAAAACAAATATATGCACGCAGTAAGTGTGTTATGGTAGCGTAG
Organism: Tillus elongatus; assembly: GCA_964006375.1. Taxonomy (NCBI): domain Eukaryota; kingdom Metazoa; phylum Arthropoda; class Insecta; order Coleoptera; family Cleridae; genus Tillus; species Tillus elongatus. The sequence goes on from OZ023262.1 coordinate 150,228,439, forward strand.
AAAATATACTTATATTGACGCAGCAAGTGTTTTACGGTAATGAATACAAATATAATTAATACATGTGCGTTATGGTAGGGAGTATGATATAATTATGCAAGTAAAACGGAATAAAATTAAAGTGGACCTAGATAGACGCAGCAAGTGTTTTACGGTAATGAATACGAATATAATTAATACATGTGCCTTATGGTAGGGAGTATGATATAATGTATCAAGTAAAACGGAAAATTTACAAAATTACCTATATTGAGACAGCAAGTGCGTTATGAACATTCGTAAAATAATAGCTTATGAAAAGACTTAGGAAACCTTGAAGAAGAAATTCGCTATCAAAGCTGACATGGCTATGTACAGTGCAAGCGACTGTACTGTACAAACGCTATATGTTACAATCTAGGCTCTGCATTTTAAATAATCAGACGAATGAAACTATATATATATATATATATATATATATATATATATATATATATATATATATATATATATATATATATATATATATATATATATATATATATATATATATATATAGATATATATATATATATATATATATATATATATATATATATATATATATATATATCCCTATTTTTATATATATATATATATATATATATATATATATATATATATATATATATATATATATATATATATATATATATATATATATATATATATATATATATATATATATATATATATATATATATATATATATATATATATATATATATATATATATATATATATATATATATATATATATATATATATATATATATATATATATATATATATATATATATATATATATATATATATATGGACAAGTCATTTTTGACAATAAATACGCAAACTTTTTCGTAGCCGCCTATTGTATTAGTAAGCGACTGTAATTCGGTTAGGTCAAATTAACTTTCCGAATACATAGTTTTGGCGCGAAATTTACTTTCGATTTCTTTTTCACCATAATATATAATATTCTATGTGCATTTACAACCTCAGTGGTTGAGGGGTAAGAATGTGTGCATTTGGTCCTAAGGGTGCTGAGTTCGTTCCCAGGGTACTCTCCTTTCACTTCATTACAAACTGTAACGTTAACATCTACCGAGGTTCTGCCATTGTATTTCAGCAAGTTGCATGTCTGCACGTTCCGCCTTTCGTAGGGGGCGTAATGCCGTCGGTCCCGTGACCATGGGATGTTGGGAACGTTATAGATCCCTACCCTCTTTAAATAAAGGCAGGGGTTCGGCCAAATTTCCAGAATAGTGCGGTAAAACTGCTCCCTGTCGTCGGTTAATGGACATAGTCGCGGAAATAGGCCGACGTTAAAGAAACAAAAACCCACACATACACACACTAAGTGGATTTCCCATGTTGATGTATGTTTGCTGAAAATCATGTTTGTAGGCTACTGGATGAGACACTGATAGTTTGTGCAACCGGATTGGCCTCTTACGGCATCTTGAGGCGTGATACTTATTCTCAGTTCAGCAGGCAAATATATCGCCAAAGAATCTCATTTTTATGACAGTTTAATACATATTTTTACTCACCTTTCCTTTACATTTCATTATAGGTATTATGACTCATTAAAAGACATATTTATCATTAAAAACATTTCGATTAACTTTCGCTACCATAGCGCACTTGCTGCGTCACGACTTTTTTACTTTGTAAGAAATGTTATGTCTCATGGAAAAAACATATTTCACATTACAAACAGTTCTAGGAACATTCGCTAACATAGCGCACTTGCTGCGTCCAGACTTTTTAAGTTTGAACTGAATATTATGACTCATTAAAAAGACATATTTATCATTAAAAACATTTTGATTAACATTCGCTACCATAGCACACTTGCTGCGTCCCGACTTTTTACGTTTGTACTAAATAAAATATTATTTCCTCCAAAGTCGATAAAGAGAAGGATGTGGCAACAGCGCGAGAACTCCAACGACGAAATTCTAGTGCTCGTCGACTCTGCCGGTTCACCGGAATCAACTGCAGAATTACCAAATTGAGATATTTTAAAGTGTTGTCTTGATATTCAGATTGCTTGTTGTCAGGGTTCATCATTTTTAGCTGCGATTCTTCCCAGTAAACCATTATGTAAATTATACATATTTTCTGTATATGATTTAGATAATCATACCTACGTTGGTTCATTTCTCTACAATCTATGTATAAAATATGTAAATTTGCATATATAGCTGTGAAATCGGAATTTTTACATAGGTTGAACATAATATGGAATATATAGAAACAATGAATGATTATTTATATATAACTCGCATATTTTCTACTGTTTTGTAGACATAATTAAAGGAATAATTAAATATGCAGAATGTACATAGGAGTTATGAGATCCTTACTACATATTGTCTCTTATGTAGTCTATATATTGTTTACAGGCATTTAGAATGGCTATAAGTGCATAATATACGATTCCTATTTACTAGCAAACAACTGTATATATATATATATATATATATATATATATATATATATATATATATATATATATATATATATATATATATATATATAGATATAATTAAAGGAATAATTAAATATGCAGAATGTACATAGGAGTTATGAGATCCTTACTACATATTGTCTCTTATGTAGTCTATATATTGTTTACAGGCATTTAGAATGGCTATAAGTGCATAATATACGATTCCTATTTACTAGCAAACAATTGTATATATATATATATATATATATATATATATATATATATATATATATATATATATATATATATATATATATATATATAATATACCGTTTCAAGTTACGAGAACTCATATGGTAATCAACGATTGCATAAATTAAATTGTGGATTGATTAACAATTATCACAATTTCTTTCTCAATGCACAAATTCATTGGCATTTTAGTACTGTGGTATATAATGACAGCTCAACAGACAACATTTAACATCTAGCTGCAACCTAACGTATTTTTTGAAATGCCAAGTGTCTCGCTCAGCGTTCATTCTAATTTATATCTTTGTGTCTTATTGTTATTACTCAGTGCATCTAATCATAAGTTTATTTGTGCATCTCAGAGTTTTGCAGCAAAGGTAAGTTTTGAATCTATTTCCTCACATTTCTGTAGTTTAGCCAGTATATTAGATGTTCAAATCAATATTATATTCCTACACCTTATGATGTCACCAGATGTTTCACCTAGTTTTCATCACGTTTCTTGTTTATTTGTGGTGAAGCATGTAATTTTAAAGTTGTTGAATAACTCTTATCTACCAATAGTCTCAACAATGATTTATCTCAGGCATTTTATGGTTTTTCTTTAATATTATGTCCTTATACTATTAACGATGTTCAACAAAAGGAAGATTATTATTTGACTAGTTAGATTATTCCACTCAAGGCTGGTTGCAAATTTAATACTTGCAGATTATCGATTCAAAATGTCAACACAAAAATGTAAAGATTTCATGCACTTGTCAATAAGTGTGAATTAGTGAAATAAGATTCATAATATCAATGTTGATTCACTATATCTATTTCAGACAAAATATACAAGATACAAGAAAATAGTTTCTATTTAAAAACAATCCTCAAGAAATTAGAAAAACTTGAACTTGGCCAAGAAGTGATACAACTGTCAGGTGAGAAAAGCACTGCCGTTGAACTCCTTACGCCTTCCGTTCAAGGTAGTGGATGATCTCACCAAATTTTAATTGGAGTTTGATGAATATGTAAAAAGTTCACTTGTAAGTCAAAAATTACTTATTTTGTGATTTTTAAATCAAGATTCTAAAACGAATCTGTTATGGACAACAGATAATGGAAGAAGTGTGTTTAGCAAGGTCTTAAATGCATAACAGTAGTTATTGTTCTTTATTTGACGATATTTGCAGAAAATTTATTTGAAATAGACCCTTTCTGCAATGTTTTGGCACCATATATAGGGTCTGCCATTTAAAACTCCATACGTCATTTTCTTGAAAACTAAATGAGATTTTTGAAAATTGTTCAATTTGTTAGATTAAGGTGAAAGGCTTGAAGTTTGGTGAGAAAAAATATTTTTTATTATTCGACAAGGGGGTTGCTGCTGAGCAAAGAAACTTTTCGATCCTTAGATCATTAAAATAGGTTGCGTTTGAGAGAATTGAAATCTAAATAAACTTGTTTCTATTCATAACTTTAATAAAATCGACCGTTTTTTTAGATGTTTGAGGCTAAGTGTAGCATAGCTTGCAAGATAAAAACCTCAGAATTTTTTTAATACAAGTCCTGGACACTAGGTTCTTTGGAATATTTTACATAAATAAATGAGTACTATTGAACCACTATAGTTGGATTACTGTACAACTTCCGGCTTTGCCGGAAATTACTAATTTTTTAAGTATACAGTCTGAGAGATCATAAGTTTTTAGGCAATTTTTTAAATAGTCGCGGAAATAGGCCGACGTTAAAGAAACAAAAACCCACACATACACACACTAAGTGGATTTCCCATGTTGATGTATGTTTGCTGAAAATCATGTTTGTAGGCTACTGGATGAGACACTGATAGTTTGTGCAACCGGATTGGCCTCTTACGGCATCTTGAGGCGTGATACTTATTCTCAGTTCAGCAGGCAAATATATCGCCAAAGAATCTCATTTTTATGACAGTTTAATACATATTTTTACTCACCTTTTCTTTACATTTCATTATAGGTATTATGACTCATTAAAAGACATATTTATCATTAAAAACATTTCGATTAACTTTCGCTACCATAGCGCACTTGCTGCGTCACGACTTTTTTACTTTGTAAGAAATGTTATGTCTCATGGAAAAAACATATTTCACATTACAAACAGTTCTAGGAACATTCGCTAACATTGCGCACTTGCTGCGTCCAGACTTTTTAAGTTTGAACTGAATATTATGACTCATTAAAAAGACATATTTATCATTAAAAACATTTTGATTAACATTCGCTACCATAGCACACTTGCTGCGTCCCGACTTTTTACGTTTGTACTAAATAAAATATTATTTCCTCCAAAGTCGATAAAGAGAAGGATGTGGCAACAGCGCGAGAACTCCAACGACGAAATTCTAGTGCTCGTCGACTCTGCCGGTTCACCGGAATCAACTGCAGAATTACCAAATTGAGATATTTTAAAGTGTTGTCTTGATATTCAGATTGCTTGTTGTCAGGGTTCATCATTTTTAGCTGCGATTCTTCCCAGTAAACCATTATGTAAATTATACATATTTTCTGTATATGATTTAGATAATCATACCTACGTTGGTTCATTTCTCTACAATCTATGTATAAAATATGTAAATTTGCATATATAGCTGTGAAATCGGAATTTTTACATAGGTTGAACATAATATGGAATATATAGAAACAATGAATGATTATTTATATATAACTCGCATATTTTCTACTGTTTTGTAGACATAATTAAAGGAATAATTAAATATGCAGAATGTACATAGGAGTTATGAGATCCTTACTACATATTGTCTCTTATGTAGTCTATATATTGTTTACAGGCATTTAGAATGGCTATAAGTGCATAATATACGATTCCTATTTACTAGCAAACAACTGTATATATATATATATATATATATATATATATATATATATATATATATATATATATATATATATATATATATACTTATATATATATATATATATATATATATATATATATATATATATATATATAGACATAATTAAAGGAATAATTAAATATGCAGAATGTACATAGGAGTTATGAGATCCTTACTACATATTGTCTCTTATGTAGTCTATATATTGTTTACAGGCATTTAGAATGGCTATAAGTGCATAATATACGATTCCTATTTACTAGCAAACAATTGTATATATATATATATATATATATATATATATATATATATATATATATATATATATATATATATATATATAATATACCGTTTCAAGTTACGAGAACTCATATGGTAATCAACGATTGCATAAATTAAATTGTGGATTGATTAACAATTATCACAATTTCTTTCTCAATGCACAAATTCATTGGCATTTTAGTACTGTGGTATATAATGACAGCTCAACAGACAACATTTAACATCTAGCTGCAACCTAACGTATTTTTTGAAATGCCAAGTGTCTCGCTCAGCGTTCATTCTAATTTATATCTTTGTGTCTTATTGTTATTACTCAGTGCATCTAATCATAAGTTTATTTGTGCATCTCAGAGTTTTGCAGCAAAGGTAAGTTTTGAATCTATTTCCTCACATTTCTGTAGTTTAGCCAGTATATTAGATGTTCAAATCAATATTATATTCCTACACCTTATGATGTCACCAGATGTTTCACCTAGTTTTCATCACGTTTCTTGTTTATTTGTGGTGAAGCATGTAATTTTAAAGTTGTTGAATAACTCTTATCTACCAATAGTCTCAACAATGATTTATCTCAGGCATTTTATGGTTTTTCTTTAATATTATGTCCTTATACTATTAACGATGTTCAACAAAAGGAAGATTATTATTTGACTAGTTAGATTATTCCACTCAAGGCTGGTTGCAAATTTAATACTTGCAGATTATCGATTCAAAATGTCAACACAAAAATGTAAAGATTTCATGCACTTGTCAATAAGTGTGAATTAGTGAAATAAGATTCATAATATCAATGTTGATTCACTATATCTATTTCAGACAAAATATACAAGATACAAGAAAATAGTTTCTATTTAAAAACAATCCTCAAGAAATTAGAAAAACTTGAACTTGGCCAAGAAGTGATACAACTGTCAGGTGAGAAAAGCACTGCCGTTGAACTCCTTACGCCTTCCGTTCAAGGTAGTGGATGATCTCACCAAATTTTAATTGGAGTTTGATGAATATGTAAAAAGTTCACTTGTAAGTCAAAAATTACTTATTTTGTGATTTTTAAATCAAGATTCTAAAACGAATCTGTTATGGACAACAGATAATGGAAGAAGTGTGTTTAGCAAGGTCTTAAATGCATAACAGTAGTTATTGTTCTTTATTTGACGATATTTGCAGAAAATTTATTTGAAATAGACCCTTTCTGCAATGTTTTGGCACCATATATAGGGTCTGCCATTTAAAACTCCATACGTCATTTTCTTGAAAACTAAATGAGATTTTTGAAAATTGTTCAATTTGTTAGATTAAGGTGAAAGGCTTGAAGTTTGGTGAGAAAAAATATTTTTTATTATTCGACAAGGGGGTTGCTGCTGAGCAAAGAAACTTTTCGATCCTTAGATCATTAAAATAGGTTGCGTTTGAGAGAATTGAAATCTAAATAAACTTGTTTCTATTCATAACTTTAATAAAATCGACCGTTTTTTTAGATGTTTGAGGCTAAGTGTAGCATAGCTTGCAAGATAAAAACCTCAGAATTTTTTTAATACAAGTCCTGGACACTAGGTTCTTTGGAATATTTTACATAAATAAATGAGTACTATTGAACCACTATAGTTGGATTACTGTACAACTTCCGGCTTTGCCGGAAATTACTAATTTTTTAAGTATACAGTCTGAGAGATCATAAGTTTTTAGGCAATTTTTTAAATACAACTATATGTCTAAAATTGAAATTGTATACAGATAATAGAAAAATACATGTATGATGAAAGGTAAGTTCACATTAGGTTACCCAAAAGAAAATCAGGAGACCGAGCTGGCCAGCTGACAAATTCATTAGTACCCAACCACTTTCCAGAAAATCTCTTGTGTAAATTGTTGTGCCATGGTTGTATTATGAGGAGGTGCCTCATTCCTATTTAAATTCATAAAATAATAAATAAGCTATTATTCTCCTCCTGTACTGATAACTTTGCTTGCGCTGCTTATCGCTAGATCTTAAATGATTGAGAAGATAAACCTTATAAGGACGGTACTGATTTCTATTCAAAATCCTTTGGCAAGACGTGATGGAAACTTTTTACTGGGATTGTAATTAATTTAGGGATGTGTGAGGATAATTATTAATAATCTGCAATACATGTGCTACGTTTTGATCAGATGTTACAGTTTTTCCTTGAACTTTTTGTTTCTTAAAACTGCCCTGATTCCTTAAGTTTGCGCGTAAATTTGCAAATGTTTTTAGAATCTGCTTTTATTGTTTTTTATAATTTGTTTGATTTTTTAAATTTTAGTCTTGGACTTTTTGTACGAAACATACTGTAACATTTTCTTCAATAAACATTACAATAAACTGCGTTAAATGATAAAAATTTATGAATTTTTGAAACTTACTATGTTTTTAATTTATATCTGTGGTGCGGTGGTGGACAAAAGGTGGTATGGCTTCCACTTTATTGTCATTAGCCACAGATTCTTTTTTTTTTTAATTACTGTCTCATTTGTTGAATTTATATCTATAAGGGTGAATATAATGGAAACGTCATTTCTTACAGCCTTGTCATAGCCTCTAATGTGAACTTACCTTCCATCATAGAGTATTTTTATATTATCTCTCTATAATTTCAATTTTAGACATACAGTTGTATTTAAAAAATTGCTTACAAATGTATGATCTTTCTGACTAAAAAAATACAGTCTGTCTTATTTGATTTTTTTTTAATTAGTCATTTCTGGTTATACCGGAAGTTGTCCAGTAACCTGACTATGGTGGTTTACTACTAGTTATTTAATTATGTAAAATATTCCGAAAAACCCAGTGTTCAGTACTAGTATTAAAAAGTTACGCAGGTTTTTATCTTGTCAGCAATGCTACACTCAAGCTCAAATATCTAAAAAATAGTTAATTTTATAAAAGTTATGAATAGGAACAAATTTATTCGGAACTTAATTTTTTATCAAACGCAACCCATTTCAAATATCTGAGGATCGAAAAGTTTCTTTGCACAGTAGCACCATCTACGTGTGTGAATAAAAAAATATTTTTCCGCAAGGTGCAAGCCTTTCGCGTCCCTAATCAAACACCCTGAACAATAATAGTTTGTTAGACTTGTTAACCTATGTATCTCTGACAACCACAGGACATACTCTTTTTTTTTTTAGAGTAACAACTGCAGTGTAAAAATGCATATCTAACGCCATTGCCAAAGAAAAACTAACATCATTTTAAATGATTTTGCAGGAATCTTAAATATATAATATTAAATCTTAAATATATATTATTCATATATATATATATATATATATATATATATATATATATATATATATATATATATATATATATATATATATATATATATATATATATATATATATATATATATATATATATATATATATATATATATATATATATATATATATATATATCTATATTGTACCGATAACTCAAAAAATAATGGACCGATTTTGATGAAATGTGGTAGGTGCCTTCCTTTTGCAACTGGCTTGGATAAGTTCGTTAGCCAGGACAGTCGGGCCAGTTTTTCCTGGAACATTTTGGGTTTTCTTTCGGAAATTTTTTGTATCTCCGAAAATAACAAAGCTATGGCAGCCAAATTTGGCACTTAGGTTAACGCTATTAAACTTACACTACGTGCCAAAATTCAGATCTTTAGGTTGAAAGGAAAAAAAATATCGACGTTTAAAAAAATATTTTGGGTGCTACTGATGAGCAGAGAAATGCACAAAACCAAAATATTTTGTGTGGATAACAAGATCTATTCTATAATACAGACAAAGATTTGGTTTTCTTGACGCAAAAAGGTCAAGAAATCACAGAAAAATAACTTTGAAAATTTTATAGTTTTTCTTCTTTAAATCTCCGAGTCGCGATTTGGAACGTCAAAATTTGCAATTTTTAGACGGAAAACCTGAAACAAATACGGTCTATGTAAAGCAAATTTCATAATAAATGTGTCAATCATTGTCCTTCGTTTTACTAAAATATTCGCAGAAAATACATTTCAAGTAGACCCATTCTCTGATGATTTGGCAGTAGTTTTTAGTAAATGCAGCGGTTCACTAAGATCCCTAAAATAAATAATGTCAAACAGGCAACAGCAATACAAGGTTTAGTACATCGGCTCGATCACTGAAGTTAAGCAAATACGGGCACGGTCAGTAATTGGATGGGTGAGAACAAGTTACCTTTTTGTTTAAATAATCATTTTACTATATTTTTCTTCTTTTAGGTAAATTTCAGTACCTTTTTTGCCATAATACAGAACTTTTAATGTATACAAATACCTATTTCGCAAAAACACTATTTATTAGGTGTCTGCCTCTAAATAAGGATTTCAGTTTATTCAAATTCAAATGCTTTGCGGTATTGGGGAATTTTAGCATGTTAAGCTAGGTTTTACTCTACGTAATACATAACGTTAATGAAAGAAAAAATAAAAATTCGGGACGCAGCAAGTGTATTATGGTAGCGAATTTTTATTAAATGCTTCAAATTTGAATAGCTCAATTTGCTATTAACCTATAAGGTTCGTTGGCTGGGAAAGTAGTTTTTTCAGGACCATTTTAAGTTTATTTTCGAAAAATGTTTACACTTTCAAACAATAAAATTATTTTGATGAAATATGGTACATTGTTTCTATTATATATTATATTTCTATTATATATATATAATTTCAAGTGATGATAAACAGGGAATAGTTGCTCTCTTGTTTTGTGTCGTTTTGAGCTGGTTTTTTGTGCTTGATTTTGCTGATTTTTTCTGCAGTGCTTGTGTATGTGACACTGTTGGTGTGTTGCATGTTATTTTGCATGTAGTGGTTGACAAACTACCAGAAATTTGTGGTTTTCTATTGAGGTTTGGACAAGAGCTGAATAAAAACTTATCTAGTGATAGAGATAAGGATTCCAACAGTTGATTGTTTTTGGTTGTTGATAATATACACTGCCTACCATGGAATGTGCGGGATGCAAGAATACACTGTCATCTGAAGAAGTTAAATTGAAAATGGTTAGTGACTGTTGCAGTGCTGCTTATTGTTCCGGCTGCTCTGGACTTAGTGCCACTGAAAGCAGGGACACTCAGATCGCTGCTGACAAGAGGAAGATGAAATTATACTGTGATGACTGTCTCCTCATTGTAAATGACTGTATCTCTAATTTTAAGACTTGTTCTAGTGAGTTGGTTGGGAAGTTTGTTTATGATTTGAATATTGTGGGAGATGAAATTGTGTGTCAAATGAGGCAGGTCTTTGATGAGCGGATTGATACTTTGAGTAAAGAGTTTTCACATGAAATATCTAAAATGAAAACTCAGATCGACGTCTTGACTAAGTCTAATGTTGACGTGTTGAGGTGTAGTGAGGGTCATGAGGAGGGCAGAGGGAGCGGTTGCCCCAGAGAGGGCAGGATGCAGACATCAACCAGGAAGCAGACATCCAGGGCAGGCGGCATGCCTTGGGTTTCTGGACAGGCGCAGGGATTTTCTTGGGCTTTTGATGGTGATACTCGTCGCTCCGAGGGACCCGTGAGGATTCCAGTCTCGGCTGTTAATGGACCTGTTGGACGTATGACCCCCAGTAAGGGTAGTTACACATCTATTCGGGCAGCACTCTGGAGACGATGGATACACAGTTAATCGTGTGCAGCCAGGCACTACTGTTGAGCAGATTGCCAATTATATCAAGCATGAGATAGGCGTGGAAGAAGTAAATGTACTGCCTTTGACTTCTAATGACAATTATTGTACTTTCAAGGTTGGTGTCCTTGAGCAGGATTTTGATTTAATGATTAATGAAGAAAAATGGCCTACTAACATAGCTATAAGAGAATTGGTTGCTCGCTCTCGGTGCGGCGCATCTTATTTTCCGGGGACGGCGCCGCCATTGGGGAGAACTAGTATCTGACTGCTGCCTGATTTATTATCAGAATGTAAGAGGTCTTCGCAGTAAAGTTGACGAGTTTTTTAGAAGTACACTTGCTTGCAATTATGAAATCATTGTGCTTACTGAAACATGGCTTAATTGTGATTTTTTAAACAGTGAACTTTTTAGCAATAATTATGTACCTATCGCAGTGATAGGGACCCTGTTTTAACTGGTTTTTGCAGAGGTGGTGGTGTTCTCATAGCTCTTTCGGATAAGCTGAATTGATCTGTGATTGACGCTGTATCGGTTCCTTATTATGAAGACTTATGGATCAAAATGGATTTATACGACAGTAAATTAGTGTTGGGGGTGGTATATTTTCCTCCTAATTCTTGTTTTGAGACATATCAAAGTTTTGTCACCAAGTATGAACACTTAAAAAATACTTATAGTGGATCTAAGTTTTTGATTTTTGGTGATTTTAATCTGCCACATATTAGTTGGTTTTGTGAAGATGATTTTATGATGCCTCATTGTCGACAGAATATATGTGCTGAGATTGTGACTGACTCAATGTACTTCCTGGAAATGGAACAAATTAATGCTGTGCAGAATACTAATGATAAGATCCTCGATCTAGTCTTTTCTGACTTCCATGAAGTCACAGTTGAAGAGAGTACAAATCCTCTATCTCGAGTTGATCTGCATCATCCTCCTTTGGAAGTGAAAGTTAGTTTTACGTATCTTCCCTCACTCAGGAGTGAAACTCAAGCTGACTATGCTTGGGTGAATCAATGTTTCTTGAATTATGACTGGTCTTTTATTGATTATTCAAGTGATCTTGATCTGTTAACACACAAGTTTTACAATGTGTTGTACAAGGCTATTAGCCAAAATGTTCCATCTAAAACAGTGAAAAGTTCTAAATATCCTCGGTGGTTTGATTCGGAGCTTCGTAAACTCATCAGCGAGAAAAATAAAAGTTATCTTAAATTTAAAAGAACTGGTCTTGAATCTGATTATATGAAATATTCTAATCTTAGACGTGACACTAAGTATCACATTGACTACAATTATTTACAGTTTGTGACTAGTACAGAGCAGATCATTCAGTCTGATGTCAGACAGTTCTGGTCTTTCACTAATTCCTTGAGGAAGGACTCTGGGATTCCGAATAGAATGAGTTTTAATAATGTGATATATAATAATGAGTCTGATATAGCATACGCCTTTGCTGCACATTTTCAATCCTGTTATTCTGACCATGGTTCCATTGATGTTGACTTTTGTGATGTATCTAATATACAATCTGCACATAACCTTTCTATGCATATTTTGACAATTGAGGAAATCGAGGATAAAATTGACTCAATAGATGGCAAAAAACGAGCTGGTTTGGACGGTATTCCTTCTTCCTTTTTGAAAAATTGTCGACACTCTTTGAGCTGCCCTTTGTGCAGTATCTTTCAAAGGTTTTGCAGTGCCGGTTTTTGCCCCTCAGTCTGGAAGTTGTCTACTCTCATCCCCATTCACAAATCAGGTGATAAGACACAAGTTGTCAATTATAGAGGTGTCTCAATTGAACCTGTAATACCGAAACTATTTGAATCTATCATTGCGGATGAGATTTCCAATACCTTGAAACACAGTATTGTTGGTGGCAGCATGGTTTCTGTAGTGGAAGGTCAACGGTCACTAATCTCGCCATTTTTCAATCTTACGTGACGGATGCATTGGAGGCTTGTAAACAAGTTGATGTTATATACACTGATGTATTAAAGGCTTTTGACAGTGTGTGTCATACCCTTCTTCTGCAAAAATTGTTTGCAATGGGCATCTGTGGTTGTTATCTTTCGTGGATTCGATCTTACCTGTCTGACAGAAAGCAATTTGTTAGCATTGGTGGTGCTCTATCAGATGACGCCCTCGTCTTGTCTGGGGTACCACAGGGATCACATATAGGTCCCGTTCTCTTCAATCTTTTGATTAATGATGTTGTGAGTTGTTTTGAGTCATCGAAATGTTTTGTATGTAGATGACTTGAAGTTTTTTTCTGAAGTTGTCCATGGTATCAACACTTTGCAACATGATCGCCACAACTTGACTCGCTCGTGCAGTTCAAACTTGTTGTCGCTTAATGTGGGTAAATGTAAGGTTGTGAGCTATTTTAGGGGTCAGAATAGGATTGTTCATAGCTATACCATTTATAACACGGTGTTGGACGTTATCACTTCAGTTGCAGATCTTGGTGTAATTTTCAAAAATGATTTGTCATTTAATCTGCATATTGATGCTGTGGTTGTGAAATGTTGCTGACTTTTTGGGTTTGTTAAAAGACACACTAAACATATGACTGACACAAGGGCAATCACTAGTTTGTATACATCCTTGGTTCGAAGTAATATTGAGTATTGTTGTGTTGTATGGTTTCCATCCTATGCTTGCCACATTAATTGTATTGAAAGGGTACAAAACAAATTTGTGAAGTACCTTCGTTATAAGCATTACTTCCCTTGCCAAGATATTGGGTGTGATGTTAGATTGCTTCTTTGTGGTATGGTCAGTCTCAAAGCGCGACATGATTATCTTTCATTGATGTTTATATATAAGTTAATTAATGGTCTCATTGACTCTAATGATCTGCTCGAGTTGGTCCTTTTCTGTGTTCCACCACGCTCAACTCGCCAACAGCAACTTCTTGTTGAGCGAACACACAGGACCAACTATGGATGTAACAGTTTCATGGACATATTGTTGCATAATTATAATGCTAATTTTTCTAATTGTGATATCTTTTATATTGCTATGTCTAGGATGAAAACTGTCTTAAGACAGTGATTGTGTTACTTTGAGTTTTTTTTATTTTTATTTTTAAGTACCATTTGGAATTGTTTAATTTTGTAGGTGCATATTTAAATAAATAAATAAATAAACAAATAAATAAATTATATAAGTAATACTGGTAACCAAATTTGACACATGCCTTCTTAAAAAAACACATATTTGCTATTTCAAACGTTTTTATGAAAATTCACTACCATAATGCACTTGATGCTTCCAGACTTTTTTTCCTCTCTGTAACCGGTTTCGCCCTTTTATGGCAACGTCAGCCATCTAACCTTATTAGAATCCAGAACATTTTTTTATTGTCAGCCTTCTAAAAATTCTAATATGATTATTGTATGGGAACCTTGCCAATATTTAATGGTACAGGATATACCGAGTGGTCATCTATCCCAGTAATGTTCTGCACCATGATGCAGTTACCTAATTGATGATATGTACACAAAATGGAATTTTTGCTGCCAAAGCTGCGCGACTTTATTAATTTGTAGATTATAAATGTTATTCTCTGTAACCGGTTTTGGCCTTTTACAGATTCATCAAACATCTAACCCGATCAGAATCCTGAACTTTTTTTTTAATTGTCTGCCTTCTGAAAATTCTTATATGATTGTATGGGAGAGCTTGCCAGATTGTAATCGTACAGGATACACAGAGCTGTCATGTTTTGAAGTAATGTCTACCATGATGCTTAAGTTCAGTTACCTAATTGACAAAATGTACACAAAGTTGGGTTTTTGCTGCCAAGGTTCAACAAAATTATTATTTTGTTATTCACTTCAGTAATTTAAGAAGATAAACTACAGCCTCTTATAATATACTATAGAGCAAGATAGCTGTGTATTAAAGATATTTTATCTTTAACAAGGTAAATTTTATTTATTTTTTAATTAATGCTGTTTTGTTAAGACAGAATACAGCAATAGTAAACCGAATAAAAGAGACAGAGAAGAAAGATGCTTGATGAAAACAACAGAACAACACGATTTCAAGGATACATGTTTTAAAAAAAGCAGATATACGAGAGAAAAACCTGTTTTGATATGTACATGTAATATTGTATTGTCATTGTTAAATATAAAACAGAAAATTGCATCTGTTTAGTATCAAACACTTTGCATAATCAAAGTATTTTCGTATTTTCAATTTTACTTGTTGAAATGTTATTTCTATCTCAACAACACTCAACTATATTAGATATGTCAAAGTTATCTAGAGTTAAATACAAATAACCTTCAGATACTATAATTTGGGTAAATTCTAGGTGCCTAGAATCTGTCATTTATAGGCGTTTACGAAAATTAACTGGGTAGGTAGGAGATGCACCACAAGCGTTTGAAAATGTAAGTCCAAGCATCGACTTGGTGCATCAACCTGGTGCAATATTTATGTAGTGATTCAAATAGTCCGTAAAGGGGTGGTAAATAGACATATTAGATTAGATTAGATTCATTGTGAGTGGGCTATTCCAGTCCCTCCACCACGACCTTAGGTCTATTGTGGCTCACGTCTAATTACTTAAATTTCACCCATCGATTCTGGCTCGCTGCAGGAGTCGATCTTTTTTTAGGGTGAAAGTTTGTTTGGCAGGTGTACTGCCATCTGAGTGAAGTCGTTTGTCCGTTTCGAAGCTCAGAGAGTGAGACCTTTCTATGAGTTCGTCTGGACCCGACATCTGTTAGTGTTTGACTCAAGGCAGTATCATGAAGTCATGCTCTCGAGCAGCATCCAATCTCTAGTTGTAATCCACCCTTGGACACACGACACCCACCAGCGCTCAATACAGGGTGGCATCATCTGGAACCCTGCTCCCAAGTAACAACGAAGCAAGGCAAATTGTTCATTTCTAAGCCCACAGTGGAGGCGTCAAATCCTGGCGCATATCACTCTCCAGAGATATCACTTTCCCTCCAGGCTCACCTAAACCAAACCCCCGCCACTGTTTGATTGACTCGAGGCCTTATCATGAAGTCACGCCCTCGAGCAGCATCCAAGCGGAGTCGTTAGCCCATTTCGAAGTTCACAAGGTGGGCCTCAATCCCCAGGTGTAATACACTCCTAGATATATCAGCCTTCCTCCGGGTTCGTCTAGACCCGTTACCCGACAGTGTTTTTAAATTTCACGCAGCAAATCGAACTCCCCACAGGAGATGATATTTGTAAGGGTGAAAGTTGGTTGACAGGTATACTGCCATCTGAGTGAAGTCGCTTGCCCGTTTCGAAGCTCAAAGAGAGATAACCTCTGTCCTAGTTCATCTGGACCAGATATCAGTCAATGTTTGACTCGAGGCGATATCATGAAGTCCTGCACCCTAGGAGCATCCAAGTGGGGTCGTTTGCTCGTTTTGAAGCTCACAGAAGAGGCCTCAATCTCTAGTTGTAATCCACCCTTAGAGATCTCAGCCCTCTTCCGGCTTCATCTAGGCCCGACACCCACCAGTGTTAGACTCAAGGCGACATCCCATCGAGTCTCGCTCGCGAGCATCACCCAAGCGACGTCGTCCGTCCGTTTCGAAGCACACAGTGGTGGGCTTCAAACTCCGGGTGTATACCACTCATCAGAGATCTCAACCCCCTCCTGGTCGTCGGGACACAAGTCACCCGCCAGCGCTCAACCCAAGGCGGTATCATCTGGAAGCCCGCTCCCGAGTTACAACCAAGAGAGGTCAATTGTCTACTTCTAAGCCCACAGTGGAGGCCTCAAAATCCGGGTGCACATCACTTCCCAGAGATATCCGCCTCCCTCCAGGCTCACCTGGACCAGACGCCTGCTAGTGTTTGACTCCGATTAGTCGCCTCTTACGACAGGCAGGAATTACCTTGGGCCTATTCTTTTAGTTAGTCCCCACACCCACAGGGGATTAAATAGACTTAGATAGAGCAAGAAAATTTTTTGTCTATGCAAATTGTCTAAAAATCTAACCTATAACCTATAGACAGGCTGGTAAGTGTCAAGTTAATGTTTACAAGTTACCAGTATAAATCTTTCCATATTCATCAAGAGATCGCTTAGTTTACTTGTGGATTGAGACATTTTTGTTTGTTTCAGCAATAAAACTTTTGGTGGCTAAATTATACCTTACACGAGTATGTTTAACGTTTTTCAATCTACTTTAACCTACCAAATCATTTTATGCAATTATAATTTGTTGAAATTATATTATTTAAATGTTGCTTACATTTTACTGTTGATGCAGAGTATTCTAAGACTAACAGTTTTTTTGTTTGTTTTGTTTTTGTCTTTAAAATGACAGAAAAACTTATATACAATTTGCACAATTTGCTACAATTCCTGATGATATCACTGTCACTTTAATTACCTAATATATTATTAGTTACTTACTAAAGCATAAACTAAAACGATTTCTTTAATATTTAAAGTCATATGATTTAAACATTGAAGAAGGAAAATGCTTGATGGAAGCGGAAATTCACTAAAACAAAAAGGAGTGCCGGTGATGGTTCTCTTTTCCTTACAAATTCTAATGTTTATTTGTTATTTACTTACATGCTTTTAAAATGTTATAAGATTGTTGACTGCTATAAATGTGTGTGAACAAATTAAACTATAAAAAAAGTTCGGGACGCAGGAAATGCGTTATGGTAGTGAATTTTCATTAAATGCTTCAAATTTGAATAACTCAATTTACTATAACCTAGAAAGTTGAGTTTTGGTATGTGGTAAGGCCTTTCTCAAGGCAACATATACACCCAATTTCATTCAAATAGCTTTCGAAAGGAAACTCAAAATTTTCACAAAAAACCTTGTCCGTTTTTACTGGATAACGAACTCATCCAAGCTGTCAATAAAAGAAAGGTACTTGCCGAGTTTCATCCAAATTGGTTGATTACTTTTTGAGTTATCGGTTGGGTATATATATATATATATATATATATATATATATATATATATATATATATATATATATATATATATATATATATATATAAGGGGGCTTACCTGTTTAAGTATCTAGTTTTATAAAATTTCTCCATACATAAATGTTCAGAGAAGATGTAAATGAATTACTGGGTTGGATCTCAAAAAGTTCATGAAAAATCGCCAGAACAAATGTTTTAAGCAAGTAAATATAACAATCATAATATGCATATTTATGTAGGCTCTGGGCATGTTGAAATTATAAACAAATTAACTGCAAAGTTGCACAGTGCAGCTGTTGACCTAGTAATAGAATAGCCAAAGTCAGCATAAAAGTTTCAGTTCAAAACGGTCACTTGAGACATCGTACAGAGGAATGCTAGATTCGTAACTTAACTTTACGGTTAAGACGTTTGAATTTTTAAAACAATTTATTATGACTAAACAATTAATACATAACATAAAAAGGATAATATAAAATTAAGAGAAAATCTGATATCAACATACAAGTGATATAAACTACTTTAGCACGCGATGTGCAGAGTCTAACTCGAAACAAGAATGAACGACGTTCCACTGGTGAACAACATATTTATAGAAAACCCCCCAGGCGTGGCTCTATTGTTCCCCGAGGTGACTTTGGTCTTGCTGACGTTGTTCCTCACGTGTGGTATTCCGTCGTTCTCAGCTCGCTTGCTAGCAGGCGCCTCCAATCCTCATGCTGACACAGCTGTCCTGCTCGTGGGAAGGTGACCTGATGGTATAAAAGCCCATTGTTGTGGCTCTATTTATCTCGCAAGTTTCGAGTTCTGCAGCCTCTAAAATCAGGTCACTTTAATTTGACCAGAAAAAATGCAAACTCGGAATTTGATATGTGGACCGTAGGAATATGTGTCTTGAGCGGTCTCTTATTGGTTGGAACAATGGCATGAAAGAATAGGGGGTAGGGTTCACCAAGAGACATAGAAAAAAATGAGTTTTCAGTGGTCTCCAAGTCCCGCTCGGAAATAGGAGTATCCTCAGCGTTCGAAAAAAATATCGGTAGAGCGTCACGGCGGTATCATGGGGGTTGAAGTAAATGTAGAATTGAGTTAGGGGTTCGAGTGGAACTTAGCTAGGTGGCTAAATGATTTAGGGTTTCTTTAAGGAGCGGTTACCCGCCGCCAAATGTGGTTGAACGGCCTGTGTGAGCGAGTGATAAAGGGAGGCACAGGGCTGGATGTTTTCCATTGGTCCGGTGAGTTCGTTCCATTATGTAAAACTGTTTTGAAGGGAATTTTACTTTAAGTGGTAGCTGTCTCTAGTACTGAAGTAATTTTTATATAAAATTTTTATAGATATTTTGAGCCATGGGCTGTAAGATAGAATATTAGCCTAGATGTTTGAGCTGTAATGCATTGGAATAGAATTAGAGTAAATTGGAACTAAAGTAGAATTTAGATGTTGTTTTAGAGGGATTTTAGTCGGAAGTGGCATTATTTTAAAATAGCCTTAAATGAACAAGTAGATGGGAATTTTGTGAAATTCAGAATATGAAGAGAAAGATAGAGCTTGGAGCCATAACGGTTTAGTTGGAAACTTAGAGAGGGAAAGGAGTTAGATAACTTTTAGTGCTATAAGTAAGCTAAGAAGTAGTTAATTATTGAACTTAAACAATTCAATTTTCGCCGGTATCAGTTTTGCATAAAATTTAGTTTTTTTTGTAAAGATTAGAAAAACCTCCCATACAATGATGTTCAATAAACTTTAGAATTTGAGTTATTGGAGTTTGGAATTTTAGTCTGACATAGACCGAACTTTAGCCGATTTATTGTCATAATTTTAACTTAAGAAAACCTTTGGATTAATTAATTATTTAAAATTTATTGTGCCGTTGAAATGTTTGTCTATATAAATTTTATGTTTGTATTAAAGTAATTTTAAAACTAGCTGCTGTTTTTTTTTCTTAATATAAAAACCCTTAACCAAAGTTTATTTTAACAATTTATTATAAAATGATTGTGACGCGTTTCGTCACTAGGTATATGCTAAGTCCGAATATAAAGTAAAATTTTGGGGAATTGATCCCAAATCGCAAGACCTCCCTTGAGGGTCCTTAAACTTAAATATTGTCTTTCAAGAACACAAAGGGTAGTTTTTGAATACACGTTCTGCTGCTCGAACGTTTGTCTATTTTTAAAAATGTACCTAAATAAATAATTACATAAATTTTGTTAATAATAATAATTACAGTTTGCAGCCATTTAAAACTTCGTTTTAAAGAAAAGAAAATGACGCGTAAACCTACCCCGCTAGAATATATATATATATATATATATATATATATATATATATATATATATATATATATATATATATATATATATATATATATATATGCGTGCGTGTGTGTGTGTGTGTTCGGAAAGATTTCCGTGGTCTTTAATGTGAGACATACTTGGTTCCCTGGTTGAACCTCGTCCAGAATTTATTGAAACTCGACGTTTCGGCGCCTGTTTTGGAGCCATATTCAAGAGGTAAAGGAAATATGTAAGGACACACTAAGGCCTCAATCTGCTTACTCCTTAGAGCGGTGGACAAAGGTGGGTTGGGTTGTTGTAGCTCGATTACGAGGCCTCAATCTGCCTACACCCCAAATCTCGCCGGAGATCGTCTCTAAGGTCTCAGTGTGCTTAACTCTAGGCGTTAGAGATATCTGGCAGTACGTTACAACTCTTGTATTGTATGTATGGTTCCATCTACCTGCTTCGTTATCAGTGAAAGTAGTCAGGTCACAGTCAATTAAGTCAGGGGCTTTTGGACCCTTAACCTGTCGTTTTTAGATATATTTATTTAATAATTAACTCAAATACAGTACATTCTAAACTATAACGGGCATAACAATAGTGGTGTAACAAAATAAAAAGGAACTCTTATTTCTTAACCTTAACACAATTTTTCTAACTCTTCTTATTGACAACTCAACAACGTCTGATTTTTACAATTTTGTCATGACGCTTCATTTACTCTATGGTACTTATTGCCTACTCACTATAAGGCCTACTAATTAAATATTGATAAAATTACTCGACCAACACTATGATGAAAATTTTAAACCAACCCAAAAATAAGGATTGTGAAGAAATTATTGAAACTATCACAACATCGACGGACCTATGGAATAATCTGAGGAAAAAAACAGTTAGAGCCCTTGTCCTTTAGAGACTGACATTAAATGTGATTACAAACTTCGGAAGAACCTATAACCGGTATATCATCATCAGCGGTTTCTGTCAGTTTGACATGTAGTGATGACCCACATTCGTGGCCTGCTAGTATTAATTATGCTCTTGTGATATTAGTTAGAGGTGGTCCTGGACAGGTGCGCAGCCACGGTTTTCCCGTTAATGACAGTGGACGAATATTGAGTGACTATTACTATAACAGAAATCTTTCTAATGACGAAAAAATTCATAGAGATTGCCTTGTTTACTCTATTTCGAAAGATTCTGTTTATTATTTTTGTTGCAAAATGTTTGGTATAACTCCAAGTAGTCTGTCCGATTTGAAAGGTTTCTCGGATTGGCAACCTTAACCATTAACTTTGAAAATACATGAAACGAGTGATCTCCACAATGAATCGCATCCAGGAGTCGCGGTATCCAAGGCTTTGCCAATTTATTGGTCCCTAAATCTTCATATTCTTATTTCATTGGCGATAATTAAAACTTTGCTTCATCAATTCTATAACACCCTTCCCTCCACTTTCTTGATGTTGCCTTTGGTCATCTCGAATCTGTGTCCCATTTGAACTGCTTTGACTGCAGTTTATTTAAAAATGTGGACTATTTTCACCATCTCCAGCAGTCATAAGTAGTGTATAATTTTTGGTTGATCGCCTTCTTTTGTCAAATACTTTATCACATTTCTTTGATCCTGTTTGAAATCACTCATTTTCGGGTGTTAACTGCTTCGCAAACACCAGGAAAGTGAGTTGATTTACACACACAATGTGATAGATACTTGTTAAAAAGTTGTAGAACTTGACTGTAAACAATTGTTATGACAGCACATTTGTTTCATGACTAGGTAGGTCCTGTTTTAATCTTCCCTCACGGTCATTGTGAGATGTACTACAGGATCGCCATCTCTGTGCGTTATCAGGTAGTATCACGGCAGCTCGCATAAACACAAAATGTATAAATAGAGCCTATTTTGTAAATTGAACTTTCCTCCCTAATACAGGCACAATGTATGTAAGGCTAGATGCATACCACCTGATTATGCACAGAGATGACGACCCTGTCGTACATCTCACAATGTTTTCTGAGGCTGGCTACCGTAGCCAAATTACTTTAGGTGTATTCTGACTGCAATCAGTATAGTGCACTGATGAGCTCTAATGAGAGCAAAACCGGTATGTGTTTCTAATTATGGTTAGAATGCATCTAGCCTTCCCGCGTAATATCTAATAATTATGATTATATACTTTGTTTCAGTTCTTGATATACATGAAGAATACAAGCTGAGTATTATGCTGTGTATGACAGCACTAGCTAAGTCAGTAAGTTATGAGCTAATTCCGGAGTTATATTGCAAACAAAATGCACCAAAGTTATGCCAGATGCTCTATGTCTGTATGGAACTCGTTAAGCATGAAAAACTCAAAAGTTTAAGGTAATGAAATGAATCTTACTAATATCATTTGCTTTTGTAAAAACAAAAAAGTTTGTTTACCTTTCAAATAATTTATATTATATTATGCTTTTGCCGAGATATTTGGAAAGCGTCAAAATGCAAGGCTTCTTTTACATTTTGAAAAAACAACCTTCCTCTTAGGCTTAGCTTCAATAGTTTCTTCCTTCAGCGATTTTTCATACAAAAAATTCGCTAAAGAGGAGACCGCGACTCTTGTATTTTGAAAGAAGTTCTTCAAATGAATGTGAATTATACATCCAAGGTTAGTTTCAGACTTTCAGCATTGAAACTCAAAAGAATGTGTACCGATTTTTATAAAACTTGAGTGTTCCTTTAGTAACTAATAGCTTGGATAAGTTCGTTAGCCAGGAAAATCTGCTCAGGTTTTCCGAAAATTTTTGTGTTTTCCTTGAAAACATTTTTATATATGCTGAAATAACAAAGCTATTGTAACCAACTTTGGTAGTATTGTAACCAACATTATGGATACGTCAAAGTCATTAATACCACCCACTATAGCCCAAGAATTACCCATTTGATTCCATCGATGAAATTGTTAAAGAAGAAACAATTCTTGAGAATCAGTTGCATGTCACTCATTGGCATACTATCATTCATCACTCTCTATATGCAAGTATGATAACTACCCTTATCATAATTTCCATCATGACATCACTGTCTGGGGTCATCATAACAAAGAAGGAATAGGAGGAGAAGACAAAGAAAAAAAAAGATGATAGGAAAATAATATTTGACACGTAAATGTGCCATTGTTTTCTTAGTTAACATCTATATATATATATATATATATATATATATATATATATATATATATATATATATATATATATATATATATATATATATATATATATATATATATATATATATATATATATATATATATATATATATATATATATTATGTATGTATGTATTCATGTATGTAGGAGCAAGCCACTCAAGTAAGCGAAGTAAGCAGCAGAACAAAAGGTAAGTAAATTTTGTCTTGTTTGTGGTAACTAACTGGTATTTCTTTTTATTGAAATTTTATATCTTGTATATAATTTGTCATTTGTTGTATAAGGGTTGATTTTGCTGTAGTTGCTAGTTTTAATAAATTTATTTTTTTGTTTTTTTGGTTAATACTGTTATATATTATAAGCAGGCTTTAATTAATTGATCGTTGGGTTGATATGGAGCTTTTTGTAGATGAATATAACTATGTTTCTTTTGACACATTAGAATTGAAAACTGTGGAGGAATGTAATAGGTGTTTCTCCCAAATGATGGGTTACCCACAATTCAGACAATTACACCAAAATATTCGAAGCGTTGCTAAGAACTATGAACAACTAGATGTCTACCTGAGACAATTTGATTTTGACTTTGATTGCGTGGGACTTTCCGAAACATGGAGGTCGTTTGACCCTGATTTAGTTAGGCTTGATGGAGATGAAATGTACTACAGCAGGGGCACTTTAAATAAAGCGGATGGTGTTATAGTGAGGGATACTATGAATTCACATTGTGAAAACATCAATCTTGGTGAATCAAGTGTTCTCAAAATTAAAATAAAGTCAGTCGACAAAGACATTTTGCTCACTAGTGTTTATAGATCATCGTCCACTTGTGCTTATAACTTTGTGAATGAGCTGCAAACCTATTTAAATAATATGGAAAAAATACCCAGTTTTTGTCACTATATAGTTGGTGACATTAACATAGACATACTTGAAAATACTGATGTGTAATTTGAATACTTAAGTTTTTTTTTACCTCATTAATAAATAAGGTGGCTAGGCCACCAAAAAGCTGTCTTTATCACATCTTTGTGAGTACAAATTACTTTGGCGTTGAGGATAGAATGTCAGCTATCATATTAGGGTCAAATTTAAGGGACCATTTTGCTACAATTAGCGTGTGTAGCTCGGAAGAGCAGAACGGGATGAAAATTTCAAGGGAGTACATTAAAGAATTCATTAACTTTGGGAAATTGAATACGAGGATATCGGAGTTTTGCTGGTCCATACTCTATGAAGTAGAGGAGACACAGAATGCCGCAACTTACTTTTTTGATATATTACAACAATTAACAGGGGAGTGCACATACAAAAAGCATACTAAACACTATGCCAGAAAAAGAAAACAATGGATTACGCAGGGTATAACGAAATCAATAAATAAAAGGGACACAATGTACAAAAACTGCCTGCGGAATCCAAATGACAGTTTATTAAGGCAAAGCTTTAATAGAGAAAGTTGTTATGTGAGTCTCTTGTCTTGTCGCACTTCAACTTTTGTGATTTCATTTACGGTTCTTGTCTAACCCAATTGAATAAGGATAGAGTGCAAAAAGTACAAAAAAGCTTCTACTGTTTAATATATGGGGTCAGAAAGCATGATCCAATTACATATAAAATACAAGAGGACGGATGTCTTAATATGAGCTCTAGAAGACTACTACATTTGGGAGCTTTTACACATAAAATTGTGAATGACCCTGCAGCACTTCATCTCTCACACAGAAGTTTACACCTCGCAAACACGTTCACTCTAAATCAACTAGAATTAATGAAAATGTTGTTTTTCCACAGCATCGGAGATCCATGTTTACACATAGCTTTATGTATCAATCTATTTCTTTGTATAATCGACTACCTCAAGAATTTAAAATGTTCAATATCAACAAATTTAAGTATAAATTACAATTGTTTTTGCTCAACAATCAATAGGTAGAGGTTGGTTTCCATGTGGTGGGCATCGATGCTAGGGTGTTTTGGGTGGTTCCATTCTTAGTTTAAGTTTTGGCTTTTAGTTGGGGCTCCTTGGAAATTTAGGCAATTTATAATTTAGAGTTTTTTTCAGAGTCACTTGTTCATTTTATTTTTTGTTTTTCTTTGCTGAAGATTCACAGTTGCGTGTAATGTGCCCTGTTTCCACTGACGGTTGGGGTTGAGTGTGAATAGCTCTGCTAGACTTTGCTCTTTCCTGATGGTGGTTGTGGGGTTGTAATACGAATCATAATTTAGTTAATAAAAGCGATATATATATATATATATATATATATATATATATATATATATATATATAGTATTAAGTTTTCGTGACGGTAATAGTGTTATTTGCTTAAAAAATTGTGGGAAAGCCGTCAGTTGCAAAATAAAACTCTTTATTAAAAGTAGTGCTTTCGGAAAAGTTTATTCCATTCTCAAGGATCTAACGTGAGTTTTACTATAACTAATTATGAAAATAGAAACATGAAAAAAACCGTTTTTTAAATTTGACTGAAGTCGAAAAGTGCCATATATATATATATATATATATATATATATATATATATATATATATATATATATATATATATATATATATATATATATATATATATATAGATAGATAGAGAGAATGGCTAAGATAAATTATCAGAAAAAACTAGTTGAGACAACAAACATGACTGAAAAAATTGTGGAGAACTATAAATAGTGTAATAAAAAAGGGTGACAACACAACTAAAGGTATAAAATGCATTAAAGATAAAAGTTGGTCAGTAAGTATACAAAAGTATGTGATGAATTTTATGGATACTTCTCGAATATTGGTAAGGAACTGTCTTCTAGAATACCTGGATCAAACTCTTCTCCACCACAGCGTGAATCTGTACCGTACTCCATATTTATTGCACCCATATGTGAAACACAGATAATTAAATTCATAGATACTATAAAATCAGGCAAGTTGACGAAACTAGACGGCATAAGATCGGAGACTTTGAAAGAAATAAAACACAATATAGCTGCACCTTTAGTTCATATATTTAATAAAATAGAAATAACATGTCGAATTATAGACCAATAGCGTTAATTTCAGCAGTCGCTAAGGTGTTTGAAATGGCAATCAAGACTAGGTTAGTGAATTATTTAAACGACCATAGATTACTGTCCCCTTTCCAATGTGAATTTCGACAGGGCAAAAGTACTACAGATGCTGTAGCAGCACTTACAGAAAAAAATTATGACACTCTTCATAAGGGGGGAGTTGGCATGGCAGTTTTCTTAGACTTAACTAAGGGATTTGATACTCCTTGTCACCATGTGCTATTAAACTCGTTGCATGACATGGGAGTGAGAGGAAAGACCTACGATCTGGTATCATCTTATGTTTAGTCAGAAACTCTAGATAGTTAAGATTGGGAGTGTCACGAGTGAAGAGCGGGTTGTTGAATGTGGAGTTCCACAGGGAACGGTTTTGAGACCAGTACTATTTCTAATGTTTATTAATAGCATACTACATATAAAAAGTAAGGGACAATTAATAAGTTTTGCCTGCGATACCACTGTTTACTATAGAACAGAGCAGAAAACACCAAAAACCAGATATCAACCAATTACAACTAATAAAACATATTAAAGACCACAAAAATGGAAATCTGGGAACAATACTACATTCAACAAACAAACAATAAGAAACAATTAATCCCAGAACAAATCCAAATACAAACATTTAAACAAAACTTATAAAAGCGATACAAATAGACAAATTATTAAACCACAATAATCAAAACAGGAAACCGATACACTCGACAGAGTCTGAAAACACAACCAACCAGAGAACAGTAAACCGACCAACAGAAGCTCAACACGCAGACGTCACGTACAATGTTAGACATAGACCACACAGGAACGAACATAGTCAGTAGCGTGCTGATGATGAACCAGGACGGTTCGAAACTGCAGTCCACATAAGCAATTAAAAAATCACGAAAAGTACAGCAAACAAATAAAGTATATATATATATATATATATATATATATATATATATATATATATATATATATATATATATATATATATATATATATATATATATATATATATATATATATATATATATATATATATATATATATATATATATATATATACAACCGATAACTCAAAAAGTGATCAACCAATTTGGATGAAACTCAGCAAGTACATTTCTTTTATTGACAGCTTGGATGAGTTCGCTATCCAGTAAAAACGGACAAGGTTTTTTGTGAAAATTTTGAGTTTCGTTTCGAAAGCTATTTGAATGAAATTGGGTGTATATGTTGCCTTGAGAAAGGCCTTACCACATACCAAAACTCAACTTTCTAGGTTATAGTAAATTAAGTTATTCAAATTTGAAGCATTTAATGAAAATTCACTACCATAACGCATTTCCTGCGTCCCGAACTTTTTTTATAGTTTAATTTGTTCACACACATTTATAGCAGTCAACAATCTTATAACATTTTAAAAGCATGCAAGTAAATAACAAATAAACATTAGAATTTGTAAGGAAAACAGAACCATCACCGGCACTCCTTTTTGTTTTAGTGAATTTCCACTTCCATCAAGAATTTTCCTTCTTCATTGTTTAAGTCATATGACTTTAAATATTAAAGAAATCGTTTTAGTTTATGCTTTAGTAAGTAACTAATAATATATTAGGTAATTAAAGTGACAGTGATATCATCAGAAATTGTAGCAAATTGTACATAAGTTTTTCTGTAATTTTAAAGACAAAAACAAAACAAAACAAAAAAAACTGTTCGTCTTAGAATACTCTGCATCAACAGTAAAATGTAAGCAACCTTTAAATAATATAATTTAGATAAATTATAATTGCATAAAATGATTTGGTAGGTTAAAATAAATTGGAAAACGTTAAACATACTCGTGTAAAGTATAATTTAGTCACCAAAAGTTTTATTGCTGAAACAAACAAAAATGTCTCAATCCACAAGTAAACTAAGCGATCTCTTGATGAATATGGAAAGATTTATACTTGTAACTTGTAAACATTAACTTGACACTTACCAGCCTGTCTATAGGTTATAGGTTAGATTTTTAGACAATTTGCATAGACAAAAAATTTTCTTGCTCTATCTAAGTCTATTTAATCTCCTGTGGGTGTGGGGACTAACTAAAAGAATAGGCCCAAGGTAATTCCTGCATGTCGTAAGAGGCGACTAATCGGAGTCAAACACTAGCAGGGGTCTGGTCCAGGTGAGCCTGGAGGGAGGCGGATATCTCTGGGGAGTGATGTGCACCCGGATTTTGAGGCCTCCACTGTGGGCTTAGAAGTAGACAATTGACCTCTCTTGGTTGTAACTCGGGAGCGGGCTTCCAGATGATACCGCCTTGGGTTGAGCGCTGGCGGGTGACGTGTGTCCCGACGACCAGGTGGGGGTTGAGATCTCTGATGAGTGGTATACACCCGGAGTTTGAGGCCCACCACTGTGTGCTTCGAAACGGCCGGACGACGTCGCTTGGGTGATGCTCGCGAGCGAGACTTGATGGGATGTCGCCTTGAGTCTAGCACTGGTGGGTGTCGGGCCTAGATGAAGCCGGTACCTTTCTTTTATTATTGGCTTGGATGAGTTTATTAGCCAGGAAAATCGGACAATGTTTTCCGGGAGAATTTTGAGTTTTCCTTTTAAAAAAATTTATCTCTAAAAATTACACAGCTATTTTAATGAAATTTGGGGGATATGTTGCCTTGGGAAAGACCTTACTACACACCAAAATTCAAATTTCTAAGTTTATAGAAAATTGAGTTATTTAAATCTGAAGCATTTAATGAAAATTCACTACCATAATGCACTTGCTGCGTCCTGAACTTTTTTACATTGGTCCTTCGAGCTAGATACCTGGTTTTCACACAGGAGGTGCGGATTCGATTCCTGGTACCGGAAGCACAATGTAAAAAAGAACCCATGTAAAATACACATGGAGGTGTATTATTGAGTCTGCTTTGGAGCCTGTGAATTAGGAGAGACCAGATGCAACAACAGCATCAACAAGAGGTTATAACAAAAGGTTTATTTATAAAAAGTTTTATTTATAAAATGAAAATACATATAGGTATGTTAACTAAGAAAACCATAAATCTAAAACAGTGACCACATTTACAGGTTTAATATAAATTTTTTTATTCTATTTCTTGATTCAAAAGTTTGTAGTAACTGGTTACTTCCATTAGCTAATTGCGTATTTTAATTACACTTTAACATGTTGAGCCAAGGTTGAGTATTGTGTTTACGTAGTCCAGTATGTAGGTCAGTGAAGAACCAGCTTGCAGGACAAATGAGTGCTATTGAACTCGATGACATCAGATGTTTTATTCAACTGGGTCATACGTACGGATGCCTGAAATTTCTTCTGTTGACACTTTTAATAGGTGAATATGAAATGATATAAAATATTTGAGTTGAGAACGTGTGATTAGATAATAATTGGTACTGATTATTGTCCATGCTTGAACACATCACAAGAACTGAATGATAATCTTATTCGATGTTTGATTTAAAATTTTTAAGAAGGTTGACTGTGAACCTTGGACATAATATTTCCGGTGTTCAAAGTTCGAGACAGTATATTTGCTTGAGCTCGTTCATAGTGTGGTTAGAAAAAACATGAATTCGCAAACCTCTAGAATCTGCTGTCAAATTATTTTAAAATGTTCTAACGAATAAGTTATAAGTTATTGTCTACAATCCAAGGGCAGTTTCGGCTATTTCTCTTTAAGGGAGACATGTCAAATTTGACACAATACAAAATTACATTATTTACAGACGTACAAAATTTTAAATGAATCATTTCACTAACAAAAAATTTAAAAAGAAAATAACATAATATTCAAGAGCCTGCAACTGCTATTTTTGAGTTTTCCAAAAAATCTTATAGGAACTTGTGGCATTAATTATTGTTCAAGTAGAGTCACTTCATCTCCATTATTCCCAGACACCTGTATATTTTTTTATTTGTAAGATAAGACACTTGTTATAGTCTTAGTTATACTTGACAAAAATACATTTATCAGATTTGTATTCATTTTACTATCTGAAGACTACTTTCTTTTGTGAATAATTTGTAATTTATTTTTTAGGATTGCTGCAATGGAATGTATAATGACAATAGCTCGTGTTTTTAATGACGATGATTTTAATGATATTGTTGTAAGAAACCAGATTGCTGAAGTTTTTCTCTTCTTTTTACCTGGTATTGCTAGTGGTCTTAGACATATAGCTTTAGAAGATGAAAAAGTTGGTCACAAAATACCACTAGTAAGTATGCTATATTTTTATTATTATTATTTTTTTATCTAAGCAGTTTTACAAATGTCATGTTGACCATCATTATAGCCTAAAGCGTGTCGCCTTCTTGTCACAACCATGATACTGCCGCCAGCAGCTCTTTTTAAGCACATTGTGAGATGTATTGCAGTAACACCATCTCGCTCGTAACTAGGAACTATGTTCTTTCAAGAGCTCCAAGAACAGTATTTTTTAGTAGGAATCTTTCTATCACGTCCAGCACCTCTTAATTCGTCTCTCCATTGGTCAGAGTGTCCACTTACTTGGAAGTTAGAGATAAGTGGTCAGGGATTTTTACCTAGATAAGTCAAGGAAATTCTATGAAGCTTTTCCAATGATTGAGTGAGGAGACATAATCATGCTCTAGCCTGACATTTTAATTCAGACTATAGAAGCCTTATTTTTAGGTTTTGCAAGATCTACATTTGCATTTGCTTAGTTATATTGTATATCGTGTTGATGTGACATAGTTTCCAACTTTACACTGTCTACAATTAGAACCAACAAAAATTGACAGTATTTGTTTCAGGAAATGAATAACTTTTCAAGTGAATATACAAAAATTAAAGCAACAATGAATAACAATAATAAACAAAGACTTTTAACAGACAATGGTTAGATCCAAAACTTTAGCCGGATTTCTATGACTGGTTACATTTGGTACCAGAGGATCATTTTATGGCACTCTGTATATTATGGTTTAGGTCACTCGAACTAAATAATATGGATATGGGTAAAAAGGCGATTTGGTCTCAATTAAAAGGTCCAAAACATATTGAAAAAAACATAATATGGACAAATACCAGGCAAATACTTCTATTTTTTTTTGTCCAAAAAATATCAGGCAAGTCATGATGTCGCCCTTAAAACTCTTGAATGTTAATATCCTAGTTAGGTACCTAACAATGGCGACGTTAAGTGAAACGAGGTAAAACGAATAATTGATAATGAATATAA
This sequence comes from Tillus elongatus, assembly GCA_964006375.1. NCBI lineage: Eukaryota > Metazoa > Arthropoda > Insecta > Coleoptera > Cleridae > Tillus > Tillus elongatus. The sequence goes on from OZ023262.1 coordinate 150,260,693, forward strand.
TGTACCTACATATGTACATATTTGTGACTGCCAAATGATTAAGAAAAAAAACAGTATTCATTTACATATCTTTAATATGTATGTGTCTGCAGCCTACATTATATTATGTTCTCCCTTTTTCCTACTATTTTAGACTTTTTAGAATAACAACGTTATACCGAATCAGTTTCAATGTTAAACGATACATTTGCTTACAACAAACTGCGACGATATAATGAAACAATGTTAAATGAGACAACATTGTGTGTGGACCTCACTGTATTTAATTCTGAAATAATAAAAGTCAAAGATTGGTAACAAGATATGTGAGCAGGGTTTTTTTGGAGCGTTCAATAGCTAATCATTTGCTGAACGGGTTTTTAGACGGCTTATATAACCTGCCTCTGGATAAATGATTACAGGTGTCAATAGATCGACCTAATGCCAATCTAAGTTTTCTGAAAAAGCTAAAAAACAAGACTGAAACAAAATACACTGACAGCAATTTGATAGATATACCATAAACAGTTAAAACTAGTCACCAATTAGCTGGCTGGGACACTTGCAATGTTCTGTGAGCTATGTACAACCTTCTTAAAGACAGCCCGGCCTATCGAGCACTGTATACTGCAACTACTATAGTCTGCAGTCATTTGAAAAAGTTACTTTTTGGTACTTTTGTGTTGAGCTCGTTCAAATTGGCCCTGTGGATGATTTTCAAAATAAATTAAATAAAATTGAACCTAAATACTTTGACTTACTACTGCTAAGATTTTGATGTTCTATCTTTGTCAGTTCCACTCTTACAAATTTTTTAAAGTATTTTTGGAAATTTTGACATAAAACAGTTTTTGTCTCCGAAAGTTGACGTTTTAGGTTAATGGTATGTTCCATAAAGTGGATCTGATATTCAACATAGCATAAAAAACAAATAAAAAACAATCATTTCATTGAAGATAACCAAGTTCCGGTACTTCCAGAAGTTCCGCCATTTTGAAATTATCTTAAGTCAATAACCAAGTTTTGATTTGCTAGCTTTTGCAGTTCTCCAAATACTTCTAATCACTATATATATATATATATATATATATATATATATATATATATATATATATATATATATATATATATATATATATATATATATATATATATATATATATATTGAGATTACCCCCCCCTCCCTCTCTTTTTTTTTTCTTAATATGTCTAATTAAATTTCGACATTTTATTATTGTTTTATTTATTTACACATGAGATATTTACTGTTTAATTCAACTCAACAAGTACCACCATTTGTAGCACAAGCAATACATGATCTTACCTTTTATCATTTTCTTTGCAATTGAATAATTACCTGATAGAAATGTTCCGTGATCACCCCGTGTTAGGACCCCGAGTTGTGAGAAGTACCATGCCCTAAATATTTTTTTCTATTGCACATTTTTCTGCTGCACTAGGGATGAAGGATCAGAAAGAAAAAGCAACTCTCGACTTAACATGATTTATTTAGTACCTTCAAAGTTAGCATGACATTACAAAAGTGTATCCCTAGCTAAACATCGTGACGTCGCGAGGCAATCCGAAAATATCCTACAATGATATAAAACGCGTTACCTAAAGGATCCGTAATGAGCGCTGATTCCCTGTTTAGTAATAAGACGAGCCGTTACTGACTTGCAACGAAAATGCATCTCCTGAGCTTGAGTGACCCTGTAGCATCGGGTTTCCATTGTTTAGATATACTGGGATTTATAATTTTAGCTTTCAGAGTTAACCTTTAGTTTTCGAGTCTTAGTTTCATTTACATTTTTGTACTGTCGTAGAAGGATAACCACAAGCACAGAGCACTCAGAAAGGATAATGCAGCGCAATCGCAATTCGTCAGTCGCCCATCTTCTCGCGCTATCTTTCAATCAACCAGATCACTTATATGAAATTTACCTTTTCATCTGTCCTGACACCTGTAGTTTCGCGAATGTCCTTCAGGGACGTTTTGCCGCTATGCGCGGTCTTGGCGGGATGCCATCGCAAATTTATAGGTTTCATTCATATTAGTGTCCACTTATTTACAGACTTATCTCCATGTCCAGCCCTTTTTAGTTATATTTATCTTTAGTGCATGCTAAGTTGCCAGTTGTACTTCACTCCTGCATCTATGTACGTTTCGCGTTTATCCTTCTTGGATGGGTTGCCAAATGCTGGTCTTTCGGGTTGCACAAATCGTGCAATTCATGAAGCACAAATTTCACTTAGGCATGTTTAAAATCTCGTTTATTTATTAAGCAACGGCTGGAAGACATAGTGAGAAGTCACAACAACAACAAAGTATTTTAAGCTTAATTTAATCGAGGGAACCAAGCGTACGTTACGGGATTTCTTTTCTATTTTAGTGATGTATATTACTTTTCCCTTGTTGCTAGCAAATAACCCTTTATTATGCCTATTCGATACCTGAACAGGGTTGCCTGTGCGACGTCGGGACAGTGACATATCTAGTTCCCTAACCCATTTTACACAATCAGTCTGACCTATAAAAAATACGTACTAGGCACATAGATAATTCGCTAAGCTCAGGTATATGAAGTACACATGCTTGGTTCATGTGACGTCACTGCTGTGACGTACGGGTTTGCTTCGCATCAAACTAACCCGTTGCAGACTAATTAACTTTAATTTAGGACAACATTGCCCTAAAATACATGAGTAATTTGACCATAGGCGAGAGACATGGAAATACCTATCCTCAACACACTTTAATTCACTTGAACATCGTGTGACGTCAGTACGGTAACGTATTTGTTTTCCTGCTGATAAAGCTAAGGCATTGAAAACTAATTATGTAACCCTGAGCTATAACAACATTAACCTGATAATACATAGACAATATTACTAAAGCGAGAGATATGAAAATACCTATTCTAAACACACGTTAATTCACATGAATATCGTGTGACGTCAGTACGGTGACGTATTTGTTTTCCTGCTTATAAAGCTAAAGCATTGAAAACTAATTATGTAACCCTGAGCTATAACAACATTAACCTGATAATACATAGACAATTTTACTAAAGCGAGAGACAGGGATTATCTGTTTCTTGCTTAAACATGACTCAGGCGCCGTCACTACGGTGACATTCTTTTTTTATTACTCGTGAGACTAAACCGTTGCATATTCATTTGCTCCGATTTATTGGAAAATGAATATTAACACATACCTATCGAGTCACGCTAAAGGAGGTGACATAGGCTTTCTGAACACGAACGGGGTTGCTTAAAGGCATCCCTATACCTATACTTAGATGTGACAAATGTGATAAATGCCGGGTCGTCCCTACACTCTAGCACCCTCGTCACCTCGCGGAATTACAATACTAATTCAAAATATGCAAGGTTTTTTACGTGTCCCCCTTCATAATGACCAACAACGCATTCCTTCGGACTGCAAGTAAAAATAAAAGTAATATATAGAAATATACGAAACTCACCCTCTGTCTCGCTGCCGGACATCGTTATCAGGGGGAAATCTGGGGGCGGCGTGAATGGCAGAAAGGTCTACGTGGGTATTGTGGTGATTCTCCCTATGATGGCAGGGGTCGCTACGGTTTTGTGGCAATTATTGTATAGTGGTAGTGCTCAGCCTTCCCGGGTCAAAGGGTTATGCGGGCGTCTACTGGGAGAGGTCAAGCTTCTAACAAGGATGGTGCACTAAGAATCGGCAGAAAAAATAAGGGGACGGTTCTTAATGCGCGCTGATGTCGTGGTAGTGCACGGCTCCTAGGGATTTGATAGGTAACTAAGTGAGGTCTGCTGATATCAGAGCTGGTGTTTTTCACCTGGCAGTAAAACAAAGTAAATAAGAGAGCGGGTTGAGTAATAAATGCTTACTTGTAAAATCGTGGATTCCACGGCGCCACGGACCTGGTGTGGTCAAACGTAGGAAGTGTGGAAACAACCACTCTTTCACAAGGGCAATGTAGGAGCGACAAATGTTAGGACCTGGTGTTTTTCACCTGGCAGTAAAACAAAGTAAATAAGAGAGCGGGTTGAGTAATAAATGCTTACTTGTAAAATCGTGGATTCCACGGCGCCACGGACCTGGTGTGGTCAAACGTAGGAAGTGTGGAAACAAACACTCTTTCACAAGGGCAATTTGGGGACGACAAAGGTTAAGACCTGGTGTTTGTCACCTGGCAGTAAAATAAAGTAAATAAGAGAGCGGGTGGAGTAATAAATGCTTACTTGTAAAATCGTGGAATCCACGGCGCCACGGACCTGGTGTGGTCAAACGTAGGAAGTGTGGAAACAAACACTCTTTCACAAGGGCAATTTGGGGACGACAAATGTTAAGACCTGGTGTTTGTCACCTGGCAGTAAAATAAAGTAAATAAGAGAGCGGGTTGAGTAATAAATGCTTACTTGTAAAATCGTGGATTCCACGGCGCCACGGACCTGGTGTGGTCAAACGTAGGAAGTGTGGAAACAAACACTCTTTCACAAGGGCAATCTAATGACGACTAGTAAGAGAACGGGGTGAGCGCGAATTTGAGGCAGATGTAGCGAAGTAGATAGGGAGAATCTGTCTGTCTCGATATCCGAAACACCCTTGCTTTTATATGATGTCCCTATCCCTTCTCAATGCTAGAGACGCGAACGCTGGTTAATTGAGGCGAAAGTCCCGCGTCTCAGACGTTGCATATCGCAACGCTGAAAACGACATTAGGTTCATATTGCCGTGTATTCTATATGACTTCGCCTATACCATGTCTCCTTATTAATCCTACATTCGCATAAAGTTAGCCTGACAACAATTGCATCATATTTAACGAAATATTCTAACAACTTACAAATTTACACAGAAAATCATTTCATGTCCTACTTACATTAACTAAAATTACAATATTTCAACATAATCAGAATCAGGGAACTAGAATATCAGGAATAAGTGTATTTTACCTATTAAAAATATATGTACAAATATAGTTGCTAGTATTCATTTCATGGGGCATTTCCATCAGTTCTACCATTTAATAAGTTTTGTTTTTATCAACAATATGAGGTGAAAAATAATTAGATTTATATTATTTTCTTTACACGATCCGGTTACTATAGAAAAACAATACATATTTTTATAAATTATTTAGTACAGCCACGTTACCCGAAATATTACACATTGCCCTAGCACTACCCATTCTCTTTATCCTTGCTTATTATTATTTATTATTATTATTATTTTTACACGACACGTGCACAACTTTCATTTACTGGCACGAATAAGCATATTAAACTTACTCCAACGATAGTAAATCTAGCTTATCAGCGAGGCGACGCTTACGTTTCACTTACTTGTACGAAAAACAGATTACATTACCCTTTCATTCAATGACTGAAGACTAACTTTAATTACTTGTATGAATAAACTCAAAGCAATAGTCAAGTATAACACGGTGTCGTGATGAATCTGGCTCTCCAAATTATGCTTATTAGTGCTCATCACAGGTTCCACGCTACAAAAATTTGCAGCAAAGTGCTTCATCGCATTTAAAATTATGGCAAACCGTTTCTAATTGCTGTAGGCATACTTAATACAAAGAGTACAGCCCACATATTTATTTTTATTTTACAAGAGATATTTGAATGTGCTTTCTCTTATATAAAGGTTTACCTAAGCGACTCATGAACTCTGCTTTACTTTAGCGGTAAATTAATACCAAATATGACCTTAGACAATCAAACTTGTTCTTTAAATCAGCCGTCCCCTGTCTAACCTTTGCAATTTACCGGGTTTACATTAGGCAATTGCAACATGCAGTACATATATTACAAGTACGTTATGGTTCCCCAAGTTATTTATGTAATTATTACACAGTCTGTTTATCAAAACATTCTTTCTCTCGCATACCTCGCAGTCAAGATAAACATATCACTTGTTTTATCACCCTCGCGACCATCGAGTTCAACTCTCTATCTTCCCCTTAACACAACAACGATAATCTCAAGCATCTAGCCGTAAGAACTGCATCTCATCTTAGCTGAGTGGCCATTAAGATATTAATTTACTTATTTAGGCTTTTAAAGCGCGACATTAGTGCATGTTCTTAGGTGATAGTATATTTTTTATCGCTCAATAGACAAGAACCAGACTTTGCAGAACACACCATGCTTCTAACATTTTGTCAGGATAGGTTACCTTATCTGACGTTAAATATTGGTAACAGAAGGCACACATACATTGCTATTTCATTAATTTCAAGGCAGGTCTGCGAAGTCAACCCCCTGGTCTATGTGAACAATACGGTGAAAATGCCACATAATGTATTTTTACAATTTAACAGTATATTGTTTTCTTAGAGTTCTAGCATCGACACATGTAGACGGGGAATTAATTGTATTGATAATAAAAATTATAATGTACAGCATGTCCAAGAGCGGGGACATCTCAATATATATATATATATATATATATATATATATATATATATATATATATATATATATATATATATATATATATATATATATATATATATATGGCCTGCTGCAGGGGAAAAATAATCAACAAAGAGAAAACAAAGAAAATGTTGACGGAATCAACGACGTTTAGAAGAGAGAAATTCGAAAAAAACTTTGTTTGCTTACCATTTGAAACTCGATTAACGAGGGGTCTAGATAGCATTTTTAAAAAATCCAACTTGCAGCTAACATTTTCGACAAAAAAATACCTTAAAAAACTTGATAGGTAACCCAAAAGACAAGGATAGCACAGCCAAAATGTCTGGGATTTATGAAATAAGTTGTAAAGATTGTAATCTTAAGTACGTCGGACAAACAAGAAGATCCATTGGAATTAGATTCAAAGACCACTTACCCCAATTGCGATACGGTACTACAGATAGGTTATCCGTCGCGCGACACATTTGGGATAATCATCACGTTAATGAAGATAATCTAAAATTAATAAAAAATGTTAGACAACCAGGACCGCTAAACGCGTTCGAGAGTATATATATATATATATATATATATATATATATATATATATATATATATATATATATATATATATATATATATATATATATATATATATATATATATATATATATATATATATATATATATATATATATATATATATATATATATATATATATATATTGCGAAATATAGTTACAACAAGAAATGTATGTACGTTTCTGCACCCCCGATTACTAGTCACCTGATCGATTACTTTGTAAAATAAATTCCTACGTTTCAATGTGTATATATATATATATATATATATATATATATATATATATATATATATATATATATATATATATATATATATATATATATATGGTGATTCATAACGCACAGAATTTACACATGTAGAGGACCTCAAAACATGCCAATTTGTTATATATGATTTTTCTCACGTGTCCATGGTTGTTGAGATATTGACCTCGGAAGATTCTCTAATGATTACAAGAAACCGCTGTATCGCAGCAATGCCCCAACATAGAAAAACCAAATTTGGTACATGATTTTCTTTTACCAATGTCGTGAAATGAGGTCAAAACTAATTAAATTGACCAATAATAAATTCTGTTCCTATGCTCACAAGTCTTTAATAGCGTTTGTCAAATTTCCCATATGTTACTTTTGATAAAGTTTTCTGGGAATTTTGTTTCAATTTCAATTCTAAAAATCTTAATTTTCTCAAAAACAGGTGCTTTGTCGAAAAATTGACAAGATGAGAGAAAGGTACAAAATTTAATTTGTTGTTGTTTGTTGGACTTTAACTTTTAACTTAAGGGTTAATTTAATTTAGGGTTTAAAAAACCATGTCATTTAAAGGGTGACCCACCCCTAATTCATGCCTTTTTGAGTCTATATTCAATTCAATTTTTTTCAAATAACGGCGTTGATAAAAGGAAACCATCTACCAAATTTGGTGGTTCTATGTTGGGGCATTGATGCAATACAGCTGTTTCTTGTAATTATTAAATAATGTTCCGAGGTCAATATCTCACCAATCATGGGCGTCAGAGAAAATTGTTATAAAATAAGATATGTTTATATACCCAAATAGGTTTTTTTTTCTCTGTCAGGGTTCGTCTTTGCCACCCCGATAGCACCGCAGCCTTTGGCTTATTGTGCATGCCATTTATCTTTTCTACTCCACCCATTCCAAAATCACTGTGCCAACTAGTTTGCACAGCAATTGGTATGGTGAAGTTTCATATTGCTCTGTCTCCAGTCTAGGCTGACCATAGATCAGTTGTCTTTTACGGTCCAGAGCTTTACACTCGCACAAGATGTGCTGGGCTGATTCCTCCCCCTCACCGCAGAGTCTGCATGTCAGGTCCCCCTTGAACCGCCCCATTTTATGCAGATGTTTCTTGATGGCCATGTGTCCCGTCAAGAGTCCTGTTATGTTTCTGAGCTGACTTCTGCTGAGATTTAGCAGCTCCACAGCTCTCTTTGAACTGGGTTCCTCAATTACTGACTTCCCATGTCTGAGCCCTGGACAGTCTGCCCAGTACACCTTGTGTTCGTTTCTGACCCAGGACATAATGGCTCCCCTGACAGTGCTCTGTGTCACGCCCAGGACTATGTTGGTCTGAATGCCCCTGGACATGATCTTGTGTAGTTGACCACTCTCGGATGTGCTCTCCGCTTCCTCCACGACTCCGTCCTGGCGGCCCTCAGTCGTTTGTTATAGGTCGTTAGGGCATGTCTATATTCAGCCCATACTCCCTACCTTTTGGCCGGGTTAAACAGCTTGCGAACCTGCGTCCTCCTTTGCCGGAGGTCCTCGTTCCACCACGGGATATTCCTGGTGGACGCAGTCATTTTCAGTGGGCAGTTGGCTTTATAGGCCGAGGTGATTGCGTCTCACACTTGATCTACCGTAATTTCAAGGTCTATTTGTCTATGGTACTCTTAACCCCGCGCAGTTCCACTGCTAGGTCTGCCCTGTAGGCTTCCCAGTCCGCCTTGTGGGGGTCCCGGTACCATACCATTTGTCCTTAGACTTTGGCGATTTCAAACCGGATGTATCTGTGGTCTGAGCTACTCACTTCTCCAGACATTTCCTCATGCCGTGTTGTAACGAAGGTTTAAAAAAATTACCTACGCCCTGTATATTCTGTAATAAAAGGGGTAAATACATAGAAATCATGTCATAATATGCGAAAATACGTCCCATATGCGTATATCAAATTTCAATTTTTTTGGCCGCTTACTTTAGATTTTATAAGTCTCAGTCCATACATTTGGCGCGCACTGTATATATAATAATAATAATAATAATGTTTATTTAGCAAAAATGCTACATATAAAAATTACAATAAAAATAAATGCAAAGCTTGAAACGTATTACTAATATAAAACTCAGTATTAAAACACTTATTACTAATATACTTTTATCACAGAAATTCTATCAAACAACTGATTGCACAACATTAATGGTAACAATTTAAAACTAAAGCTAACTATATTTTGGTCAGGTACTCTCTAACTTTGGTTTTAAACAACCTAACACTATATATATATATATATATATATATATATATATATATATATATATATATATATATATATATATATATATATATATATATATATATATATATATATAAATTTTATTGTGTTCGTATTATTCCTGTTTTTTAGGTATCCGTGTTGCCGATCCCATCCATTAGTCTGGATAAACGAGAGTATACTTTATGTGAAACAATACCAATGTAACTAAACTAACCAATGTTATTAAACTTGAGTTATTATTTTTTATTAATGTTTTTTTCTAGTGTTACAGTTAGAGTTTTGGTTTTTATTTGTCTTGATTTGCAGATTATATTTAAGTTTGTAGAAATTTTATAACAGCCTGAAACATCCTAGGTTGCACTCAAAACTTGGGGACGAATTGTTACTTTGATGATGCAAGATTATAGAAGTTGTGATGAAAAACAAGACATGCCAATGATAAATAAGGTTTTCCATGCTAATAGCAAAGCTGTTAATAAGCTAAAAATCAATGAAGTTAAAGAATATATACAGAAAACAAGTAGAACACCACAGTGGTATGAAGAAACTGACAAGAAAATTCAATTTATTGTGGCTGATTTTAAAAAACTAACACACCACTCTCATCCAAAAGTAAGACTGGAATTAGCTTGTATGGCCGGATTGCTAATAGAAAATTGTATTGAGTAAGTATATTAAAAGAACTATCTACATGAATTGACATTATATATTTTAAAATGTAACAAAAACTAAATTTCATTTTTGATTAGCTGAATAGTTATGATAGGTTGGGTTAGGTTATAATATGCGAGCTATCTCAGTCCCTCCATTGGGACCTATGTTGGTCCTTCCATTGTGACCTATATCGGGCCTTTCATTGGGACCTATATCAGTCCTTCCATTGCGACCTAAAGTCTACTGTGGCTCACGCCTCATTGTCTTTTATTTTACCCATCAGATCCGGTCTCTTGCAGAAGTCAGCAATTATTGAGGGTGAAAATTGAGCGTTGCAAAAGAGCAAGTGTCTGGTTCGGTTTGCTGTCAGACAGAAACACAGAACACGCTCGGCTGTTTCATCACCCTCCATACATAGGCGACACTCAGTTTCTTGTCCAAGCCCATTTCCCACCAGAGCTCTCATGTGTTGCCTGTTCAACTCTAAAAGTGCATTAGCTCTTGGCTCTTATAAAGACCAGAGAATTATTTTGAGCACTCCCTAAAGCTAAACTTCATAGATAAAAATATCTAATGTTTATAAAGTCAAATGACCACATTGTATGTCCTTGACTAGGTGACATAAATAACCACATTTCAGAGACTTGTCAGGTTACCTGTTTAATTGTGTATCCATAGTAGAGCTATAATGCTACATTAAGTGAAGATTGGAACCTGTGATGAGCACTGATAAGTACACTTGGAGAACCCAAATCAGCACAACACATTTTAAAAATACCTGACGATCGTTTCACTAACCAAGTTAGCGTCATCAGAGGATGAAAAATTCTAACTACTTTTAAAACTAACATCACCTTATATACCGGATCTTAGGTAAAAAAATGGAACCGAGAGGGGAACTAGTCGCAGGCAAATTTTGCAGTGTATTGTATTTTTATCACCGGACGAGGTCTTTGAACTGTCTTTATTAACTTATCTAAAAGGTGTCGATCTTTAATCATTTTGGGAAGGCTCAACGACAACTAAATTAACATAGTTTCGTTTGGCGGAAATATCTGTATTCTTATGTTATCTTTAGGATGTGTTGACATATGGGAATTTATTTTACAAAGCAATCGATCAGGTGACTAGTAATCAGGGTGCAGAAACGTTTATACTTTTTTTTTGTAACTATATTTTGCAATATATATACTCTCGAACGTGTTTAGCTGTCCTGGTTGTCTAACATTTTTAATTAATTTTAGATTATCTTCATTAACATGATGATTATTATGCCAAATATGTCGAGCGACGGATGATCTATCTATAGTACCGTATCGCAGTTGGGCTAAGTGTTCTTTGCATCTAACTTCAGTCGAACTTTTTGTTTGTTCGACGTACTTAAGATTACAATATTTACAACTTCTTTCATAAATCCCCGACATTTTGGCCGTCCAATCCTTGTCTTTTGGGTTACCTAGCAATTTTTTTAATGGTATTTTTTGTCGAAAATGTTAGCTGCAAGGGCTTTTTAGTGAATTTTTATTAAAAACAGTTCACTAATAGAGAGGTATTGATGGTGAGGCTTTGCAAAAATGTTTTCAAATGAGCGTGAACTAGGCCCCCTAGAACACATATCTGCAGTCAGTTTCAATTTTTATATGTTTATATATATATATATATATATATATATATATATATATATATATATATATATATATATATATATATATATATATATATATATATATATCTGTGTGTGTGCGTGCGCACGTGTGCTGGCGTGTGTGTGTGTGTGTGTGCGAGCGTGCGTGTGTGTGTGTGTGGGGGGGGGATAATCAACAAATAGAAAACAAAGAAAATGTTGACGGAATCAACGACGTTTAGAAGAGAGAAATCCGAAAAAAACTTTGTTTGCTTACCATTTGATGCTTACCCTCGAACCACGAGGGGTCTAGATAGCATTTTTAAAAAACCTAACTTGCAGCTAACATTTTCGACAAAAAAATACCTTCAAAAACTTGCTAGCTAACCCAAAATAACCCAAAAGACAAGGATAGCACGGCCAATATGTCGGGGATTTATGAAATAAGTTGTAAAGTACATCAGACAAACAAAAAGATCGATTGGAATTAGATTCAAAGACCACTTACCCCAATTACGATACAGTACTATAGATAGATTATCCGTCGCCCGACATATTTGGGATAATAATCATCACGTTAATGAAGATAATCTAAAATTAATAAAAAATGTTAGACAACCAGGACCGCTAAACGTGTTCGAGAGTATATATATTGCGAAATATAGTTAGAACAAGAAATGTATGAACGTTTCTGCACCCCCGATTACTAGTCACCTGATCGATTGCTTTGTAAAATAAATTCCTATGTTTCAACACGTCCTAGAGATAACATAAGAATACAGAATATAGATATTTCCGCAAAACGAAACTATGTTAATTTAGTTGTCGTTGAACCTTCCCAAAATTATTAGAGATCGACACCTTTTAGACAAGTTAATAAAGACAGTTCAAAGACCTCGTCCGACGATAAAAATACAATACACCGCAGAATTTGCCTTGCGACTAGTTCCCTTCTCGGTTCCGTTTCTTTACCTAAGATCCGGTATATAAGGTGATGTTAGTTTTTATAATAGTTAGAATTTTTCATCCTCTGATGACGCTAACTTGGTTAGTGAAACGATCGTCAGTTCTTTTTCAAATGTTTTGTGGTGATTTGGGTTCTCCAAGTGTACTTATAATGCTACATGTTTCCGTTTGATAATAATCAATATTTACTTCAGTTTATAACAGTGGCCAAACATTTAAATCACATAATAGAGACTAAGATTTTATAAATTTGTTATAATAGTCTTTCACGTTCCCAAATTCTGTTAGCGCAGCCATAGCCAGTATATTTTACTTTTTTGATAATCTAGCTTTATGAATATAATTTTTTTTTCTTAAAATATATTTCGTTGTTTTAGAACTTTGCCACTATCTTTAAGTCACTTAATGGAGATATTAATAACCCTTTCTGAAGATGAAGAAATAGAAATCTCAAATCAAAGTAAAGCAGAACTAGTTAAGTTTTCTGCAAAATTTTCAAGGGAAAATATGAAAGTTTTATTAGAAAATTTAGAAGAAGGATTTTACAACCACATGACGAGTTTGCCTCGTAAATTCAATGCTGTTGGTGAGTATAAAATCAGTAAAATGCACTACAAATATCACGCAGTTGTTATCATTAATATGTTTGCAGATGAAAATGAGCAGATTGCTGCTGTTAATTTGTTGAACGGGTACATTCTTCTTTTTGGAGAAAGTAAGCTTAACCAGGTTCTTTTATCTACTGTGCACTTAAATAGATTGCTGTCTACACTTATACATATATCTGAAATAGAAAAAAATGAAGTTAGCCTATTGGAGGAATATACAATTCAAGGTAAGCACATACTGTAAATGGGTGACTCAGTTTAATATCATCGGCTTCATATGAAAATGTCAAACTCCAAATGACTAATTTTACAGGAGACAAGAAACTGATTCAAAACGAGAATATGGACCCAGGGTATGACTTATTGCATATGGTTATTTAAAAGAGTTTAACGGAGTTAGGAAAATTTCATCTTTCTAATATAGAAAATTTCTGATTCAGGCAACTTTCCATTTGTATCAGAAGTGTCTCTGAAACAGACCGTTAAGTTGAGAGAAAAAATGAGGCAGGAAAAATGTTGCTAATGATTTATTAAACTACAGAAACAAACAATAATTAGAAACAACATAAGAGATCAGATATATAGTAAGAAACAGCTGACATCTATCTAATCTATTCATGTTTATGACCATAATAAAAATTATGATAATCTTGTTCCATTGCTTTCTGTAGAAACCGGAGATGATCATATTTTTATGTTTTAATTTCCAAAGCACCTTTATATAAATTGGTCAACATTTGAAAAGGCACCACCTTCACATTTTTCTTTTGTCTTATAGGTAAAGGTTTATAATCATCTGAGTGCCGAATCTTGTATTAAACAGATCCATCACTATCATATTTTATAGCCCTAATATCATGTACAGTAGGATCTCCAACTTTAAATTCGAGACATATGGATAAAAAAAGGTTATCTCAGAAAAATCGTTAAAAAAGTCATGCTGTAAGTATTCCACAACATAGGGTCTTGAAAACTTCTTGGGAGTTTTAACAAGTTCTACATAGTCAGTATGAACGTTGATCACTCTGCCTTTTAATTTTCTTGCTATAGTGGAGTGCATTGAGTCACACTCCATCTATGTGTATGTGTGTGTGTCCTTTTTCCAGATATTTGTACAATAAAAGTGTCATTTAGATAGTAAAGTTTTACGATTTCGGGCTCTGCAGCTGTCGCTATAAAGTTTGATCAACGATCTTGTCATGGTCAATATCTGGCAAAATCATCTTTGTTAGAAAATTACAAATAATAGAATCAAAAATTATGGATAATATGGTTTGTTCTATAATACAATGCTGATATATTCGATTTAGGAGACAGTAATACTGATTGCAGGTCCATTGTGAAAACTCTCTGTCCTTCTGTTTCTCCTCACAAGATTTTTCTACTTTTTCTTTTTTTTTTTTTTTGTAATGTGAATATTATATTTTGCCTGTTCAATATTCTTGGTATTGTCTCCAACACATGATCTTTCTTAGGTGAAAATATGGAGAAGTTCGTCTCTTCAAAAACCTACATCAAAAGAGTTAAACTTATAGCTTCAACCTGTTTTTCCTTGCACTAGTTTTGTTTATAGAAAGTATAGACTTCTGCTTTAGCTTTAAATTCGAGATCCAAGTACAAGTAGATTTTTGCGGCACAAATGAAATTGTAATTTTGGTAGTTGATTTAAAAAAGTTCAGGACGCAGCAAGTGCGTTATAGTAGTGAATTTTCACAAGAATTGTACACTATTAGTAAGATATACTATTAAAACTAATTCTTTAAATTTAAATGGACCTTGGATATCGGTTTTAGAGTCCCAGTTAGCGATTATTTGAAAAAATTTATATTTTATCTGGAGCTAAAAAATTAAAAATTGGTCTTAGATATAATATGTAAGTACTGCATTAAAGTTACAAAAGTTTTTCAGAAAAAAATTAATTATTTACAAAGGAAATGTACCTGTCAAATTATAAATATGGCAGGTATTTTTCCTTATTGATTGTTTGGATGGTTTTGTTTTAGTCAACCCATCCAGTTTTTACAAACAATAAACCACAAAAAAGGTTTTTTAGAACAAATTTGTAGTTATCCGTGAAGCTCATGATGTTATTTTTCTTTAATTTAGTACCCACGTGCGTTTAGATAGGTGTTACTATGGTTCAAGATTGAAGATTCTGGCTTGAGGAAAAATATTTTTTTATTTACGAAAATTTTCTACCACAATTTATATATATATATATATATATATATATATATATATATATATATATATATATATATATATATATATATATATATATATATATATATATAGTATGTATGTATGTATGTATATATCACACCGATAACTCAAAAAAGAATGGGCCGATTTTTATTAAATTTAGTGAATACCTTCCTTTTGCAAGTGGCTTTGATAAGTTCGTTAGCCGGGAAAATAGGCCCAGGTTTTCCCGAATGTTTTACAAAGCCTGAAGTCTTAGCTTCAACCGTCATTGTTCTCCATTTTACTAAAATGTTTCCAGAAAATTTATTTCAAATAGAGCCTTTCTCTGATGTTTTGGCAGTAGTCTTAGCTATAGACTTTATCGTTTAATGGTATATAATTTTTATAGAATTTTCTGGAAAAATCAATAAAGCTCAATATATCCGGTATTATACAAGATATGAAAAAAAAATTGTATACATTAATTATAGGATATCTTGAGCTACATCTTAAAAAGATATTTCTACAATCACAGGGTGGTCTATAAATCGTTGGTGATACAAATTATCTTTTTTTTTTTTTTTTAATTGAACACGCCTTATGTTATTGCATTTTCCATCGAAATATATTGTGTGTTCGTAGGAAAATGAATTCGGGACGCAGCAAGTGCGTTATGGTAGAGAATCCTCTTTAAATGCTTCACATTTGAATAGCTCAATTGGCTATTAAACTAGATCAGTTTTTTTCGGAACACTTTAAGTTTACTTTCGGAATTTTTTGTACCTTTTCAAAGTTATTTTGGTTAAATATGGCACCTTGTTTCTACTATATTAGTTATACTGGTAACCAAATTTGATGCCTGCTTTCTTTAAAAAAAACATATTTGCTATTAAAAACATTTTTATGAAAGTTCATTACCATAACGCACTTGCTGCGTCCAGACTTTTGTTGTTTATTGTTTGCAAAAACTGAATGGGTTAACTAAAACAAAACCATCCAAACAAATAATAAGGAAAAATACCCGCCATGTTTATAATTTGGCAGGTACATTTCCTATGTACATATTTATTTTTTTCTGAAAAACTTTGGTAACTTTAATGAAATTTGTAACACTATTTTTTTAAAGGCACTTGCAGTACTCACATGTTATATCTAAGACCAAATTTTAATTTTCCAGCTTCACATAATAAAACCGATCTCCAAGTCCATATAAATTTAAAGAATTAGTTTTAATAATATATCTTACTAATAATAGTGTACAATTCAAATGCAAATTCACTACTATAACGCACTTGCTGCGTCCCGAAATTTTTTATTTATAGTATACCTTTGCATGCTAAAATTAACGGCGTTTGAAACTTTGTCCTGGTATTAGGAATTAAATGAGGTAAGGCTGACATTACACAATTCTTAGTTGATTTTACAGCTCTATCAATTATATTTTGTGTAAACTAGAGCTGTGACAACAGACTACCTCGTCCTGCACCGAGAGGGCGTCCCTGTCGTATCTCTCTCACAACGCTATCCAGGCTGATAACCTGCAACCACCTCCATTGTTTAGATTTTCATCTATGACTTATTTGAATAGCATAGCAATACATATAACGTCATCTGTCTTTGACCAACATTGTAGATATTGCATTACAGAATCTGAAGGGATGTCGAGGATTATTTTATTATTAATTTCGAATAACTTTATTTTCCTTTGATCAAACGACTTGAAAATTGGTACACAACCACGTCTGTCTATGTTCTTTTACGTTGTAAATATTTGTTTTAATCACTTAGACAATTTGAGACACATTGTGTTTAAAAAAATATTTTTTAATTTTTTACTACGAAAAATTGGCCGCTAAGATTTGGAAAATTAACTAAAAGCCCCATCTGAACATTTTTGAAACACCTTGCATTTTCTATTTAGCTTCACTATCATCATTTCCCTTTCCTGTAGCTCCTTTATAGTTTATTATCCATTCTACTATCGTTCTTCCTGACACACCCAAGGTGTTACAAAACATGGTTTTGCATACACTATTTTCTTTCGTCTGGTTTAACTAAAAAGTCATAAAGTGATAGGCTCTTCTACTGTCTGTTTCATTTTTTCTATTTATCACTCTTTTAGTTTCTTTCTGAATTACGCTGCTACTAACAAATATTATCTTTTTGTTCCAAGTTAAGTTCCAATACTTTCTCAATATGCCCAATCTGTCTTATTCACGTAATTTGAAACATTGAATGTTTTGGTTTTTTTTTTTTCACTACACAAACATCGTTGTTTATGTTGCCTTTTCAATGATGAATATTTTGTGTTTTCTTCCGAGATAAGATTATTGCCGATTTTCTTCGTTTTTTGTTTTGATTGTACTCCCATGTGATAAGAGTCACTTAGTCAGCTTTTTGGCCTTTTTCGCTTCCTATCTTCCCTACTTTCTGTATAATCTTCATATTGCTCTACATCCAGAGCATCAAATTCAGCATCATTATAGTTAGTTTCTTTCTGAATTACGCTGCTACTAACAAATATTATCTTTTTGTTCCAAGTTAAGTTCCAATACTTTCTCAATATGCCCATTCTGTCTTATTCACGTAATTTGAAACATTGAATGTTTTGGTTTTTTTTTCACTACACAAACATCGTTGTTTATGTTGCCTTTTCAATGATGAATATTTTGTGTTTTCTTCTGAGATAAGATTATTGCCGATTTTCTTCGTTTTTTGTTTTGATTGTACTCCCATGTGATAAGAGTCACTTAGTCAGCTTTTTGGCCTTTTTCGCTTCCTATCTTCCCTACTTTCTGTATAATCTTCATATTGCTCTACATCCAGAGCATCAAATTCAGCATCATTATATTGACTTTGACTACCAACCCATTCTTCATCTGACTGGTCTTGAATAGTAACACTTTAATCACTGTCCACCTAACGGTCACTTAATTTATCATAGTAATCTACATCTTGCTTGTAGGGTACTGCCGGTAGTGTTGTAATATTAAAATGGTTATTGCTTTCAGGAACATTGGTTGCTTCAACTGTCTTAGAACGTAAGTCTTCTGTATTTTCAAATACATCGGCTTCAACAATAATATCTTCTAAGTTATAATTATTGTTTTCTTCTAAAACATCTAAAATAATATTATCAAGATTGTTTATTTCTTCTAGTGTGATGTCTTTGCAAATATTTTGTTTTTGTTCCATTTCAAAAAGCTTTTGGGTCTAGGCACATTCATCTTTTAAATTGCAAATAGACAAATATAATTCTGAATCATCATTATTTTTAATGTCTTCAGTCTTAACGGTGCTTATGTTTGTTGCAGACGGAAATTGGAGCGTAAAGTAATATCACTTAATATTATATCTTGTTTCACTCTGCTTGAACAAGAAACTATTCTATTTTATTTTTATTGAATTTTCTTAATGAAAATTCACTAAAAATAAAACAGAGAGATATCGATGGTTAGACTTTCGAAAAATTTCTTCAAATGAGCACGAATTAGGGCCTGTGGAACCCAGTTCTATGGTCAATTAAAATGTTTGTGAATTACCCTTATTTTGCTAATGGCTTGGATGAGTTCGTTCAACAAATCTTAACGGCCATTTTTTCTTAGTAAAAAATTTAAAAAAAATTTTTAGAACGCAATATGCCTCAAATTGTCTAAGTGATTAAAACGAATATTTACAACGTAAAAGAACATAGACAGACGTAGTTGTGTACCAATTTTCAAGTCGTTTGATCAAAGGAAAATAAAGTTATTCGAAATTAATAATAACATAATCCACGACATCCCTTCAGATTATGTAATGCAATATCTACAATGTTGGACAAAGACAGATGACGTTATATGTATTGCTATGCTATTCAAATAAGTCGTAGATGAAAATCTAAACAATGGAGGTTGTCGCAGGTTATCAGCTTGGACATCGTTGTTAGAGAGATATGACAGGGACTCCCTCTCGGTGCAGGACCAGGTAGTATGTTGTCAGAGCTCTAGTTTACACAAAATATAATAGATAGAACTGTACAATCAACTAAGAATTGTGTAATGTCAGCCTTGGACCATTTATTTCCTAATACCAGGACAAAGTTTCAAACGCAGTTAATTTTAGCATGCGAATGCATACTACAAATAAAAAAATTCGGGATGCAGCAAGTGCGTTATAGTAGTGAACTTGTATAATAATTGTACACTATTAGTAAGATATAATAATAAAACTAATTCTTTAAATTTAAATGGACCTTGGAGATCAGTTTTAGAGTCCCAGTTAGCAATTATTTGAAAAAAATTATATTTTATATGGAGCTAGAAAATTAAAATTTGGTCTTAGATATATGTAAGTACTGCAAATGCCTTTGAAAAAATTGTGTTACAAATTTCATTAGTGTTAAAAGTTTTTCAGAAAAAAATAATTATTTACAAAGGGAATGCACCTGTCAAATTATAAACATTGCAAGTATTTTTCCTTATTAATTGCTTGGATGGTTTTGTTTTAGTCAACCCATTCAGTTTTTGCAAACGATAAACAACAAAAGTCTGGAATCAGCAAGTGCATTATGGTAATGAATTTTCTTTAAAATGTTTTTAATAGCAAATATGTGGTTTTTTTTTAAGAAAGCAGGCATCAAATTTGGTTACCAGTATAACCAATATAGTAGAAACATGGTGCCATGTTTAACCAAAATAACTTTGAAAATGTACAAAAATTTTCGAAAATAAACTTAGTGTTCCCGAAAAAACTTGTCTCATGGTCAGCCTTATAGGTTAATAGCAAATTGGGCTATTCAAATTTGAAGCATTTAAAGAAGATTCTCTACCATAACGCACTTGCTGCGTCCCGAATTTCTTTTCTTACAAACATGCATTATATTTGGATGGAAAATGCAAAAATGCAATAAGGCATATTCGATTAAAAAAAAAAAAAGAGAATTTGTATCACCAACGACTTATGGGCCATCCTGTGATTGTAGAAATATTTTTTAAGATGTAACTCAAGACACCCTATAATTAATGTATACAATTTTTTTTCGTATCTTGTATAATAACGGATATATTGAGCTTTATTGATTTTTTAAGAAAATTCGATAAAAATTATATAGGTACCATTAAACGATAAACTCTATAGCTAAGACTACTGCCAAAACATCAGAGAAAGGGTCTATTTTAAATGAATTTTCTGGAAACATTTTAGTAAAATGAAGGACAATGACAGTTGAAGCTAAGACTTCAGGCTTTGTAAAGCTTTCTTTTTGAGACATTTTCTTTCCATAACTTGTAATAGTTTCAGGTTCTTTGCCTAAATGTTTCCAATTTTGACGTTTTGAATCGCGACTTTGACGTTTTGAGGAAAACCTCAATTTATTTTTCTTTAAGTGCACATAACTTCTTTGTCTTTCAACTTACAGAGCTCAATTTTCGTAGGTAATTTACCTATAATAATATAAACTTTCGAACCAAATTTAGCTGCCCTTACTTTGTTATTTCCGGAGATAATTTTTTTTTCGAAAGAAAACACAACATTTTCCGGGAAAACCAGGCCGATTTTCCTGGATAACGAACTTCCAAGCCATTTGCAAAAGGAAGGTATTCACTAAATTTAATCAAAATCGGCCTATTATTTTTTGAGTTATCGGTGTGATACATACATACATACATACATACATATATATATATATATATATATATATATATATATATATATATATATATATATATATATATATATATATACATATAAAAATTGTGGTAGAAAATTCTCGTAAAAATATTTCAAATCCGATAGTTCAATAAATTTCCCCTGAAGCCAGAATCTTCAATCTTGAACCATAGTAACACCTATGTAAACGTGTGTGGGTACGAAATTAAAGAAAAATAACATAATGAGCTTCGCGGATAACAACAAATTTCTTCTAAAAAACCTTTTTTGTTGTTTATTGTTTGCAAAAACTGGATGGGCTGACTAAAACAAAACCATCCAAACAGTCAATAAGGAAAAATACTTGCCGTATTTATAATTTGACAGGTACATTCCCTTTGTAAATAAATAATTTTTTTCCGAAAAACTTTTGTAACTTCAATGAAATTTGTAACACAATTTTTTTATTTAAAGACACTTGCAGTACTTGCATATTATATCTAAGACCAATTTTTAGTTTTTTAGCTCCAGATAAAATATACATTTTTTCAAATAATCGCTAACTCAGACTCTAAAACCGATATCCAAGGTCCATTTAAATTTAAAGAATAAGTTTTAATAGTATATCTTACTAATAGTGTACAATTCTTATGAAAATTCACTACTATAACGCACTTGTTGCTTCCCGAACATTTTACTATGATTTAATTCACCCAGCTTGCCAATATTAAGCATTTTAGAGCCTCTTGAAAATTGATTCATTCTCTAAAATAGAAAAATTTCCGAAATAATTACTTAAGGGTCTGTTTCGTAAGACTTTTCTTAGTGGTAGGTAAAAAATCAATTCACTTTTGTTCTTAAAAAGTACCTAGGTAAACTTTTATGTGACATACAGTTTGATGAGAATAATAAGGCATCCCTAAGTTTATATACCTATGTGGCAATTTCTTTTAGTCGATGTTAATTTCTTCTATTCTATACTAAAATATAAAATATGCCTAACTCCATATTGTAATGAGATAAAATTTCTCCTGAAAAATGACTAACTCTCACAAAGTAAAAACTTGTTTACACATTAGGGTTTAAATTGTAATATAGCAAAAACTATAATTCTACTTACATATTTATTTTTTTACACTATATCCATACAAATCTACGACATTTTAAGAATACAACATACCGTGAAAAAGGATGCAAAGGAATGGACTTAGGCAATTTTCACATTGCTCACACATATCATGGAGTTAAGCAGATTTCTGTTTTACTATTTAAACGACACCTATTGACTTTGTTATAGTCTTGTCTCTTCTCATGTAGAAATAGTCTTTACCAACTAGATGGCGCAAAACTCTGGTTTTCGTCAATTTTGGGATTAGGCACTTTTTTCATATAAAGCCTATGGTATGTTAATATATATATATATATATATATATATATATATATATATATATATATATATATATATATATATATATATATATATATATATATATATATATATTTATTTCTAGAACTTGAGGTGACTACTGATATGAGGACACCATGGAAAAAGTTTGTATATTTCAGAGATGATAGAGTAAAAAAGAAATTAGAAGCTGTTTGTAAATCATTGGCGAAATTTGGAGGACTTCACATTACCAGTGACTTTTTATTAGATGTGTTTACTTATGACCTGGATCATAAAAAGGAAGCCATATTTTTGTTAAATGAATTATGTACAGGTAATCAAATAAAAAAGTAACATGTATTGTGTATTCACTGGGTTAGGTCAGGTTAAGTTAGGTTATACAGAGTGTTAAACATATGCCATCACTCGTGGTTAGTTTCCTCATGTAAAAATAAAATTTTCATATCAACAAGGATCCGACTTTGCTTCATTTCGAAGCTATGGGGTGTTAAAGGCTTTTCATTTTTTTGGTGTATTCCAAATTTCTCCAAAACGACTGTAGCAATTCGAACGAAATTTAGAGGGTGAAAGTTATTTAACACCAGTGCCGTGTGTATGTGCTATCACTGCAATAATTTACTAAAAAAAACCTGTGCGTCATTGTCTTTTTATTCTTTTGTTAGCACAGTTATGTAGGTTGTGTAGTGTCTGTTAAAAGTTACCTCTTGATATTTTGTCGATTTAAATCTCTTTTATGTGATTAATGCAATTATGTTGTGTTATTTAGTGTATTGAATATGTCCTGGGCTGAATAAAAAAATCAGGCTGTTATCGCCATTTATTCATAAATGTGATAGATGCTGTTTCATTGCTTTAAAATTCCCTTTTTAATTATACCTTGGTTGAATTAACCGATATGTTATTAATTTATGGTGAAGTGAGACAAAATGGAAGAGAAGCAGTGATAATGTATCATGGCTGTTTTCTTGGACGAATAGCACCCAGTAAAAATATTTTTGAACATATCTGTAGACGTTTAAAGGAAAGCGGTGCCTTAAAACCTTTAAAATCTAATTCTGGACGCAGAAGATACCAAGGAACCTTTTAAGTTGAAGAGTCAGTTTTCAATGCAGTGGAACATAAGCCCACTACAAGTACCAGAATTGTTTTTAACGAATTAGAAATTATTTCCGCATCGTCTATACACAGAATCTGGCAAGATCAACAATTAAAACCATACTGCTACACACGTGTTCAAGAATTTTTACCAAGAGATTATGGGTCCTTTTGTCGTTGGTTTTTAATCAAGTTGGAAAACGTACATGATTTCTCTCATGTTCTCTTTAGAGATGAAGCATCATTACAAGAAAGAGAATTATAAATTTCCATAACTTGCCTAACTGGTCTGAGGCAAATCCCTATTTACTAAGAGCATCAAACTCTCAGTATCAGTTTTCTGTAAATATATGGGCTGGTATAATTGAAAATGAAATTATTGGTTCAATTATTTTGCCACATAGACTGAATCATGTGTCATATTAAAATTTTTCTGATGAATGATCTGCCCAGACTATTCCTGTGAGAAATAGAATGTGGTTCCAAAATGATGATGCACTGTCGCATTTTGCGGTTGATGTTAGGAGTACATCTTGGAAACATATGGTCATCGATGGATTGGTTGTGGTGGTCTAGTAGCTTGGCCACCAAGATCCCCTGATTTGAATCCTTTAGATTTGTATCTTTGGGGGCACATAAAGGAGCTTGTTTACAAGACACTAGTAGGAACATTTGAAGAATTTTTACAACACATAGAACTAACATTTGTAAGAGTTTGGCAAAATCCTCGCATTTGTGCCAGAGTAAGAAGATCTTTCACCGACGATTGAGACCTTGTAATGAAGCTGCAGGTGGCCATTTTCAATGCTTGCTGTGATTCCATTCAGAAAGTTTTAACTAGTAAATAGTTTAAATTAAGGACTGTAAAAAATGCTATACATTGCATAATACATCATGATTGCATTTATCTCATTAAAGAGATCAAAATCGACAAAATATCAAGAGGTAACTTTTAACAGGTACTAAACGACCTACATAAATGTGCTAACAAAAGAAATAACGTGAGTGACACACAGGTTGTTTTTCTGTTTTTTTTTTGTTTTTTGTTTATTTATTTATTTATTTATTTATTTTAAGAAAATTATTGTAGTAGAATATGTATCTACTAGTTTGAACAACTTTAGTTCGAGTTGCTATAGTCGTTTTGGAGGAATTTGGAATAAACTAACAAAAAAAAATCTTCAATACCCTGTAGCTACGGAACGAAGCAAAATCGGACCTATGTTGATATGAATAAAAGTCTTATCTTTACGTGAGGAATCTAGCCACGAGCGATGGCACCTGTTTTTTGTAACACCCTGTATAGTGAGTAAGCTATTTCAGCCCCTCCACTTCGACCCTAGGTCTATTTTGACTCGCACCTAATTCTTTAAAATTTCAGCCATCAGGTCTACAGTATTGTCCAAATTAATGGAATCATATGCACATTTTATAGCAAAAGACGGGTTGGGCACTGTGGTTGGAAACTGAAACAAAATTATCCCAAAATCCACAAAATAATAACAGAGTTATGCACTAGATACATATTTCGACAACTGCTTAGCAACAGCTACTGATTAAGGCAACTTCGTTGTCGAAATATGTCTCTAGCGCATAACTCTCTATTATTATTTTGTGCTTTTAGTGAATTTTCTTAAAAAAAATTCACTAATGGGGAGATCTCGACTTTTGAATTTTGAAAAAATTTCTTCAAATGAGCGCTAATTAAGCCCCCCAGAACACATTTCCGGGGTCAGTTAAAAATTTTATATGTTTATATATATATATATATATATATATATATATATATATATATATATATATATATATATATATATATATATATATATATATATATATATATATATATATATATATATATGTATCACACCGATAACTCAAAAAATAATGGGCCGATTTTGATCAAATTTGGTGAATACCTTCCTTTTGCAAATGGCTTGGATAAGTTCGTTAGCCAGGAAAATCGGTCCAGGTTTTCCCGGAAAATTTTGTGTTTTCTTTCAAAAAAATTTATATCTCCGGAATTAACAAAGTAAGGGCAACCAAATTTGGTACGCGGGTTTACATCCTTATAGGTAAGCTACATACCAAAATTTAGCTCTGTATGTCAAAAGACAAAAAAGTTATAGGCATTTAAAGAAACATAAATTGAGGTTTTTCACAAAACGTCAAAGTTGCGATTTAAACGTCAAAATTGGCAACATTTAGGAAAAGAACTTGAATCTAATACGGGCTATGGAAATAAAGTGTCTCAAGAAGAATGTTTTACAAACCCTGAAGTATTAGTTTCAACCGTCATTGTCCTTCATTTTAATAAAATGTTTCCAGAAAATTCATTTCAAATAGACCCTTTCTCTGACGCTTGGCAGTAGCCTTAGCTATAGAGTTTATCGTTTAATAGTATATAATTGTTGTAGAATTTTCGTAAAAAAATCAATAAAGTTCAATATATCTGTTATTATACAACATATGAAAAAAAATTGTATATATTAATTATAGGGTGTCTTGAGCTACATCTTAAAAAATTATTTCTACAATCACAGGATGGCCCATAAGTCGTTGGTGATACAAATTTTCTTTTTTTTTTAATCAAACACGCCTTATGTTATTGCATTTTTGCATTTTCCATCTAAATATAATGCATGTTTGTAAGAAAAAAAATTCTGGACGCAGTAAGTGCGTTATGGTAGCGAATTTTGATCAAATGCTTAATATTTGAATAGCTCAATTTGCTATTAACCTATAAGGTTGACCAAGAAACGAATTTTTTCGGGAACACTTTAAGTTTACTTTCGGAAATTTTTGTACATTTTCAAACAATAAATTTATTTTGATGAAACATGGCACATTGTTTTTACTATATAGATTATACTGGTAACCAAATTTGATGCCTGCTTTCTTAAAAAAGCACACATTATTGCTATTAAAAAATAGTTTTATGAAAATTCACTACCATAACGCACTTGCTGCGTCCAGAGTTTTTTACGGTTATTCTGCTCTTTGCTTTAAATTTTATAGTAAAATGGTTTATTGCTTACAAAATAATAGCTGTGTTAAATTATACACTTGCCATTATAGTAAATAATTGGAAATATGTCCCCCTTTGACAGCAATAACTGCTTTTATTCATTTTACCCAACAAATTTCTTGACAGTTCAAAGATGCACTCATCTCGATACCACACATGACAGTTTCTATCACCTTTGTTGTTGTACTACAGACCATTTTGCACAGTCTAGCCTGCAAGTGGCCCATAGGTTCTTTGTAAGTTTAAATTGGGTGAATTCCCGGGCCAGTCTAGAACTGTTACCCGCTTATCCTGGAAATATTTCATCATTTCCTTCAATTTGTGATAGAGGAAAGTCTTGCTGGAGAATTGCTCCCTCCTGGGATTGGCACTTTGGGAGTTCTTTATTCAAATTTTGTTCCAATAATGATTTGTATTTTTGACTGCTCATCATGCCTTCTGTTGGCACCAGAGATCCAATCCTCCATGTGAGAAAAACACACCTCAGAACATTTACAAGATCCATGTGCTTATATGCTTATATTGCTAGTTGGCAACACTATGGCTAATAGGGATCTTATGGGCGACTTTTATAAAATAAAATACTGAGTTTTGCTATAATTTGTCTTTTTTATGATAAATCATGTATTATTTGGTTGTGAACGCGACTAGATTATAGCGTAAAGATAAACGTAATATATACCACTACCCCTAATGAGCTGGCGAATTGGTAAAAGAAACAGCTATAAACGTAATAAACAAAGAAATGCCAGTAGTTACCATTATCTCCAACTTTTCTAATGACAATCGTTTGATAAGTTTTTAAAAGTGTTCTGGGATCTTGTGAAAGTACGCTAGTAATTCTTTCATTAATATACGGAATAGCACTCTTAATGCTGAATGGGGGATATTAAAAGAAACTTCCCATTGTCTAATATTCTTTCTAAATTCTATGTTGTGGTCAACTTTCAGCACAAAATTACAATCTTCAATGGACTCCAGTTCTATGTGGACACCTTTGTTTTATTAAAGCGATGTGTTGTTTTTTCATTGCCAACATATCCTTGACCTTCTTCGAAAAGCACCCGGTTTTTCAATTTTTTTTCCATTAGTGTATATCTGACATCTTTAATTTAAAAAAAATATTACAAATCGAAGACAAAATTTTTATTTGCGTTTGCTGCTTTAACCTAAAATAAGTTTTACCTTACCAGTTATCATAAACATGTTTTATTATTAAGTTAGCCACAGCATATTTATGTTCAAGTCAACAATTTAATCTTATAAGGATTATATTTTGTTTTTCATGTCATTGTAGAAATGCAACACTATAAAATAGTTATAAAATGGTCACTAAAACAATTTGTTCTTAAGAGCAAAACAGTTTCTAAAGCCACTTTAATATAACTGTTATTTAAAGTAAGCGGAAGTTACTTTAAGTTTCTTAATATGTTTATAAGGAAATTGAAAATATTCCCGGAATGCAATAAAAAGACCCTATAAAACAGTTTAGTTTTATAGGTGGAAACGTTTTATAAGTAGACTCTGGAAACTTCTTTATAATAATTATGTGACTGTGTTATAAAATATTGTATGTCATACTAGTTCATTATTGTGTTTTTATTGCTTAGTTACCAACTACATAAAGTACACTTTATGTCCCACGCGGGCATAAAGACAAATAATTTTTGTTTAACTTATTTAGTAACCTTTATTAATGAAATTACAAATATTGGAATAAAAGCAATATGTAAACATTTAATTAACATTATTTAGTTGAATTAACATAAAATTGGCAGTTCTGAAAAGATCTGGTGACAGTTAGGTTGTCTTCAGCAAACGGTGATTCATGTTTCATTGTTTGGGTATGACGAGTATGACATAGAAGTTTGTATGCACCGCTGGTATAAACAGAGGTGTATGCCCTGGAGCGACTTACAAACGCTCGAGCGGGAGGCCCTCGGATTTGTAAAATCGGTGCTCTCAGGGCATAAACATCTATTTATACCCTTGGTACATAAATAACTATTATAGTCGATGTATATAAACATTTTGAAAATAAACTTATAAAACACTTCAGCTGTCTACAACAGAATGGTGTTTATTGTGGCTTTATATAATGAATCGGCATTTTGGAAGTGTTAATATAATACCTATAAAACAAAATAGCCACAGAACATTCGAATTATAAAACAATTTTGCTGGTTGGGCAGTTCTTACCACTGAACCACCAAGGCCCCAATAGGATTCTTCATTTATTGTCAAACCAAGCTATTGTGAGTCCATATTGATACCCTCTCTCTCACACACAGACCAAACTCGCATGCAATATATAAGATGCTTTGCAAGCATTTGCCATTTTGGCTTACCTATTCAATCTATAAACAATATTAGTTGACTTGAATATAAGTAGTACAATTGCAAACTAAAACTTATTTGCTTTTAATTCAGGAGTTTTTATTTCAGATATAGAAGTTAATGAAGAAACTATGGCTCTAATCAAGAATATATTATTCACATATACTGAAAAGAAAAACTGGGACTTACCCTTAGCAGTGATGATAGATGAATTTGGGTATGAGCACAATTTATCCGAAATACAAGACAACATTATACAAGTATGTTTGTTAGTGGAGGGAATTGGTAAAATTGCGTTAGGACTTAAAAAAGACTTTCACGTGTTTCTTCTCAGAACATTATATCTTGTCCTAGAAAGAGCTGGTAAGTCGTTTTGTTGCTCTTATACTTCATTTATAATAAAGCTATTAATAAGATTAAGGCTATTGCTAATGTTATATATGTATATATTTTTTGGGTTTATTAGAGAAGTTATATGAAACCGCATTTAATGTAATTTAGATCGATTATATAGGTAAATACAAAAGTAAGCTTTCATTTGGCTGTACAAATGGAGTGTGAAAAGATAGTGCTTTACAGCTGCTTCTTGGCTTACTTAGCTGCTCGCTGCTGCCACCCTAGAAATTATGAGCTTCTCTGCAACCAGTTTCCTCTTAATACTGCATTGCCAGTCAGGAGAACAATAAATAAGGGCAATTGAAATATTCTGTGGCATTATAACCCTGAAAGGTTGTTGCATTTGTAACTAATCCAATCGACTCTGTCTTGGAGTGTTATTGTATGTTCATTCTGCTTACTACTAATACATCACCCACTCATCTCAGCTTAGGTCTTACCCTCCTGTTTCCAGTAGACTTACATTATTTTTTTGGTGGTCCTGTTTTCATCCATCTTTTGGACATGTTCCAACCAAGCTATCCTTTACAATTTTATGAATGTGACTGTCAGCACCATTATTCTTCCGTTCCTCATTCTTTATGATCCTCCATGTTCTATTGTTATCCCTGCTCATCCCCTTAGTCATCTACATCTGTACCCTTGACATGTATCTAAATTTGTCTAATAAGAATAAATCAAAAATGAAATAAACAGTAAAAACATTGTTGAGAATAGAAAAATCAATTATCTCAAGAGTGACGGTAACATTTGCTGGAAATGTTTGTTAGAAGCTCGCAGAATGCTATGCATTGTTTAGAAGTTATGTGTTTGAGAAAGTTTTCGTTAAAGTATAGAATCTGGACTATTCTAAAAAAAGTCTGGATGCAGTAAGTGCATTATGGTAGCGAATTTTCCTTAAAATATTTTTAATGCAAATACATCTTGTTTTGAAAAGAAGGACTTTTTTGGTTGGCAATATAACCTATATAGTACTAACAATGTACCATATTTCATTGAAGTATCTTTGTTGTTTCAAAAAGCACAAACATTTTCAGAAAACTTAAATGTTCCAAGTTTCTACGGCAACTAAAAGCATTTCTGCGAAAACTTTTCAAATTCAGCCACTATTTGAGAGTGTCTGTATACAGCAGCTCGATATTTTCGACGAGTAATACAAACAAAAAGCTCTCTGAATGCATCATTTGCATGGGGCTCCAGGATCTATTGGTAAAAACGCCATATCACAATTTGTGATATGTGCCAAAAACATGAAAACTTGCAAAATAATTGAAATAACTCAAGAAGGATGAACGATATCAATTTTTTTCCTTACAAACATGCATTATAATTTGATGAAAAATACAAAAATGCAACATACGGGATGTTATATTGAAAAAAGGAGGTGCGTATCACCAAGGACTTATGGGTCATCCTGTGATTGTCAAAATAGGTTTATAAGATGCAGCTCAAGAGACCCTATAATTAATGCATATAATTTTTACTCATATCTTGTATAATAACGGATATATTGAGCTTTACCGTAGAAATGCCTCACTTTTATATGTGTAAACAGACAAAAACTGAAACGGACTCCGTATATGGATTTTAGAGGTTCTAGTTTGCTCTCATTTGAAGACATTTTTTCAAAATTCACAAGTCACAGACTTCTCAAGAACGAATTTTTTCTAGAAAAATTTGCTAAAATTATAGACTATTAAACCATAAACTCTATAGTTGAAACTCCTGTGAAAGCATTAGAAAGAGTGTATATTTGAAATGGATTTCCCGGAAATATTTTAGTAAAATGAAGGACAATGATGGTTGAAGCTGAAACTTAAGGCTTTGTAAAACACACTTATTACGACATTTATTCTACATAATCCGTATTTGTCTCAGATTCTTTGTCTGAAAATTGCAAATTGTGGCCTTTCAAATCGCGATTTTGACGTTTTAAGAAGATAAATTATAAAATTTTCCAAATATTTTTTCTGCTACTTCTTCCGTTTCCATGACAGTCCGCCTTCTAAATCATTTATAGTTACTATTTTTATTACATCATAACAAAATTGTTGTAATTAACATCTTATTCCATATAAACAAATTATTGTCTGTAAATCTTAACATCTAAACTCCTTAGTCTCTTTCTACACTACTTATTTACACCATACTCTACCGCTTATTCTTAATTACTTAATAATACCTTAATTATTTACAGGCGTATCATTGCCTATTTCAGTCCATGTTGCACCTGATTGTAAATAGTTCTAAGACAGTTTGTGTAGAGTTTACAGGAAGATGTTGGGAACCCTCTATAAATAATAATTTTAATTTTAATGATAACTATATTACCTTAAGTACTTCCACAAACTTTTTAGATTGCATTTTCGATAATATGCTTTCATGGGAAACCCAGATAGAAGGTATATTGAACAAATTGGGTAAGGCCTATTTTTGCATCATGAAGCTGAAGAACACCTTAAATGAAATTTATCTCATTAATGTGTGTTTTGCTTTAGTGTATTGTGTGCTGGCATACAACATAATAGTGTGGGGGCATGCAAATGATATACACAGGGTTTTCGTATGCCAAAAACGATAAATTTGTCTGATTTTTGGACTACAACAAGGAGAATCATGCATAACTACTTTTAAGACAAAAAGTGATGATTGTTATGGGGGCGTATTTGTTATAAACTATTGAGTTTCACATACACACATTGGAACATCTTAATTAAAAACAGTGCAGCTCACAGCTACACTACCCAGGCAAGAAATGATATCCACTTGCCAAATTACCAGTATATGGCATACAAGAAATCACCTGTATATGCTGGCTGTTTTTATTTTAATATGCTTCCTCAGGAGATTAAGACTGCGGATACACTGAGCTGCTTTAAACATAAGTTAAAATCATTTTTG
This sequence comes from Tillus elongatus, assembly GCA_964006375.1. NCBI lineage: Eukaryota > Metazoa > Arthropoda > Insecta > Coleoptera > Cleridae > Tillus > Tillus elongatus. The sequence continues at coordinate 150,293,035 of OZ023262.1, forward strand.
GTTGACAATTGTTTTTATAATATCAGTGAATTTACTGAAAGGTGTAGAGGCCCTGATCAACGGAGATAATGATAATATTGGTTGTAAAAATAGCACCGTTGTGACTGTAAGTGTAGGTTTAATGTAAACAGATTGTATATTTTTGTAGTTAGTTCTGTATGTAAAGTGGTGGTGTTATTTTTTGAAATCTGTTTTTGTAATTATTTAAGACTGACATTTTATGTTTATCTAATTCTTTGGTGTGCATTCCCGAATACCGTTATATAGCATCCCAAGCTTCAAAGTTGTTTTTTTTTAACAGCTTTTGTTTATTTTCTTTAAAAAAATCGCTAAAATATATTCAGGTTTTCACTTTCATTATGTTTGGAACATCATTTAGAAATGCCTCCTATAAAAAAAAGTGGTTTATCATCAGTTTGAATGAGGTAGAATAGTAGGCCTTCGGGAGACTGAGGTCACCTTTTAGAAATTGCAAATAAGATTGATTGGAATGATGTACAAGGATGTGGTGTTGGGATCCATGATCTGTATATAGTCGTGATATAGGTTGTAGGGGCACTGTAGTTGTAAAAGCTACGTATCCATAAGAGTAACTCTTTCGAGTTAATGCCCTTAGAGACAAGTCTAGCAGAATCACAGCACACCCTTCTTACACATGCACACGTATAATACCTTTGACTTAAAATAAAATTTATTTACAAAGTGGTAACAGATTTTCTTTAAAAATACAGGTATCATCTAAGAAAAATAAATAACTTTTTTCTTTTCATTTACAATTATTACACATAATTGAAGTAACATATTTTCTATGGCTTGACAAATGTGTTGTCAATAATCCAATAGATTATATCATTAGAATGGTATGTTACACATGTCTATTTAAAAGCAAATATATTTATCTACATGTAAAAATAAAATTAATTGGTTTTTGAGAAAAATTCATCCAAATGCATTTAAATATTGCAGGTTCCGCACAACCTCTGGTTCAGGCTGCTGGACTGACAGCACTATCAAATTTAACCATAGCATGTGGGTATTCTGACATCACACAGCTAATTAATAATAACATAGATTATTTTTCTTACCATGTCGAACGAAAGTTAAGAAGACTCGAAGAAAATAAAACGGTTTTAGATGTACTAGCTGTTGTTATGAAATACAGTACCATAGATGTTCTTGAATCAACTTCAGATATAGTAAAAGAAGTAAGTATCAAGCAAGAAGGATAGTATATTTTCTAAATAAGTTTGACATAGATAACTATTATCATAATGTTTCCTAAAAACTAAGTTTGTTCTTCCAAGTTTCACTCCTCTTTTTTGAGTTTTACTATATTACCTAAGTTTGTGTTCAAAATTTATTTATAATTTGAGAAAGTGTTAAAGGCTTTCAAATAAACGGTAATTTCCTCATTGACTTTTTAATATCATCCTAGGGGATTATATACATATACATATATATATATATATATATATATATATATATATATATATATATATATATATATATATATATATATATATATATATATATATATATATATATATATATATATATATATATATATATATATATATATATATATATATATATATATATATATATATATATATTTATTTATTTATTGTGTGACCCACTTAAGATCGCAACACCATCTTCCTACTTTTCATTGACTTTTGAGAAACTTTACATTTTAGTGGTATAAAAAGCTAGCCTTGATTGCTATTTACACATATTAACTAACCTTGGCTATGTATATATATATATATATATATATATATATATATATATATATATATATATATATATATATATATATATATATATATGTATGTACAATTGTACAATTCAACCCCACCAAATCTCAGTCTTAATTTCTTTCTCATAAGAGATACACCAGCCCTAGACCCATCAAAATGAACAACCAAGTTATTCAAATTAATGAGTCCTTTTCACTTGTTGGCATTTCTGTGGATCGAAATCTCAATTGGCACCAACATGTCACATCAATTGCAGAAGCGGCTGCTAAGAAATTAGGTTTCCTCTTCCGGGCTCGCAAATACTTTTCACCAGCTAATCTCTATACCTTATATACTTCACAAATAAGGCCAAACCTCGAATACTGCTCCCACATCTGGGGTGTTGCTGCCGCTTCTACACTCGCTATCCTGGACTCCATTCAGAAGAGAGCTATATGTCTCTCACCCAACGGCTGCCATCCCTTGCACACCGACGTGCCGTTGGTGACCTCTCTCTCTCTCTCTCTCTCTCTCTCTCTCTCTCTCTCTCTCTTATAGATATCTGCACGGGCACTGCTCAGAGGAGATTTCTTCCATAGTTCCTCCACCTGCTGCCCCCAACAGATCTACCAGGGGACCAGAGCGAATGTACCCTTTTACTATCCAGGTCACCAGACATAGAATATCTTGTTATGTCCGCTCTTTTGTCCTGAGAACATCCAAGTTGTGGAATTCCTTGCCGGCACATGTTTTTCCTTCTCCTCCGAACCTCCAAACCTTCAAGTCCAGAATTAACAAGTTGCCTCTTTCCTCCTTGTCGACACCCACAGTACAATAGTATTTAGGTTGTAAGCCCTCGTGGTGTGTTGTTGAAATAATATATATATATATATATATATATATATATATATATATATATATATATATATATATATATATATATATATATATATATAGTATGTATGTATGTATGTAAATCTACATATAAACATCTAAATGGTATGTTATTTAGCCCACTATAAGATTGTTCCACACTTCACTCAGAAATGGTATTTAGGTTTCAGATGTGTCTCTTTTGTTACTATATTTAACATTTTAATGGGCCACTAGAAGAGTAATAAAAAATTATTTAAAAACTAATATGCTTTTAAGCAATGTTGTCAAAAACTACCTTTAAAATGATAAATTAAAGACATAATTACATAATTATAGTAGTTTTACAATAAAAGTGGAATGACGGCATGAAGGGAAGCAGAGCAACATTGCCAAATTGTCAAATATTTCCGAGTATGTCTGTATTTTAAAAACATCATTTTAGTGGTTCATAAGAATTTAGTAAATTTGTATTGATTTAACTTCCAAACATTATGTACAAACAATTTGCCATTGTTGGACATGCTTTAGGAACAAAAATGAAGCATTTTCCTTTATTACATGGTTGCATTGAAATCTTTCTGTCAGAAGATTAGGCTAAAGAGTAATGGAACTAGAAGGTACAAAGTGTGTATAGTTTTTAATCTTTTGATATCTAAATTATTGAAATGTAATTTGAACAAGATAATGGTACACATATCTAAATTTATACATTTCATAAATACCATTTGAAATGGCAGTTTGGTGGAACTCATCGATATCCACAACTTCATTGGTTCTTTGGCATTTTCTCAAGGGACTTCCAAGTACTATAGCTTTGTTACCACTGCACACAATAAGCTGGGTGGCGAGCATGCTGGAGAACAGGAGAGTGTCGCTGACCTTGAGGGGCCGAGGGCTGGACGTTGGGGTGACAGGCGACTGTCCCCAGGGGAGCTGCCTTTCGCCTCATCTATGGTGTCTGGTCATGGACGGCCTCTTGGAGCGGCTCTCTGAGAATGGCTTCTACGCCCAGGCGTACGCTGATGATGGGCTGGTCTTAGTCACCGGCAAATTCCTCGGCGTCGTCTGTGAGTGCATGCAAGCTGCCTGTAGCATAATCGAAAGGTGGTGTGGTGAGCAGGGACTCTCCGTAAACCCGGCGAAGACGGAGATGATCCTATTTACCAAGAAGAGGAAGGTAGAGGGGTTCAGGGCGCCCGTGATGTTTGGAAAACCTTTAGCTTTAGTGCGGGAGGTCAAATATCTGGGGGTGATCCTGGACCCGAAACTAACATGGGGGTCGCAAATAGAACGAGTTGTGAGGAAGGGAGTAGCGACTCTCTGGCAGCTGCGTCGTGTGATAGGGAGGACCTGGGGAGTTAATCCCCGGATCCTTCATTGGATCTACACTGCGATCGTCAGGCCGAGAATCCTCTATGGGGCGTTGGTCTGGTGGTGTGGTGTGAACCAAACAACCAGCAGGAAGCTGGCCAAACTCCAAAGGCTGGCTATCCTGGGTATCACAGGCGCTATGAGGACGACACTCTCGGCCGCGCTAGAGGTCCTGTTGATGCTGCCACCGCTTCCCATCTGTATCAGAAGGGAGGCTATGGCGTCGCATCTTAGGATCCGGGACTCAGGTAACTGGAGCGGAGAGGGAGCAGTAATAGGGCATGCAAGAGTCGCCAAGGAGGTGGAAAAGGAAATTCCGATTTCCGCCATAAAGGTGAGGGATGCCGAGGACGATATTAGGTTGACTAGGCCATACACCCTCAGGATCCCCAGTAGGGATCAGTGGAGGGAAAATGAGGTTGCATTCCAGCCCGCAAGCCTGGTCTGTTTCACCGACGGATCGCGGCTGGAGGACCAGCAATCCTCCGGGGCAGGAATATACATCGAGGGCCTGGGGGTGCGCGAGAGCTATGCTCTTGGCGCATACACCACGGCATTCGAAACAGAGGCGTATGCTATCCTGTCTGTGGCCAATAGACAGGATGTGAAGATGAGTCCCGAGAAATGTGTGTGCATTTGCTCGGATAGCCAGGCGGTCCTCCGGGCAGTCTGCGCGGCCAGAATCAGGTCACCCCTGGTTCAGGAGTGCGCTGACGCCCTCAGAGGGCTAGCCAGGACGAAGGAGGTACAACTGGTGTGGGTTCCGGGACACTGTGGCGTGGCGGGGAATGAGGTGGCGAATAATCTCGCAAAGCTCGGTTCCCGGCGGCCGTTCTGTGGCCCGGAGCCTGCGATAGGCATAAGTAGGAAGACAGTCTCTGTCGTCTTAGACAGGTGGACCGAGGAAGCAATGGAGAGGCACTGGGGGTCGGTTGATGGCTGCAGGCAGGCGAGGGACTTCGTGGAGGGGCCGGACAGAGATAAAGCTGTCTGGCTACTCGGAAGGAGTCGACCTACGCTTCGCCGCATCCTCGGGGTGCTGACAGGCCACTGCGCCCTTAGAAGACACCTCACATTGATAGGCGTAGAGAGGGATCCCATTTGCCAGGAATGTGGCGAGGATGAAGAAACGTCCTACCACTACCTGTGTGAATGCGAGGCTTTTGGGAGTCTTCGAGCAGAATTGTTCGGATCAAGGACTCTGCAGAGGAATCAGGTAAGTACCGTCCAATTGAAGACCGTCATGGCCTTCATCTCGAGGTCGAGGCGGTTTGGCGACGGAACCGAGGAAGAGTAGAGCATGGTTGCTGGGTTGCTGGGGTTGGCAAAAAGGGCCCATTGTGGCCTACTTGCTTGGCGTTGGCCTCCCCACCACTGCTACTACTACTACTACCACTGCACTATTGTTAACTGTTTAAGACTTAAGAATTTTTAACGGAGTTGCCACTCTCTGCAAATAATAAAACCATTTAATTAACTATTTAACAACATAACCTACAATTCTGGCATACAATTAAAGCGCCAATTTATAAATAAGGTTTCAACACTTAGGATACAATTAAGGAAAAATTAATGCTACTTAGGTCACCTACACCAGTAAGAGGTAGAAAAGGCTCTCCTTGTCACATTCACGCTGAAAATAGGTTATTAGTGATGCTACCATTTCTTGAGTACCACTTAGAAGGGCCTAGGCATTTTAACAGTTTCTGCAACAAATAACCGTAATGTAACTTGTATCAGTCCTAAAAACAACTCTTTTTAATGTTTAACGAGATATAGAGCAGAAATAAAAGAACAACTATCAATTCATGTTAAATGTCGTCACATCAATTTAACATTTTTAATAATAGACAATCTGTATGTTTGTTTTTTTCTTATCAGATCTGATAGACTTCCCACAAAGATGATTTTTTATATTTTTGTCATTTCATATACTACAAAAATAACAATGCAAAAAATATTTGAAAATGCGATTTTCATAATTGACTTCAAACACCACTATTTTGCCGCCATGATATGTGACGTCACGGGACAGTATGATAGTCATCAATGAACTTGCTTCTCTGAGTTTACATCCTGTGCTGCAAGTTATTGATTGAATCTTGGCTTCTGTACGTGATTTTATTTGATAACATGGAAAATAAACCTTATATAAATACTGTATAGTACCAATGTGTACAAATAAGACAATAAAAACTCCAGGGAAACAATTTTTTTATTGTTCCAATTAGAAAGCAATTGTGCAAAGTTATAAAGCGAGACGAAAGGAAAAATCCACATTTATCTGAGAAAACTGCCTTATATTGTTGTGAAGACCATTTGGATGTAAGTACCTCCTCATTTTCAAGTGATATAAGGTTAAAATTCTTATCATACGTTATTAAGTTAAGTTGTAATTTCCATGTGGTCAAGGTATGATTATCTATACATATTGAGTATTAACTTTACATATTACTCTTAGTATTAACAACTGGCAAAAATCGTGGTTGTTAATTAACGAAATTATTGGGTTTGCTTCCATTAATTATCTGTAATTAATTCAGACAACATTGTTCTATCAAAAAGAATGATGTCTTAACAAATGAGTCAATTCTTGGCAAATTATCTAATTACACCTGTTGAAAACTATTGTCTCTTATTTTATTACGCACACTTTACAATATTCAACTAGAAGAAACACAATAATCGAATAAGATTCACCATGTTGAGAAACCAGTGACCATATTTATCATACCATAAGGCAAATGTAAACACAATATTTATTTACTATCCAACTATGTCACGACCAATAGGTTCACAGTCACATGATAATTCGAAATTGTTTGATTTTAAAAGTATTTTTCTGTCCATTATATATGTTTTTGAGTATTTTAATGCATGTAATAATGTTCCATGCATGAAAAACCATGTTAAATTCATGTAATGGAAAATCCATGCAAATTATACGATTTTGCAACGTAATGAAGGCCTGTCAATTTTGTGATTGTAAATCTTTGCGAATTTAAATTTGTATGTTGCCTACCTTTAATTACTAAAAATGACGTAATTCCATTCTTATCATAAAAATAGTATAATATTACATTTTCCCACAGTAATCATAACTAATTAAATTTGTTTATGTAAGTTTCGAGTTCAGTTATTAAATATGGGATAAATACCATTATAAACCACTTTTCATCCAACTGCGCAACAGCATATGGCTGGATGGATTTTAATAAATAAGGTGTCATTACATTTTTCTTAATCCTGAGAATGACATAGCATGTATAAAGTATCAAGAAATATATAATGTGGAAGGCTCTCAGCCTAAAATGTTTGGTTTTTCCACTTCAGAGCAATTGATTTTATTTATAAGTTTATCAGATCATATGCAATATTTAGGCTGGCCAAAGTTGATTTTACAATTTTCAGTAAGATATTTTCGAAAATACACATATTGAAAAACAGGTTTTATATTTTCATTTTAAAGAAGCAGCAAATACCTGTAAATATAATTCATGCAATTTTGCAATAGTTAACAAAGGTGTCAAATATAAATGTTGTAAGTTATCATCCTTCCTACTATAATGCAATTTGTACTTGGGAACTTGAAGACTATTCCCTAACTTGCACATACGTTCTGCTGGAACATTGTTGGCTGTCTTCTAGTGGATGCCCTGCAGTCCATTGGGGAGTGGTGTTTCTGAGAAAGAAAAGCTACTATAATTGCTTCAACCTGCTCCTTATGATTCTGTATAATTTTTGGAAGGTCTTTTTGCAAACAGTAATGTACTGAGCATTGAAACGAACCGATAGTATAAAACAAGTTTTACGTTAAGTCAAAATATCATACAAAATGTAATGTTACCATACAGACATAGGATAATGCTTTGGGTAGGCGATACCTAGTATGAGGCCTCGTCCTTTCTACAAGTTTCCTTTTCATTAGTCCATAGAGGTACGAGTCTTGCAAGTTTTTTGAAGGCATCGTATAAAATTGACTTACAACCCTCTCTGATTTTATCAAAATATTTTATCAACCTGCTGTATTTAGATAATATTTGACTTACGTTCTTTTTCACTTTCTAACATGCCCCTTCCACAATAATCTTCATTGTAAACATTTTCGACACATCTGAGGCATTATGTGAAAAGGTGCTGGTAACATCAGCAATAAGACAAATTGACTGTATATAAAGTAAGCTGTTTTAGATTTTACTTAGGTTTGAATGTTATAAATTAATTTTAACATTTTTAGGTGTTAATGCAAAGCTGTGATAAATTTAAGGAAAAGAATGCAAATGGTTTCTTGAGAGTTTTTAAAATATTTATTAATAGTTTACACCGGTGGTTAGGCATTCAGATATCCATCCCACCTTTAAAAACCAAAACAGAAAAATTTAAGGAAATAAAAGATTTCGAAGTGTCTGGTGTAAATTATAATAATGATTTTTCTGACAATATAATGGAAAAATCAGCAGAAGAAATGTGGAAGGAGGATGTGGAAAAGAAGCAAAAAGATATAGAAGAAGAAATAAATGGCCCTGAAAGTAAGTTTTATAACATATGAAGATAGCAAATATTTTAAGTTGGTATGGTTATATATATTTTGTGAAACTTACGTGTTTGTTTTTTATTAGTGAAATTTCATAAAGAAAATTTCGTTTATAAAGATGTAACAACTTTAGAATTTGGGATTTTTTTAAATGAGCACGAATTAGAATCTTTAGAGCCCATGTCCGAGGTCAGTTTCAGACTTGTATGATATATATATATATATATATATATATATATATATATATATATATATATATATATATATATATATATATATATATTGCAAACTATAATGTACACACACATACAAATATATATATATAATATATATATATATATATATATATATATATATATATATATATATATATATATATATATATATATATATAATATAATCTTTAAATATAATTAAATTTTTATTTCAAAAACTGTACATTCTAACAGTTTAAGACTAAGAGGGGTTATTTCTCCTATAATATTCTATGAAAAAAATATAGCCCCAAACACTCGCAAGCCGTAGGAGAGATGGGAGGGGAAGGTATCTTTAAATATAATTAAATTTTTATTTCAAAAACTGTACATACTAACAGTTTAAGACTTAGCGGGGTTATTGCTCCTATAATATTCTATGAAAAAATATAGCGACAAACACTCGCAAGCCGTAGGAGGGGTGGGAGGGGAGGAAATCTTGATAGTTATTAAAATTTATATTTAAAAAACTAAACATACTAACAGATTAAGACTAAGCGTAGTTATTGTTTCTATAAAATGCTATGAAAAAAATATAGCCCCAGGCGCTCGCAAGCCGTAGGAGAGATGGAAGGGGAAAAAATGCTGACGACAGGGAAGTACAATTTTATTTCAAAAAGTATTGTTTGTCTATCTTTCAACATTTTTATAGTGAAACTGCGAGCCGGTTTACCTTTATTTTGCTGTACTAAGAAGTTTTAACATGTAATAAAAAATTTCCTTAGTAACATTTAAAAAAAAAGATGTCAAGGGGGTGACTGGGATTCGGTACTAGGACCAAGAATATTTATTTACATTTTTTCGATCTTGCCAGATAATTAAATGTTTATTTGAAAAAGTATACATACTAACAGATTAAGACTAAGCGGGGTTATTGCTCATATAAATGAAAAAAATATAGCCTCAAACGCTCGCAAGCCGTAGAAGAGATGGGAGGGGAGGAAATCTTTAAATATAATTAAATTTTTATTTGAAAAACTGTACATACTAACAGTTTAAGACTTAGCAGGGTTATTGCTCCTATAATATGCTATGAAAAAAATATAACCCCAAGCACTCGCAAGCCGTAGGAGGGGAGGGAGGGGAGGAAATTTTGATAGTTATTAAAATTTATATTTAAAAAACTAAACATACTAACAGATTAAGACTAAGCGTAGTTATTGCTTCTATATAATGCTATCAAAAAATATATCCACAAACACTCGCTAGCCGTAGGAGGGGAGGGAGGGGAGGAAATCTTTAAATATAATTAAATTTTTATTTCAAAAACTGTACATACTAACAGTTTAAGACTAAGCGAGATTATTGCTCCTATAATATGCTATGAAAAAAAAATAAACCCCAAGCACTCGCAAGCCGTAGGAGGGGCGGGAGGGGAGGAAAACTTGATAGTTATTACTACACATACTAACAGATTATTTCTAAGCGTCGTTACCAAAAAAAATATAGCGCCAAACACTCGCAAGGCGTAGGAGAGGTAAAGAAATCTTCTTGGATATTTGAATTGTTATTTTAAAAACGGTACATACCAGCAGGTTTAAATTAACCATGGTTAAAAGTTAAAAGAAAGATAATATAATTGTTTTTAACTAGACAAGTACCTAACAGTTTTTATTATAGGCCAAATCAAGAAGAATGTTGGCAGTATTGTCTAATTTAACTTAGGATAGTAATCAATGTATAATGTTATTGATGAGGAGCTGCATAAAATTGAAGTAATTATATGTCTGTCTATTTCGAAAAAAGTCATATATTAGAAGGGATTTGGGCACCTGAAAACGTTATCGTTTTGAACTCAGCTTTTTTACATAAAATTGACTCCACATGTAGCCACTTTTCCGCCTGTAGGAGAAAACAATTCAGGAACAAAAATTTTTTCAACATTTTCGCTCCACCCTGGTAACCATACTTATAGTTAATCTGTTAGTATGTATAGTTTTTGAAATAAACATTTTAATAACTGTCTTCCCCCTTCCAACTCTCCCATGGCTTGCGAGTGTATGGCGCTATATTTTTTCATAGCATATTATATGAGCAATAACTCTGCTTAGTCTTAATCTGTTAGTATGTATAGTTTTTCAAATAAACATTTAATTATCTGGCAAGATCGAAAAATTTTAATAAATAGTCTTGGTCCTAGTATCGCATCCCAGTCACCCCCTTGACATCTTTTTTTTTAAATCTTACTAAGGAATTTTTTTATTTCATGTTAAAACTTCTTGGTACAGCAAAATAAAGGTAAAACCGCTCGCAGTTTCACTATAAAAATGTTTGAAGATAGACAAACAATACTTTTTGAAATAAAATTGTACTTCCCTGTCGTCAACATTTTCTCCCCTTCCATCTCTCCTACGGCTTGCGAGTGGTTGGGGCTATATCTTTTTCATAGAATATTATAGGAGCAATAACCCCGCTAAGTCTTAAACTGTTAGTATGTACAGTTTTTGAAATAAAAATTTAATTATATTTAAAGATTTCTTCCCCTCCCATCTCTCCTACGGCTTGCGAGTGTTTGGGGCTATATTTTCTTCATAGAATATTATAGGAGAAATAACCCCGCTTAGTCTTAAACTGTTAGTATGTAGAGTTTTTGAAATAAAAATTTAATTATATTTAAAGATTTCCTCCCCTCCCATCTCTTCTACGGCTTGCGAGCGTTTGGGGCTATATTTTTTTCATAGCATATTATATGAGCAATAACTCCGCTTAGTCTTAATCTGTTAGTATGTATACTTTTTCAAATAAACATTTAATTATCTGGCAAGATCGAAAAATTTTAAATAAATATCCTTGGTCCTAGTATCAAATCCCAGTCACCCCCTTGACATCTTTTTTTTTAAATGTTACTAAGGAAATTTTTTATTACATGTTAAAACTTCTTGGTACAGCAAAATAAAGGTAAAACGGCTTGCAGTTTCACTATAAAAATGTTGAAAGATAGACAAACAATACTTTTTGAAATAAAATTGTACTTCCCTGTCGTCAGCATTTTTCCCCTTCCATCTGTCCTACGGCTTGCGAGTGCCTGGGGCTATATTTTTTTCATAGCATTTTATAGAAGCAATAACTACGCTTAGTCTTAATCTGTTAGTATGTTTAGTTTTTTAAATATAAATTTTAATAACTATCAAGATTTCTTCCCCTCCCGCCCCTCCTACGGCTTGCGAGTGCTTGGGGTTATATTTTTTTCATAGCATATTCTAGGAGCAATAACCCCGCTAAGTCTTAAACTGTTAGTATGTACAGTTTTTGAAATAAAAATTTAATTATATTTAAAGATTTCCTCCCATTCACCCCTCCTACGGCTTGCGAGTGTTTGGCGCTATATTTTTTTCATAGAATATTATAGGAGCAATAACCCCGCTAAGTCTTAAACTGTTAGTATGTACAGTTTTTGAAATAAAAATTTAATTATATTTAAAGATTTCCTCCCCTCCCATCTCTTCTACGGCTTGCGAGCGTTTGGGGCTATATTTTTTTCATAGCATATTATATGAGCAATAACCCCGCTTAGTCTTAATCTGTTAGTATGTATACTTTTTCAAATAAACATTTAATTATCTGTCAAGATCGAAAACTTTTAAATAAATATTCTTGGTCCTAGTATCAAATCCCAGTCACCCCCTTGACATCTTTTTTTTTAAATGTTACTAAGGAAATTTTTTATTACATGTTAAAACTCCTTGGTACAACAAAATAAAGGTAAAACGGCTCGCAGTTTCACAATAAAAATGTTGAAAGATAGACAAACAATACTTTTTGAAATAAAATTGTACTTCCCTGTCGTCAGCATTTTTCCCCTTCCATCTCTCCTACGGCTTGCGAGTGCCTGGGGCTATATTTTTTTCATAGCATTTTATAGAAGCAATAACTATGCTTAGTCTTAATCTGTTAGTATGTTTAGTTTTTTAAATATAAATTTTTATAACTATCAAGATTTCCTCTCCTCCCGCCCCTCCTACGGCTTGCGAGTGCTTGGGGTTATATTTTTTTCATAGCATATTCTGGGAGCAATAACCCCGCTAATTCTTAAACTGTTAGTATGTACAGTTTTTGAAATAAAAATTTAATTATATTTAAAGATTTCCTCCCATTCACCCCTCCTACGGCTTGCGAGTGTTTGGCGCTATATTTTTTTCATAGAATATTATAGGAGCAATACCCCGCTAAGTCTTAAACTGTTAGTATGTACAGTTTTTGAAATAAAAATTTTATTATATTTAAAGATTTCCTCCCCTCCCAACTCTTCTACGGCTTGCGAGCGTTTGGGGCTATATTTTTTTCATAGCATATTATATGAGCAATAACCTCGCTTAGTCTTAATTTGTTAGTATGTATACTTTTTCAAATAAACATTTAATTATCTGGCAAGATCGAAAAATTTTAAATAAATATTCTTGGTCCTAGTATCAAACCCCAGTCACCCCCTTGACATCTTTTTTTTTAAATGTTACTAAGGAAAATTTTTATTACATGTTAAAACTTCTTGGTACAGCAAAATAAAGGTAAAACGGCTCGCAGTTTCACTATAAAAATGTTGAAAGATAGACAAACAATACTTTTTGAAATAAAATTGTACTATTCATTGATTGTTGTTGCCCTTACTTGGTGAAACTTGTCCATACTGCATACAGACTTGGAGAATACTTCTCTAGCTTCACTGTTGGTTTTTAGTGGTGAAGGACGTAGCCAGCGCGTGAGCTAACTGGAGCAAGTGGCCCTTCGAATTCTGGAAGTTCTAGGATGTTCTTCAATGCTTCTGTGACTATAGTTTCGCTGCTTGACAGCATTTTCAGACAGATTAAAATTGAATTAGTACGAAATCATGACAACTACAAATAAATATCTGTTGCTAGGTTATGATATGATGTTTTGATCAAAAAATTTTATCAAATAGAAGAACATCCTAGAACTTCCAGAATTCGAAGGGCCACTTGCTCCAGTTAGCTCACGCGCTGGCTACGTCCTTCACCACTAAAAACCAACAGTGAAGCTAGAGAAGTATTCTCCAAGTCTGTATGCAGTATGGACAAGTTTCACCAAGTAAGGGCAACAACAATCAATGAATTGAAGAGGTCTTCTATCGAAGAGCTTGCCCATTTGTATAGAAAATTGAAAATCAAGCAGATGAACGCTTCCCAGAATGCATGGTTTAACCAAGAGTGCATAAGAAAGAAGGTCATCCCGAAGTACGTAATCATAACAACTACTATAACATCAAATCAATCAAAAATTGCTATTAGAAAAGCCAGTTTCATCTGGCTGAAAGAAGAATCCAAGAAATGGTTTTCAATTCGTGATAGTTTGCTTCTTTATATCAAGGTAATCCATTCAGAACTTGCTTATAAATTACATCCAGTAGAATTTGATATATTAGATGACCAAATACATATTTTAGTTAGTGAATTGAAATTTAAAAAACGCTTAACACAGACAAACAAAATTAGAAACCTAGAAAGCACACAACATTTACATAATCGAGAAAGATCTCCCCCACAAACACATAAGTTTTACAAAAGGTTTGAAAACCTAAGCGATACAATTTTTACAACTGAAGAAATTTCTTTTCTAAATAAAGGATATAAATACTGCCCAAAATTTAAATTTACAAACAAAATTAAAGAGATATTAGCTTCTGAATCCGAAATTGCTTCCAGATCTATAAGGCAATATGAAAAATTAAAAATATGTGAATTTTTAAGACATTTAACTTCAAAATATGACAAACGTCAAATTAACGAAACTCAAATTTTAAAATCTGTTCAGCATAAAATATTAGACAATGATTTAGTTTTTACTAAAGCTGATAAAGGAAATACAACTGTAGCTATAAGTAGGGACGCATATAACATTAAAATTAATGATTTTATTACTACGGAAAATTTAACAGAAATTAGGAGAGACCCAACAAACGCATTTCAGACAAAACTAAAAAATGAACTTAAAAATGTGTCTCTGTTTAGTCAACAAGAAAAGAAATATCTTTTATATAAAAGCCCGCAACCACCAAAATTATATGGCCACCTGAAAATTCATAAGCCAAATAAACCAGTGAGACCAGTAGTTAGCTATGTTAATACACCTAATCATAAGATAGCGAGCAAACTGGTTTCACTTATTAAAGAATACAATTACTTTCCAAAATATTCAGTTAAGAATTCTTATGAACTTACACAAAAATTAAATAACTTAATTATTCCCACAAATAGTAAATTAGTTTCGTTTGATGTTTGTAGCATATATTCTAAGATACCCCCTAAAGAATGTTTACCTCTATTAGAAAACGTTTTAATAGAAAAGAACGTAAATGTCATAAAAAGACAAGAAATGATGAATCTTTTTAATGAATGTATAAAACAAAACTATTTTAAATTTAATGATAAAATTTATATGCAAAATGAAGGTCTGCCTATGGGTAGTCCGTTGTCACCTTTATTAGCCAACATATTTATGGAAAACTTAGAAAACCAAATTTTAACATCAGAACTTTCACATAATATTGTCTTTTGGTACAGATACGTAGATGATATTTTAGCATGTTTTCAAGGTAGTCATACAGAATTAAATGAATTTTTAAATTTTATTAATAGCTTTCACACAAATATTAAGTTTACTCTAGAAGAAGAAGCTAACAGTTGTATAAACTTTTTAGACTTAACAATTAGAAAATTAGAAAATAATTCATTTGACTTTTCAATATATAGGAAACCAACTTACACTGACACAACCATACCATACGATTCATGTCACCCTTTTTCACAAAAGCTGTCAGCCTATCATTCTATGATACATCGTGCATTTTCAATACCTATGTCACAAAACAATTTTGAAAAAGAAATTTCAGTAATTAAGCAAACAGCATTTAATAATGGCTACTCTGTTAAAATAATAGATAAAATGATAGAGAGAAAAGAATACAAATTAGCGATTAATTTAATTTATCCAAATATTAGAGACAAAGAAGACAACAGATACGTTTCGATAACTTATTTTGGAACCATTTCAGAAAACATTTCAAAAATTTTAAACACTTGTACAAATACAAAGGTAGCTTTTAAATCTTACAACACGACGCGTGATTTGTTATTTAACGCGAAAGAAAAATCTTGTTTCCTGACAAAAGCTGGAGTTTATAAATTAGCTTGTACACATTGTAACGCAATCTACATAGGTCAAACTTCTAGAAATTTTAACACCCGATACAAAGAACATATTTCTGCATTTAGAAATAACCACGCTGACAAATCTACATTTGCAAAACATATTATTGATACCGAACATAGACCTACAATAAATAACCGCATAGAACCACTACATTTTTATGATGACAAACGTAAACTAGACTTTTTTGAAGCTTTAGAAGTCAAAAGGCACACACACGACAATAACTACCTTGTTTTAAACGAGCAAACTGATTTAATGAATTCCCCTTTCTTGGATATTCTTCTTTCTAATTAAATATGCCAAAGAAAATAAATTTAACTATTATTTCAAAAAAGTTGTAATAAAATAATGAGTTGATGTATGTCGATATTTTCGTTGTATAGAGACTACTTTTATACTGTTATTGTTTAGTTATTTTATTGTTGTAACTGTTATCATAGTTATTATAGGCTAGTTCTAGTTTTTTTTTAATGTTAAATATTGACATACATCACATAGACATTTTGAAAACCTCATCTGTCATCTGTGTTTCATTTTATTTTCTATTTGATAAAATTTTTTGATCAAAACATCATATCATAACCTAGCAACAGATATTTATTTGTAGTTGTCATGATTTCGTACTAATTCAATTTTAATCTGTCTGAAAATGCTGTCAAGCAGCGAAACTATAGTCACAGAAGCATTGAAGAACATCCTAGAACTTCCAGAATTCGAAGGGCCACTTGCTCCAGTTAGCTCACGCGCTGGCTACGTCCTTCACCACTAAAAACCAACAGTGAAGCTAGAGAAGTATTCTCCAAGTCTGTATGCAATAAAATTGTACTTCCCTGTCGTCAGCATTTTTTCCCTTCCATCTCTCCTACGGCTTGCGAGTGCCTGGGGCTATATTTTTTTCATAGCATTTTATAGAAGCAATAACTACGCTTAGTCTTAATCTGTTAGTATGTTTAGTTTTTTAAATATAAATTTTAATATCAAGATTTACTCCCCTCCCGCCCCTCCTACGGCTTGCGAGTGCTTGGGGTTATATTTTTTTCATAGCATATTCTAGGAGCAATAACCCCGCTAAGTCTTAAACTGTTAGTATGTACAGTTTTTGAAATAAAAATTTAATTATATTTAAAGATTTCTTCTCCTCCCATCTCTCCTACGGCTTGCGAGTGTTTGGGGCTATATTTTTTTCATAGAATATTATAGGAGAAATAACCCCGCTTACTCTTAAACTGTTAGTATGTACAGTTTTTGAAATAAAAATGTAATTATATTTAAAGATTTCCTCCCCTCCCATCTCTTCTACGGCTTGCGAGCGTTTGGGGCTATATTTTTTTCATAGCATATTATATGAGCAATAACCCCGCTTAGTCTTAATCTGTTAGTATGTATACTTTTTCAAATAAACATTTAATTATCTGGCAAGATCGAAAAATTTTAAATAAATATTCTTAGTCCTAGTATCAAATCCCAGTCACCCCCTTGACATCTTTTTTTTTTTTTAAAGTTACTAAGGAAATTTTTTATTACATGTTAAAACTTCTTGGTACAGCAAAATAAAGGTAAAACGGCTCGCAGTTTCACTATAAAAATGTTGAAAGATAGACAATCAATACTTTTTGAAAAAAATTGTACTTCCCTGTCGTCAGCATTTTTCCCCTTCCATCTCTCCTACGGCTTGCGAGTGCCTGGGGCTACATTTTTTTCATAGCATATTATAGAAGCAATAACTACGCTTAGTCTTAATCTGTTAGTATGTTTAGTTTTTTAAATATAAATTTTAATAACTATCAAGATTTCCTCCCCTCCCGCCCCTCCTACGGCTTGCGAGTGCTTGGGGTTATATTTTTTTCATAGTATATTCTAGGAGCAATAACCCCGCTAAGTCTTAAACTGTTAGTATGTACAGTTTTTGAAATAAAAATTTAATTATATTTAAAGATTTCCTCCCATTCACCCCTCCTACGGCTTGCGAGTGTTTGGCGCTATATTTTTTTCATAGAATATTATAGGAGCAATAACCCCGCTAAGTCTTAAACTGTTAGTATGTACAGTTTTTGAAATAAAAATTTAATTATATTTAAAGATTTCTTCCCCTCCCATCTCTCCTACGGCTTGCGAGTGTTTGGGGCTATATTTTTTTCATAGAATATTATAGGAGAAATAACCCCGCTTAGTCTTAACCTGTTAGTATGTACAGTTTTTGAAATAAAAATTTAATTATATTTAAAGATTTCCTCCCCTCCCATCTCTTCTACGGCTTGCGAGCGTTTGGGGCTATATTTTTTTCATAGCATATTATATGAGCAATAACCCCGCTTAGTCTTAATCTGTTAGTATGTATACTTTTTCAAATAAACATTTATATATCTGGCAAGATCGAAAAATTTTTAATAAATATTCTTGGTCCTAGTATCGAATCCCAGTCACTCCCTTGGCATCTTTTTTTTTAAATGTTACTAAAGAAATTTTTTTATTTCATGTTAAAACTTCTTGGTACAGCAAAATAAAGGTAAACCGGCTCGCAGTTTCACTATAAAAATGTTGAAAGATAGACAAACAATACTTTTTGAAATAAAATTGTTCTTCCCTGTCGTCAGCATTTTTTCCCCTTCCATCTCTCCTACGGCTTGCGAGTGCCTGGGGCTATATTTTTTTCATAGCATTTTATAGGAGCAATAACTACGCGTAGTCTTAATCTGTTAGTATGTTTAGTTTTTTAAATATAAATTTTAATAACTATCAAGATTTCCTCCCCTCCCGCCGCTCCTACGGCTTGCGAGTGCTTGGGGTTATATTTTTTTCATAGCATATTATAGGAGCAATAATCCCGCTTAGTCTTAAACTGTTAGTATGTACAGTTTTTGAAATAAAAATTTAATTATAATTAAAGATTTCCTCCCCTCCCATCTCTCTTACGGCTTGCGAGCGTTTGGGGCTATATTTTTTTAATAGCATATTATAGGAGCAATAATCCCGCTTAGTCTTAAACTGTTAG
Source organism: Tillus elongatus (assembly GCA_964006375.1). Lineage (NCBI taxonomy): Eukaryota > Metazoa > Arthropoda > Insecta > Coleoptera > Cleridae > Tillus > Tillus elongatus. Next base: position 150,311,965 of record OZ023262.1, read on the forward strand.
TATGTACAGTTTTTGAAATAAAAATTTAATTATCTGTCAAGATTTCCTCCCCTCCCATCTCTCCTACGGCTTGCGAGTGTTTGAGGCTATATTTTTTGATAGCATTTTATAGGAGCAATAACCACGCTTAGTCTTAATCTGTTAGTATGTATAGTTTTTTAAATAAAAATATAAATAACTTTCATGGTGTACTCCCCTCCCATCTCTTGTACGGCTTGCGAGTGCTAGGTGCTGTATTTTTATGATAGCTTTTAACATTGTCAATAGCCTTGCCAAGTTTTAATCTGTTAGTATGTACAGGTTTTGTAATAAAAAGTGAAATATCTAGCAACACGCCATTTCTCATGCGGGTGTGAATGATCGTGGGTACATTTGTTGCCAGCATTATATAGAAGTATTGATAACCCTGCTAGATTTTAATTTGTTTCCACATGCGTTTCTGATATTGTGTAAAAAAACTTATAATGTATCTTGCGCGTCATCCCTGTTACGGTCCTGTAAAACGTTCGGTTGTCTTCGTGAATCGGCTGCTGGACATTTGGCCGCTAAAATCACACCGGTGAATTGAGTCAACTCAGCTAGAAGAAGGGCGGCACATAATTCCAATCTGGGAATTGTGAAACATTTCAAAGGCGCCACCTTTGATTTACCACATACAAGAGAAATGCTGACTGAATTATCTAGAACAAATCTAAAATAAACAACCGCACCATATCCATTTTCTGATGGGTCACAGAAGCCCACCAAGGAGCACGATTTGTAAGAATCGCTCATAGGTGGCGAGAAATCCATAACACAAAAAAGACATCGAAGTTCAGACCGGTATTGGAGCCAGCAATTATAAACATTGTCAGATGGGGTCTCATCCCATGACAAACCTGGGTCCACAATATCTGCATTAAATGTTTAGTAAATAACATAAGTGAGGAAAATAAACTGTGGTGCTTCCATATCAACTTTTGATATCATACAACCCCTAAATATTTGACGATATTTTGTAAAGGTATATTCTGTTGAGCTAAGATTAATGTGGGGTTGTTGTCTTTCAAGGCTTTGACTCCATGTCGGATAAAGATGACTGCTGACGATTTTTCCCCTGATAAGTTGAAGTCACTCTGAAACACGTGTTTTCTCAAACTGTACATGAAGTGACCTACATTTCTTATGATATCTTCATATTTTTACATTCTGAATATATTCAGATATTGTCTGTGTACTGTGGTAAACTAAATTCAGGACCCAAAGTTTTATGTATATCCCATGTATATGTTAAATAATATGGGACTCAGTACTGAACCCTAGGGAATGCTGAAATTGACAATTCTGAGTATATTAGTACCCCTACCAGGGGCATGCACAATAAGCCAAAGGCTGCGTTGCTATCGGTGCGGCAAAGACGCGGACGAGCCCTAAGGGAAAGAAAAAAAAACGCTACCTGTGATAGATCTTATATGCCTACCCAAGTAAATCTTTAATACATTAGTAACCACATTTTCAGGTTTTATTTTAAGATGAAAAGATTTACTTTTTCGTATGCTCCCTCAATATCTAAGAAAAGGCATCCTAAGTAATTGTTATTTATGAAATTTGTTTGTATGTCTGCTACTAGTTTACCTACGCATTCGGCTGTACCTTTGTTTTTTCTAAAACCAAACTGATTTTGCGGAAGCATACCATTTTCTTCTAAATATCATTCCAGTCAAGTTTTGATTATCCTTTCCAAGGTTTTTAATAAACATAACATCAGACTAATAGGACTATAAGACCTGCAAAGCAACAGATTTTTCCAGGGTTATTAAAAAAAGATTATATCTCAATGTTTAATGTCATCACAATCCATGCCATCCATCAAAATTTCATTATAGATTTCATAAACTAACTGTTTAGCCATAAGTAGTAAATTTTTAATCATCAGATAGTTAATTCCGTCGGCCCCCGGTGTTGAGTTTTTTTTTGTCACTAGTATTTAACGCTAGTTCTCGTATATTAATAGGACTATTTAAAAAGTGTATAGATTTTTCACATTAACTATATCTAAAGTTATTGGAACATCTGCGGGTCCTATTTTGTTCATCAATTAGTCATGTACATTATCTGGTATTTATATATATATATATATATATATATATATATATATATATATATATATATATATATATATATATATATATATATATATATATATCTGCCTGTCTGTCTGTCTCTATGTGTGTGTGTGTGTGTGCGTGCACGTGCATGCGTGTGTGCGTAGGTGTGTGTGTGTGTGTATCACACCGATAGTGGTGTGTAGGATGTACCTTCCTTTTGTAAGTGGCTTGGATTGGATAAGTCTGTTAGCTAGGAAAATCGGACCAGGTTTTTCGGGAAAATTTTGTTTTTCTTTCGAAAAAATTTTTTATCTCAAGAAATAAAAAAGCTATGTTAACCAAATTTAGTAGGTAGGCTTAGGATATCAAAGTAAATTACACACCAAAATTTAGATTATTTATTATATGTTACAAGGAAACAAAAGTTATAAAAATCATTTCTATGAAAATTCACTACCATAACGCATTTGCTGCGCCCAGATTTTTTAAAATCTAAAACGGACGTGTTTGGGGATTTTTTATAAATATGCACGATAACTGAGATACTGAATTATTCCATTTGGCTTTCCACGCTCTGGATTTCTCTCACCTACGTTTTTTATGTTTCATTCTTCTTACAAATCTAACCATACTTTTCCCATTGCAGCTGAAGAATACAAGAAACCTGAACCTGAATTGCACATAAAACTTACAGTATCAATATTAAGTCGAAGTTTACATTTTTTGCCGTCCAAAGACAGAACCAGGAAAATTTTAGTACTGGAAATTTTAAACAGTGGAGTTGAGATATTAAAAGATTATGAAGATGAATTGTTGCCAATTGTCCACCAAATTTGGTCTCCGCTATTAAATCGATTTAAGAAGTCGGAACACCCTGTGGTGATTAATTTCAGCATACAGCTTTTATCTACCCTGGCTCGTCTATCCAGAGATTTCATTAGATCTCGCACAGTAAAGTAGGTATTATTATTTTTTTTACAAAAAGTACATATTAAATAATTATGTTCAGTACGATTGGGTATAGTTACAGATAAACTATATTGATAGACAGATAATAGTCTGATGGTGTTAAATTCGGAGAATAGGAGGGCAGGTGCATTTGTTCAACATAATCTCCTCTAAGACTTGCACATTTAACATAACATTAACAGAGCAATTTTAACCCTTTAAAAATTTCTTTATATTGGTCTTCAAACCATCACTGAAGGGTAATTCGTTGTTTGTCGAAAATCGTTTACCTTTCAATTGTTTTTTGAGCTTTGGGAATAAATAATGCTCTGATGATGCTAAATCTGAAAAATACGGTGGGTGGTCAACCAATTCAATTATGTGCTCTTTAAAGTAGCCTTTCAGAATTATTTTTTTAAGATCTGTCCAGGAAGTGAATTGTCGCTTCTTTCCTTTTTTCAGTATGGTTTCTTCAGCATTAGTTGTACTAATTTTAGATGAGGTTCCGCTAACATGTAAGATCATGTTCTCTGCGTTGTTTGTGTCCTCTGCATCACTATCTTCACTACTGTGTTGCTGACTTAGTAAATCCTCGTCCATTTTTATGTCAATATCATCCAAGTCTTATCATGAGGACTAAGCTAACACTTTTCTAATAGCAACAGGCAGTTTTAGATAAATCGACTCCTAACAGATAAAGTTTGGCATCTTACATGCAAGCTGACACAATTTTTACCTTTTGATTCATTGTCTTTGCTGAGTTATTTACATTCCTCGCTTCTTTGCTGGCCTGCTGCGGTATGTTAAAAAAATATATATAATTTAATAATTTCTCTATTTTTTTGCTTGTTATATTACATGCTCCTTTCCCGGTACACCCCTTACCCTCAGGTACTAACCTATCATTCTCTATTTCTCAGATTGCACACTGCCGTTTTTTGACTGAGGGGCGGCACGGCCCCCGGAGTCGGGACGGGAGGTGCGACGGGTCTGCTGCTTCGTCGTGTGGGTCTTCCTTCCTTTCCTGCATGCCTACAACCACCCTCAATGCATAAACCACAAAAAAAATATTGGAAACAACCCCCAAGAAAGTTACGGCAGCTGCGGCGAATATGAGTGCTGTGCAGGATAGATACAGGGTTTAAAGGAGTTATGACTGCAAAATGTGAAAAGGCAGCTTTTCAAAGTCCGACTAAGTGGTTTTCTAGAATTTGCCGATCATATTTCCTCCCCGCCCAGCACCCATATTCATTCCTGGTCTCTTGACTTTCTTCGGGGGACGGTTGTTTGCAACAAATTTCTCTTGTGGCTTCTACATCCAAGGGAGTTCTAAGAATGTTTCTAAAATACATTCCTAAAAACCCTCCGTGCAGTAAACTGCAAATTTACCGAAATTACATTCCACCTCTTCTCCTATAATGCCTTTTTCAGATAATATAGAATACGGCACTTGCATTTTCACTTGTTTTTTATTTTTATATTACATATATAAGCACAAAGTAAGTATAATTAAGGGGGGCCCCTTAATTAGCATTGGGGCAACACTAAATTGAAAAGTATAGAAGTTATATTTAGGGCGGGTTAACAGGCATAAAGATGATTTCATAATCATATCAGAGTAGTTCTCTGGTCATAAAAATTACCTCTAGCTGTATGCACACAAAAATTAGTAAAATATATTAATAAAACCCAATAAAAAACCAACAGTTTCATAATTTGCTAAGAGGTTAAAATGTGATGAAACGTGAAACTCACTGTACCGCAGCATAATATTATGTTGCGACTGTACTCACCACATAACATCATGTGTATGACAGTGCAAAATAGTGCTGCAAATTGAATTATAACTTCCACATAGCTGTGATAATCTACTCCTCGCAGAAAGACATTTTCATGAAATTAATTGATAGGGTCCATTACTTGACCACAAATAAAATTATGTATTCGTGTATTCCTGTACCCATAAACTTCTGAAACCAGTCAAGTTTTAAAGAAAATATGTTGATTTTTACCAAATCACCCCTCATTGATCCGCTACCCACTGAAGCGATCTTATCCAAAAACAACTCGAAGCGTTCCTTTGTTGGGTACTAACTGGATAGGAAATTTGAACATGATATCTCAATTCATTTGAAAGTTCAGGCGCCTACTGACAGACAGCCGGCAGACCGAAAGGAAAAAAAAGTTCGTTCCAGAGTCAAATTTTCTGTTTTGAGACTTTTTAATGCCGTTTTAGCAAAAACAAAATCTCGAAATTTCTGTCACCGACATTCCACCCCCACACATTCAACCCCAAATTTAATTTCAGCACATAATACCAGATGTTTGATGAAATTGAAAATTTTCTGATAAACAGACCCTCAAACATATTACTCGAGTTTTAACTAAAAAATGTAAATTTCACCAAATCACCCCCCATTCATCCCCTACTCCCTATAGAGCAATTTTAACCAAAAACAATCGAAACGGTTCGTTTGTCGGGTGCTAACTGTATACCAAATTTGAAGACGATATCTCAATTCATAGTAAAGTTATTGTGATTACATACAGATTTACAGAGAAACAAATTCAGTTCATGAATCATATTTTCTGTATGTTTTGACACGTTTTACAACGTTTAGCGAAAAAAAAATTTGAAATTTTTGTCGCCGATGCCATACTTCGTACACACGTATTGACGATACGGAAGTAATAGGTAGCCGCATATAATTGTGTCATGCTGAATACTATTCTCGCATTTATCATATCTCTGTATGAATCAGATATGCCACAAGGCATAGTTGCCAAATCAAGGACCGATAAATATTGCCCGTTAGCATATACTCCGTATATTTCAAGTGCCTCCAGCGACGAGTACCATGAACTATAATATTTTTATTCCCTTCATGTGACTAACAATGCTGCACTTTCAATTTCATTAATTCATGGTTCCATTTTATATTTTATGGTAAAGCAGCCAAGCTTGCTTCTGAAATTAATGAAAAAAGAGCGGCGATTTCGAATCTACAACGTAATTACATTATCGCGTCCGATATTCTGAAGCAATAATGCAATGGACGCCGTAGTTACCGTAGTCAGCAAATCTACTGTTGCAACAAGGATAGGAATCTCGCGCCACCGCCTATGGGCAGTCTCCTAATAGATTACTTTATAAAATAAATACAGGCAGAAGCATGTCCGATAGAAAATAAAACAATACAGATATTTCCGCCAAACAAAATATGTTAATTTTGGTGTCGTTGAACCTCCCTAAATCGTTAGTGACGGACTACCTGCAGAGGAATATAAATATAGTTGTGGATATACGATATTTAGAATTATTTGTGTCTACCTGCAGAATAATATAAATAGAGTTGTTGATATAAGATATCTAGAATTACACACCCTCTGATGACGCTAACTTGGTTAGTGAAACGTTCGCCAGGTTTTTTTAAATGTGTTGTGGTGATTTGGGTTCTCCAAGTGTGCTTATGATAGGAAACTGTTTTGAAAAAATGGCCGCCATTTTAGAATGAGTAGGTTTTGCAAAAATCACAAAAATGTCATATATTTGTTGAAATTCAGTACAAAACATATACCATATAACAATTTTTATACCACTAAAAAAACATTTTTTCAAAAATGTTGGAAAAAACAACAGCATTTTAATGTAGTCCAAACTGGTCGGTTTTTAGCTAATATATTTGACAGTTCCAAGGATTGTAGATTGGAAAACTGAAACCATTAGCTTCAAGGCTTATATGTTTCCAAAATGGTTCACGATGCAAACACATTAGCTGCCATTTTAGAATGCTTGAGTTTAGCGAAAAATGGATAGAGATTACAAATTTTTACATGTTTTAAGTCTACTTAAAGGACTTTACAACACAATTTATCCCCACTGTTGGGGTGGCAGTATAGCTTAAAATAAATACCATGTGTATTAATTAAAGAATTAATGAATAACATTTAGCTTGGCTACTCAGTCGGGGCACAAATGTAATATAATTAACGCAGGGCGTGGGCTTTAGCACTTGCACATGGTGGGTTTTAAAATGCACAAATAAATATCAGGAGTAAAAATAAAAATCGGTTTATTAAAAATTGTTGAAGTTATATAATGCTAATTGCTTTCAATTAAGCATATTTAAATAAAGAAAAATATAAATTGACTACTTGAAGTAGTTGAGATTTAAATACAAAATATAAAGTGATTAATTACGTTGTTACACATATGTTAAACACATGTGACATCTTGATATTTGATCAAATAACAGCCAAATTTTTTTTATTAATTAAAAAATAGCTGCCGTTTTGAAACTAGTGGTTTTGGCAAGAAATCACAAAGTTAGGTAGATATAACAACAAAACCTTTTAATTGCAGGGATGTTTTACCCAGCATTGCAGTTATATTAGATGACTTGAGTAAAGAGAGTTACTTGAAGGATAAAGGTTCTGCATATCGTTATACACAAGGCTATAAATTACAGCTAACTATTCTTGAGACATTGGGTAGAATACTTGTGGATTTAGATGTTTTAGAAGAAAATTACATAGTCCTCAAACCTGTAGTTTTCAAATATTTAAGTGATAAACAACCAATACCTTTACAGGTAAGTTTAAACATTGCATTAATGCCATAAGTATTCATTTGTTATCTTGTTTCAGACTGCTGCTGTTGAATTCTTCAAAATACTCATTACATATGACCCAAACATTTTTGCGAGGGATGTGGAAATGTGGGAGAAAATTACAGAAAATGCATTTGTAAAAAATGTAGAAATTATTCTAAAACTATTCGAAGCAAATAAAAATTCAACTTAAGTTTTTGAACTTTCATTAAGCAACTAGTATTTACAGTGAATAAAATTGTAATATAGTTTAGAAAATGTGCATATTTTAGTGTAATTATTATACAGATGATCATCTGATTATTCAATTATTCAAGAACGGACTTTAAACTAAGAAATTTCCTTTGCACTGGCTACAGGTTTGCTCCCTAGATTTCATAAATTGGTGCCCATGTAGCTAAGCAATATTCTATTCTGAATCCAATGAGACAGCAATAAAGAAATTAGATAGTATCGACTATAGATGAATTTTTGTTATTTTTTTTTGGAAGCCCAAAGCCTGTAGATGAATTTTTGCTTTTTTTTTTTTGAAACCCAAAAATGTTATAAACATCTTTGGCAAAATCAGGTTATAATGTGGCCGAAAAAAATAAAGTTTGATCCCAAGATTTCTAATAGTGTTAGGGCAATTAAGCACATACTTTTTCAAGTTACAGTATACCTACTCTCGATTATCCGGGCGAATGGGGGAATCGGCAATACAGATAATTGAAAAACACGAATAATACGAACATAATATATGTAGATGTTTGGAAATGATGAGCAAAAAATTTAAGGGGTTATTTTACTCAGAAAAATAGTGCCAAAAGTTCCCATACCATTTTTTTTTAAACTAAAGAATAACGGAGTTACCGGGTCTCAAAAAAAATAATTTTTGTTCAAATTTTTGTTGATACCTTTTTTGACGTGAATCGATTCTCATCAAATTTGGTGCACTCGTATGTAATACAATTTTGTATTTATGTAACAAATTTAATGTGGAATCTAAAAGCAGAAACAGCTTTTGAAAGTATGGGAACTGTCACCAGAAGCACATGCAGTGTCAGTAGTGTCAAATGAATTTGAAGCTGTTAGAGCACCTTTGCAACAGACTATGGAAAATAATTGTTAGTAATTCATACTGAAAATCATGATCCTCTATAACTCTTTGTTATTATTTCTTAACGTAATTACGTCTGGGTTTGAAATGATTAAAGGGAACAATTAAAAGGCTTTTACTACCAGATAATTGTCTGGTAGTAAAAGCCTTTTAATTATTCCCTTTAATCATATGACTCTTTGTTCTCTTATTTTCAGTGTGCATTGTTTATACAAGTCACAGACAAACACATTTGTTGATCCCATGTGGCCACTATGTTGTGTGCGATGTCTGCGTTGGCATGCTTTGAATTCATGACATGAGATGTCCTGCCTGCGACTGGCACTACACTTTAACAGTAGAAGTTTTAACTTAAGGACCAAGGTATGATTTTTTTAAACAATTAAATTTTGCACATACAGTAACTATTCTGTTTATTTTACTTCACACAGATTCATTAAGTATATCGAGTGTTAGAAGGCAAGTAAAGGAACTATGCCTCTAAAATTTGTATCAAACTATACGAAATACTTGGTTCCTAGATTGAACTACACCAACAGTTTGAAAAGAGGATCTGATATAAGTATTACATGTTATACAAAGAAGTCTCAGTTTGTGTATGTACATGACACGATTTAAATTCCAAATATTTCCAAATATAAGTAAATGCTACAAGCCTTTTATCTTGTCCAATTTCCATAATACGTGTATATCCAATTAATTGTTTTCATATTTTTCTGTGGCCGTTTAAATGAAGCTTCAGTAGTTCATTGTTTATTTTGTCAAATATTGACCTTCTAAACACTGCCAAAGTTATGGAAAAAAACGTGGATATAATAAGAGCACTACCATTTTGATATTTATTCTTGACAAATCGAAATACACATTATGTAGGTAAAACAATGTTATAAACAAGATAAACATTTTTTTATTAAAGCTTTCAGATAAGGATGTTGTTTTTGATACAGGCATTCTTTGTATTTTGCAAATAAGGTAAAATACATTGGTTTTTTAATGAGTTTTTTAGTATAAAAACATTATATTATTTCTTTAGCAAATCACTTTATGCATTAATAATGTTCAAAATTGTAGTAACAATTTTACAATCAACTTTTGTGAAAAATGTGGTGGAAATCTGTCATGTATAGTACACATTTGGTTTATTAATGGAAATTCTCAGTAGATGAAACATAATATGTTAACTTGAAAAATATATAATATGCATGTAAGACAGTTCTCAGACTCACATTGATAGGCGTAGAGAGGGATCCCATTTGCCAGGAATGCGGCGAGGATGAAGAAACGTCCTACCACTACCTGTGTGAATGCGAGGCTTTTGGGCATCTTCGAGCAGAATTGTTCAGATCGAGGACTCTGCAGAGAAATCAGGTAAGTACCATCCAATTGAAGATCGTCACGGCCTTCATTTCGAGGTCGAGGTGCTTTGGCGACGGAACCGAGGAAGAGTAGAGCATGGTTGCTGGGTTTGGCAAAAAGGGCCCATTGTGGCCTACTTGCTTGGCGTTGGCCTCTCCACCACTGCAACTACTACTACTAAGACAGTTCCAAGTAAGTTTTCAAAAGAAAAATTACACCTTGAAAACTTGAATAGAAAAGGTGATTGTCAATATATTAATTTGCTGATAAATGTTAAAGGGTCCGTTGAAATGTGATTCATTTCAAGACCATTTACCTACATATATTTTTTGCAAAAAATATTTGAAGATATGAATTAAAAAGAAAAATAGCCTGGTAAAAATCCATTAGCTATATTATAGCGGTGCAGGCTTCAATGTTAAAGAATGACAAAAGTCAAACTACATTTATTACAGGTATATTTTTAGAAGTAATGCCAAAATTGAAGCAAATAATTCATAATCCCTTTTCGGAGATGCTTATGTCTCAAACCATTTTTTTTTAATGTAGGGGTCACAGATACACCTACAGCCTAAACATTTATCTAATAATTCACAAAATGACAGTGCTTTCAGTAGAAGCTGATATAAGTGAACACATTTTTGGGGTGCATTTAATAGCTGTCTTTTTATACAAACATTTATTTAGTAATAGTTTTGAACATAAGCATGCAACATTGTCATTTAGAAATAAAAATTACATTAACCGTCATAGATGTTTGTAGAAAACATGCTGTGAAAAAAACAGGTTTAAATTCACCCGAGTAAGATTTTAACATTTTGGAATGAATAGACAACACTTTATACACCTACCTAGGATGTTTGTCAAAAGTGAAATCAGTAATTTGAGTGCAGTTTAATGTTTGTATTTTATATTATTTTCCTTACATTTGTACTTCTTTAAGTACAGTAAATTGTTAAACATTTTTAGTGCCAAAAATTTTTTATGGGTTATTTTTTTCTGGTTAGGTTGTCATGGAAAATTATAAATTTGAGTCAGGTAAATAGGGCTTTTTTTTTTAAGTGAGAACAATCTTTAACTGTTTGGTCAAGTGACTGAAAAGTTTTACTGATTACAACCTGCAATTTTAGCAAATTTTCAGTGAAAAAATTCACCGGAGATTTCTCTCTCTCTCTCTCTCTATATATATATATATATATATATATATATATATATATATATATATATATATATATATATATATATATATATATATATATAAATTGATGGGCTGATTTTGATGAAATTTTGCAGTTGTTTCAGTTACAGACTTTGTGGTTTAAAAAAATCGCTACCATAACGCACTTGCTGCACCCATACTTTTTTATACTTATTTTTTAGCTTTATGCACTTTGCTAATATTCGTTCTTTGTCATAATTTGTAATTGAGCGAGTACCTATAAATTTTAAATTTTTCATTACAATTATAATACTTTTATGTTGTAAATATATTTGTTCATCTAAATTGTACATGTGTTTGATAAATAGGTATAAGCTTGTGCTGTGGTCAACATAATTTTATTGAAGGATAAGACTCATAAATTAGACTGTCAAACTATTTTGTACATATTGTCCTTTTAATGTTTTTAGCGAATTTTCAATATAAAAAATTCATTATTGATGTTTCTATAATTTTCCTTTTTTTCACATACTATCCATAATTACCGCACCTGCTACCAGTATTTCACCAGCTTTCAGAAGAAGCTTGCTTTTAATTGTGATCAAATAATATCAATTATTTGATCACAATTTATCATTAATATTTTGACACAATTTTATATAAAACAGTCACATTTGTGTATTTTCAAATTATCACAATGTTTCTTAAGCCGCATTCATGATTAATAAATCAAGCAGCTTATACAACTCTCCGACATATCAGATAATTTAGAATATATCACAGCACATGATTATGCCCTAGACAATTTGTGCCAATAAGTTGATTATTTGTCTTTTATGTATTGTTGTTGACCTTATTTGGCAAAACCGTTCCATACTAAATACATACATACAAACTGATTTTCTGGCTTGTCATCATTTGTGAAGCCAGGGAAGAAGTTTACATCTCTTTGTTATACTCAATGTGTTTTTGGTGATTTTGATGTAGGTACAGGTTAAAAATAATATTACAGATTCACTATTAGTTGTATATTGTATTTAAATCAAAGCATATCTACCTCAGTTTTTAGTCTGGGTATTTCCCTATATGGACACTTTATAGATGTATCGCAGTGATCTACAGATGCAGGGGAATTTTGTTCTATGGTCAGCTGAAATTTACGCAACAGTCAACCTTATATCTACATTAAACTATAAATATGTTTTGTTCTAAATTATAATATTATATAGAAATAAGAAAATAGTTGTATATTAAAGTTTATTTCATTCAAACATATTGTTATGTTTGTAATGTACATATGCTAGGTCAAAACTTTAATAAACGTTAGAAAGCCCTGTATTTTTTTTAACTAATCCAGCTTCCTCTCTACTTATTATTTATATACTGACTGTGTTTAGAGCTTTTAATTTGGACTATTATTCATCACATGGGATTTGACTTAAATAATTAACAATATGTTGTTATCAGTTGGACAACTTCATGACTACACTAGGTTAGGTTAGGTTTGTATGTGTGTGGGCCATATCGGCCCTCCACCGCGACCTTAAGGTCTATTGTGGCTCACGTCTAAAGTCTATATTTCGCCCAACAAATCCAGCCTCCTGCAGAGGTCGATAATCTTTGTGGGCGAAAGTTGATCCAGGTCTTCTGGAGCAAGCTTTACCTTGCCAAAGAGCAGGTATCTAGTCATGTCCGCTGCCGGACAGTAACACAGCACATGCTCTGCTGTTTCTTCATTCTCCATGCACAGCCGGCACTCGGTCTCCTGACCGACCCCAATACGGTGCATGTGGTGCCGCAAGCGGCAGTGTCCTGTATACAGGCCGACTAGAGTTCTCAGTTGTTGTCTGTTCAACTCTAGAAGCTTTTTAGCCCTTGACTAAGACAGGCCATTTATGAAGGCCTTAGAGTGGGCTAATCCTGGAAGATTTTGCCAATATTGGATTGTCATTCTTTCTGTCCAGGTCTTTAAGGTGCGTTTTGCTGTGCAAGATGTTATCCCCAGCACCGGTTCTGGTCCAACAAAGTCACTCTGGGCCCCACTCTTGGCAAGTGCGTCGGCCGCAACATTGCCGTCATGGTCCGAGTGACCCGGTATCCAGACCAGCGACACCTCATAACAGCTGCCCAATTCGTTAAGGGCAGATTTACAACTCCATACCGTCTTTGAATTACACCGGTAGGAACCAAGAGCCTTTATTGCAGCTTGGCTATCTGCATATATCTTTATCAATTTGTTTGTGCACAGGTCTTTTAAACTTTCCCTTGCACACATCTCGATGGCATACACTTCTGCCTGGTGTATGGTTGCGTACTTGCCGAGGCTAGCTGATAGTCTAGCGTCGGTGCTGCCCCCATATGCGCCGGCTCCTGCTCCCAAATTGGTGTTGGAGCCGTCAGAGTACCGGCAGAGGTCCGCTCTCAACAGGGTCGATTGATTCCGGTCCCAGTCCTCCCCTACCGGGCGGACGGTCTTGAAAGACAGATCTCTGCTGATTTTTGTAGGCATCAAGTCTGAGACCATTCCCAGTATCCTGTGACAATCACTGTCATCAAGGAGACCGGACCCTCTCACATTGACTTCCCTCGGCATGTTATCTGCCGTTTGTTTTAGTCTGTACGTTGTCCACCTCACCACTCTCTCCAACCATATGTGAAGTGGGGGAATATTGAGGAGGACCTCCAGAGCGGCTGATGGTGCGGTGCTTATCGCTCCCGTTATCATCAGGCAAGCTTGTCTCTGTAGATGAGCCAGTTTGGCCCTCGCGATACCACGAAGTACCTTAGGCCACCAAACTATGGCTCCATATGTTATCATTGGCCTGATAACCACTACATAGAGCCAGTACATCTGTTGGGGGTTTGTTCCCCAGTTGTTACCACAGATTCTCCGGCAGGTCCACAGGGACAGTTTTGCCCTGCGGATAACGTTTTCTAACTGTATATCTCAGTTGAGCTTCTTATCTAGGATAACTCCCAGATATTTTGCTTGGTCCGAAAATGGAATGGTTTCTCCCATGAGAATATGTGGTTTTAATTTGTCCAACCTTCTTCTGGTAAATGGAACAATGATTGTTTTGCGAGGGTTCACAGACATCTGTTCCATCCGGCACCAATCAATGATTACATTTAGGGCTTCCTGAAGAGTACTAGCCAGTTCCTCCTCAGATTTGCCTCTAACCATTATGACGAGATCATCAGCATACGCCTGGACCTCAACCTCCCAGAGTTCGAGAATAGCCAGCAGATCGTCCAAAAAGAGAGACCACAGCAGGGGGGATAGTACGCCCCCCTGAGGGCACCTCCCCCCGCAATGAGGTAATAATGGTCCGATTGTGCAGCATGTTTCCGATCCAGCCACAAATGGTAGGTTCCACCCCCCCTAGCGATAGTGGCCTCGTAGAGGGAGATAGGTAATGCATTATTAAATGCTCCTTCGATGTCGAGAAATGCTGCCACCGCAACCTCTCCATTTTCCAGAGAGTGGGTGATTCTCTCGACGAGGTTATTGAGCGCTAACTCAGTGGATTTGCCAGTTTGGTAGGCATACTGGTGGGTATTTAGGGGGTTATTGGCCAGGATGTTCCCCCTAATGTGTCCATCCAGTATTTTTTCCAATCCCTTCAACAGGAATGATGTAATACTGAGAGGTCTCAGTGATGTGGGTAGGAGGTCCTTACGTCCCAATTTGGGAATGTAAACCCCCCTAACCACCGTCCAGCTGGATGGAATATAGTTCCAGGCCAGGCTGGCTCTGAACAGCCTGATAAGGAAAGTTAGGAGAATCTCCAGTCCCTTTTGTAGTAGGACCGGCACTACCCCATCCTCCCCTGGCGACTTGAATGGCTGGAAATGATTCACAGCACACTCCACTGCCGAGGCTGTGACTATTCTCGGAGCAACTTGCCAGTCCTCCCTATGGGGGCGTTTGAATCGTCCCTCAGCTGGTAGGACCTCTCCGTTGCTCAGGATCAGACAATCCGGGAAGTGTGTGTGTGCTAAGAGCTCTAACTTTTCTTTCCGAGATTCAGTAAAGGAACCATCTGGTCGTTTTATCGATCCCAGTTCCTGTACTCGGTCACGTGAGAGAATCCTGTGGATTCTGGCGCTGCTGGGCATATTATTAATGTCCCCGCAGAACCTCCTCCAGGACTCCCTCTTAGCGTCCCTTATCTCTTTGTTATAGTGTGTTAGAGCGGTTTTATATTGCTCCCAGTTGCCTGTAATCTTAGCACGATTGAAGAGACGTCTAACTTCTCTTCGTAGTTTATCGAGGTTATTATTCCACCAAGTAGACCCCCGACTGTCTCTCTTTGACCTTAGTGGGCAGTTTTCGTGATATGCAGAGACTATAGTTTCCCTAACCTGTTCAGCCGCAATCTCAATCTCATCACGATCCCTCACTGTGGGGATAGCGGACCCGAGTCTGGCTGCTCGGGACTGTTTGTACCCCTCCCAATCCGTCCTCCTCGGGTCTCGATACTCCACCACAGGTCTAGGGCCTGTTTCAATCTCAAATAGGATATGGGCATGGTCAGAACATAAGGGTTCAGACGACACCCTCCATTTGAGGATTTTTGAGCTCAAAATCCTTGAGCTGATCGTAAGATCTAAAACCTCTCTCCGATTAGCTGTAAGAAAGGTGGGTTTCGAGCCTATGTTGTTGACTACTAGCTCTTCCCCTAATAAGTATTCAAATAGTGACTCACCTCGTCTGTTAGTGTCCGTGCTCCCCCAAGCTAAGTGATGGGAGTTCGCATCACACCCCATTACGAGGTGATAGTTGTTCCTCTTGCAGTAGGCGATCAATTTCCGCACATCTGCTGGAGGTGGTTGATCTGCATCTCTGTCTCCAGGGAAATAGGCCGAGCAGGCCACTACTTCCAGCCTGGTCCCCCCGGATGTGATCACGAGATGGATGGATGCCATGTCCTTGGTGCAGTATTCTGAAAGTATAAAGTACTGCAAGTTGTTTCTGATCCAGATACAGGCTCTGGGGTTAGTACCAGTGCCCACCTCTACTATCTTACCAGAAGTGTTACCCAGCCCTTTAGTTCGTTCCGAATTGGCGGTCCATGGCTCTTGGAGAAGTGCAATATCAATCTGCTCTTCCTTTAATTTCATGCTAAGGAGGTATGTCGCAGCCTTAGCATGATGCAAATTAGCTTGAATGCACCTTATATTAGTGGGCATGGGGGTGGGGATAGGTGTGTGTAAAGGATAAGGATTAAGGTTAAGGAGCTCGAAAGGATAGGGATTTAGGGTGCAGGTTCCTCCTCCTTTTTAGAAGCTCGATTACCAAGCTTCATATGGGAGGGTCTACCTTTGGTAGTAATCACAGGGGTGGACTTTCCTTTCCCATGTTGTTTTCCTCTGGAGGGTCCAGTGGAAGGTTGAGTCCTGCCACCTCCTCTCTTGGGGCCAGTTTTTTTGGTGGGGCTACCTTCCACCGCGGTGCCACTACACGAGGGTACTGACGGGGGGATTGATCCCCCACCACTCCCGGAAGGGCCCGCACCTGTCGCCTCCGGTTTACAGGCGACGCTGGTAGCAGAGGCTGTGGGTTTAGGCTCAGTCGCAGACCCCCGAGCCCTCGGCCGGAACAAGACCCGCCCGAAGCCATAGAATGGTCTGAAGCCAATTCCCTCCAGCGTGTTCCTGGACATTTCGTCGACCGAAAATGTCCATGTCTGTCCTGATGGTCCCGTCGCCACTCGGTGCAGTACAGTCCACTCCCGAGTGTTCAGGCCACCATTCATTCGTCTCAGTCTGGTGAGCACATCCTCGGGCGTCAATGTCTCAACCCCGTCCGGAAGATATGCCACGCAGACATGAGGTCTGGGGAGGTCCTGTCCTCTCACCAGCTTAATACAAGCCCCCTCCCACGGCTGGAGCCCTCCAACTATTCGCTCCAGCCAGTGCGAGCTGGCCTCGTCCTCGCAATTTATAAGGAGTCATCCGGGTCGATTTGCGTAGCCCCGGAACCTTATATTGGGTTCTTCCTCTGAACTGCTCTGCACAGCCTTCAGTATAGCCCCCTGCAGTAGCAGCAGTTGTTCATTATTCAGCGATGAGGAGGGATATTCAGAGTGGATAATGCCCACTCTCACCCCTCCAGTCACCTCACTGAACGTTTTTCTGACAGCACCCTCACGGGGCTTTTTAGCCCTCTGCTGAGGTGTGCTGCCGTCCGACCGAAGTCGTTTTCCGCTGACGGCCCCATCCGCGGAGGCACTAGGCTCCTCGGGTCGTTTTACCGACCCATCAGGGCCCCCAGCCCCGCCCGAGGAAGGCGGGACTCCGCAAGTGCCTGACTCAAGGCGGTTGAATATGGCACCCCCGCCTTGAGTAGTCGTCTGAGCTGTCTCCTTGCGGATCCAGGCAGCCGTTGTCTTTTCCTCCGTTCCTCCTTGGGTCCCACGGGAGACTTTAAAAGCTCCCGCTCCTCATCGGAGGACGGAGATGCGGAGGATGGGGACAGGATTGTCCTCTATATATATATATATATATATATATATATATATATATATATATATATATATATATATATATATATATATAGCTTTTTCCTTGTTTATTTTGTTTATTATTTTAAAAAAGACAATAAACTTGCCGCCAATAAAGGTATTTAAAAATTAGACAACTTCTTGAAAATATTTTGCAATAAAAGAAAATAGAAAGTTTATGAAAATCTGGTTTTAGTGAATTTTCATTAAGAAAATCCACTAATAGAGAGTTATCGATGGTGAGACTTTCGGAAAATTTCTTCAAATTAGCACAAATTAGGGCCTCTGGAACCCATTTCCATGGTCAGCTAAAATGTTTATATATATATATATATATATATATATATATATATATATATATATATCTCCAACCGATAACTCAAAAAATACTTCACTGATTTGGACCAAATTTGGGAATTACCCTTATTTTGCTAATGGCTTGGTTGAGTTTCTTCATCAAATCTTAGCGGCCAATTTTTCTTAGTAAAAAATTAAAAAATATTTTTTAAAACGCAATATCTCTCAAATTGTCTAAGTGATTAAAACGAATATTTGCAACTGAAAATAACGTAGACAGACGTGGTTGTGTACCAATTTTCAAGTCGTTTGATCAAAGGAAAATAAAGTTATTCTAAATTAATAATAAAATAATCCTCGATCACTTCAGATTATGTAATGCAATATCTACAATATTGGATAAAGACAGATGACGTTATATGTATTGCTATGCTATTTAAATAAATAAATTAAAATCAAAACAATGGGGGTTGTCGCAGGTTATCAGCCTGGACAACGTTGTGAGAGATACGACAGGGACGCCATCTCGGTGCAGGACCAGGTAGTATGTTGTCACAGCTCTAGTTTACACAAAATTATATGGATAGAGCTTTACCATCAACTAAGAATTGTGTAATGTCAGCCTTGGACTATTTATTTCCTAATACCAGGACAAAGTTTCAAATGCCGTTAATTTTAGCATGCGAATGTATACTATAGTGGTAAAATTGCATAAGAGTTGTACACTATTAGTAAGATATATCATTAAAAATAATTCTTTAAATTTAAATGGACCTTGGAGATCGGTTTTAGAGTCCCAGTTAGCCATTATTTGAAAAAATTATATTTTATATGGAGCTAGAAAATTAAAAATTGGTATTTGGAGATATACTATCTAAGTACTGCAAGTGTTTTAAAAAAAAATGTGTTACAAATTTCAATAAAGTTACAAAATTTTTTCAGAAAAAAATAATTATTTACAAAGGGAATGTACCTGTCACATTATAAACATGGCAGGTATTTTTCCTTATTAATTGCTTGGATGGTTTTGTTTTAGTTAACCCATTCAGTTTTTCAAACAATAAACAACAAAAGTCTGGATGCAGCAAGTGCGTTATGGTAATGAATTTTCATAAAAATGTTTTTAATGGCAAATATGTTTTTTTTTAAGAAAGCAGGCATCAAATTTGGTTACCAGTATAACCAATATAGTAGAAACAAGGTGGCATGTTTAACCAGAAGAACTTTGAAAATTTACAAAAATTTGCGAAAGTAAACTTAAGTGTTTCCGAAAAAACTGGTCTCTTGGTCAACCTTATAGGTTAATAGCAAATTGAGCTATTCAAATTTGAAGCATTTAAAGATGATTCTCTACCATAACGCACTTGCTGCGTCCCGAATTTCTTTTCTTACAAACATGCATTTTATTTCGATGGAAAATGCAATAAGGCGTGTTCGATTAAAAAAAAAGAGAGAATTTGTATCACCAACGACTTATCAGCCACCCTGTGATTGCAGAAATATTTTTTAAGGTGTAGCTTAAACTTTTTTTGTATCTTGTATAATAACGGATCTATTGAGCTTTATTGATTTTTTACGAAAATTCGATAAAAATTATATACCATTAAATGATAAACTTTATAGCTAAGACTACTGCCAAAACATCAGAGAAAGGTCTATTTGAAAAGAATTTTCTGGAAACATTTTAGTAAAATGAAGGACAATGGCGGTTGAAGCTAAGACTTCAGGCTTTGTAAAACATCCTTCTTGAGACATTTTCTTTCCATAGCTCGTATTAGTTTCAGGTTCTTTGCCTAAATGTTGCCAATTTTGACGTTTTAAATCGCGACTTTGCGTTTTGAGGTAAACCTCCATTTATTCTTCTTTAAATGCACATAACTTTTTTTCTTTCAACTTACAGAGCTAAATTTTGGTAGGTAATTTACCTATAATAATATAAACCGGCTGCCCTTACTTTGTTATTTCCGGAGATATAAATTTTTTTCGAAAGAAACACAAAATTTTCCGGGAAAACCTGGGCCAATTTTCCTGGCTAACGAACTTATCCAAGCCACTTCCCAAAGAAAGGAATTCACCAAATTATACAAAAGCGGCCTATTATTTTTTAAGTTATCGGTGTGATACATATAAAAATTGTGGTAGAAAATTTTTGTAACAATATTTTAAATCCGATAGCTCAATAAATTTCCCCTTAAGCCAGAATCCTCAATCTTGAACCATAGTAACACCGATGTAAACGCACATGGGTACTAAATTAAATAAAAATAACATAATAAGCTTCGCGGAGAACTACAAATTTGTTCTAAAAAACCTTTTTTGTTGTTTATTGTTTGCAAAAACTGGATGGGTTGACAAAAAGAAAACCATCCAAGCAATTAATATGGAAAAATACCTGTCATATTTATAATTTGACAAGTATATTCCCTATGTAATTTTTTTTTCCGAAAAAATTTTGTAACTTTAATGAAATTTGCAACGCAATTTTTTTAAAGACACTTGCAGTACTTACACATTATATCTAAGACCAATTTTAAATTTTTTAGCTCTATGTAACGCACTTGCTGCGTCCCGAACTTTTTCTGTACATCAAATTGTTTTAATGAAAAAATTGATTAAAACATATCATTCGATTTTTTTAATACAATAATAGACTCCCTGTCATTCTCCATGCTTTCTTTCAGCGTGGACATTGTAATTCAGGCTTACAACTATTTATATCTTCTTCAAAAACAACGATTTATCCATAAATATATTTATTTATATCTAATTCAACATATATTTTTTTACACAAATAACTTTAATGGCATGACCACATATTCAATTGCCAATGATTTTTTCTTCATTGCCTATATACATTTGTAAAAAGAATTACTTAGCTTTCTGCCCTCAACCATAAACTTTCAAACAGTTGTGCAACTATGCATTATAAAATGTGAAAAAGTAGATGCCATCAAAGATAACTTTCTTCTAAATAAGGAAATAAATGCTTAGTAATATGTGGCTTCACTACTTTAAATCACATTTTTGTAATTGAAATATAGAATATATCTTATATCAATCGATTTTTTTTTATTAGAAAATGAACTTTTCCCTAAGGTGTCAGGATTGAGTTTCATACATATTTACATATATAACAATTAATTACCCATAAGTAGGTTTATTTGTATCTAATAACTTAAACATCTTTTTTACAATGTTATATTAAAGCAAAACAAAAATCAAAATTTTGCTATGCAATTAGGTAAGCTATTTTAAAGATATAAAGAGCGTGTATTGCCCCGCATATAAATTGTCATTTTTATTTCAATTTCGCTTATATGCATGTTTTGCAACTAAATATGAAGCAGAGATCAATATTAGGTTTTATCCAAGGAAAAAACAATTCACCCAGTCGGCCAGACAAATACTGAGAAAAGCGGTATTCTCACTTGAATCCCTGCTCTATTGTAGTGTCGACTAAACGATCTGTCTGCTGAAAGAACTGTCGGCCGAGCGATATGCCACGCAATTATCAACACATAAAACTTTTTCACGTAGAATACATGTAGAAGTTATTTGACTGAATACAGAATGACTTTCTTCTCCATCTTTAAAACACCTTAAATACAAAGCACTTACGTTATCCATAAAATCGTAAATCTCCCACTCTTCGAATGCTAGATATTGGTTTTTCTCATTCATCGCTAATGGGTTGACAAATGTTACAAATATTGTAAAGTCATTTCTTACACTGATCTCAGTAACTCATTTCAAAGATCGTTTGATGTTAAAAGTGGTTTCAGTTAGCAACCTATTATCATCTTGATATTTGTTAAACAGCTTCTGTTTCTGTGTTGTGTGAAATCAGGACCATCGTTTTCATTACACATCATGTTGAGACAGTCACAAGTAACTTTCGTCACTAGAACGTTTAGACTAAGCTTGCTTTTGTAAACTTCGATGTTAAGTAGGTTTTCCCTCTCCACTCTAGCTGGTTGTATTGTTTTGGTTGGTTCACTGTCAAACTTAAAAAATCTATTGTGATCACTAATTACCTTATAATATTTCGTTTTCGTCAGTTTCGTAATATACTGCATTGAACTCAATATGCTTATGCCAAACTTTAACAAACCCTTCTACATTTGCACAATCGCCCTTCTCATATTTATCCCAATCAGCAATAGTTGGAAGACTGTTAAAATATTAATCGCACATCATATATAACATATTGGTAACATCTGATCTTTGAAGTTTTCGTGTAAGAAAACTAATGGATTTAGTGTGTTCACTGTCGGAGTTATAATCATATTTTAGTATATAATATAGATGGTCTCCAAATTTGTGGAGATCTTCGCAGCTTGAAAACTCAAAATTTTTATTAAACCCTTGCTTTACCATTTTGAATGCGTCATGTTTTAATTCACCTGCATCTATTGTTGGAGACTTCTCTGTTGTTGAAGCTTTCTCCATTGTTGTTGTTGCGGAGGTTGCTCTGTTGTTGTCGTTGAAGACTTCTCCATTGTAAAAATATTTGTATTGGTTTTTTGCTTCTTCTGGTAAATATTTGAAGAACGGCTTACTTAAATGAGCATCTGGAGCGCATTAAATGAGTGAAAATGCAAAGAACTGTATGGAACAGTAAGCAGCTAAATATGCGTCAGACAATTCAACTATATGCCCACTTTCATAATCTTCACGTTCAGACTCACGTGCATCCATATAAGCTTGCTCTTGTATGTTCAGCACCAACTGTCTTAGTGTTGCAACATTCTCTTCATGATATATTGTATTTTTAATTCTATACAACTCACTGATATACTGCATGTTTAACAACTAAATATTTAAACCGCAATTCTCAACCTTTTATGCTAACTTATAATTATTGTTTGTGAACGACATCATCTAACATCACCAAGAAATGATAAACGTTACCATGATTTAATATGGAAGCTCTAACAGGAATGAGATCACGCAACAGATGCCGATATCACTGCCAGGAAATTGATATGAATCATTATCTACCAGGGAGTTGATATGATCCATTTTATACTATGTCTATGGAAGCTCTAACAGGAATGAGATCAGCAAGCAGATGTTGATATCACTACCAGGATTTAAATTTCCTATCACATGCCTTGTTGCCGCTTTTACACATGTTGGATTTGCATATTATAGTGCTTGTCGAAACGAGTAAAATGATACCCCACATAGGGGTTTAAACCAAAAGTTGGTTTGTGCATGTGCATATTTGAATTCTACTCATTAAGACGAGTAAAATAATACCCCACATGCACTCTAAACCAAAAGTTGCTTTGCATATATGCTAACCATCATACTTGAATTTTTCTCGAGATGAGTAAAATGTTACCCCACACATGTCCTCTAAACCAAAAACAAAAAAGTTAGTTTGCGCATGCGCTACCCACCATATTTGAATTCTGATTACTAAGACGAGTAAATTGATACCACACACATGCCCTCTAAACCAAAAGACTAACAGAGTTGGTTTGCGCATGCGTCAGTCGCCATGTTGGGAATTGGGACCTAATTGTCAGCTGTGTCAAATTTCACCTTTCAACTACTACCTGTCGTCTCAGCTCAAATTCAAGAGCGCCTAAGCGGAGAAAAATATTCCACAATATACGCATGCTGCACATTATTGTTTAAAATGGCCTGACGGTGCTTATTGCTGTATGGGCCTGCCTGACCTGACCTTCCTGATATCACAAAACACTCAGGGTAGGGCACGGTCAGTCAGGCCCATACAGCAATAAGCACCGTTGGGCGATTTTAGACAATAATGTGAGGCATGCGTATATTGTGGAATATTTTTCTCTGCTTAGGCGCTCCTCCAAATTCAACTGTCAGCTCTCAACCGTGACCTGACAGCCGCCATTCGGATGAGGTCATACGCATGGGCTATATTGGATGACGTCACGCGCATGCGCAGTTGCCTCCTCATGCAGGAGGTCTCAGAACATATGATTATATACCTACTGATAAAATATTTCTATATTATAGAAAAGAAATTTTAATTATCTACCTGAATGTACAGAAATATAGTGTTCTATTGAAAAATGTGCCAAAATTTTTTAGCAGCAAATCTACAGTAATATGAACTTGTGGCAAATAAGGTCAGTAAGCAAAGGTGCCTTTTTGATTGAACAAAACTAGTTAGCAAATTTGAATGTTTTCTTTGCGTGTTTGTTAAATTTGTTGTCACGTGTTTTAAATAAAAATCCATCAACAATCAATTTCTTTATTTATAAAAAACAATGTTTCCTTAAAATAATTGTACTTATCCTAAATAAGAAAGGTACATAATAAATATAAAGTTAATAAATAAAAAAGAAGAAGGGTACTTTTAGTTCTGCTGTTAGTTGAAGACATTTAAAATGTAAACAATACAATTTGAATCAAAGCTACCTTGATATATCATTTGGTTGTTCTTTGAGTACAATTTTAATCATACTGTTTTAAAAAAGTCACCCCAAGATAATATACAGAAGGCACTAATAAGTTGGAATAAAGTCGATAAAAAATTCCTAGGGCATCTAAAGAAAAATTACTTTCCGTGGCTGACGAGATGTTATTTGTGATGCCATCACTGTTCCAAAGATGATGTCAATAACTTTTTTTTTATGGAAACCCTCACTTCTTATAGTTCTATTCAAGGGACACATTTTTGTATACAATATAACAATTTTGCTCGTATATTACATAAACAATGAAGAACCTATTCTCTATAAAATTAACACAACAAATTATTAACATAAATGTTTAATTGCTGTTAAAACATTATTCAACCTCTTAGTGCTGATTAATCTAATTTTGTTTTCAATTGTCTCATTCAGTTGTTCAATATTATTCAGTTCATTGTACTAAACTTTTAATTTTTAGTGAAACCATAGAAAATAGGGTTTAGGTTTGGATATCGAACAGGCCATTCTGCTGTTCTTTGCTTAACAATCTCACTACTGGGAAATACACCGAGATAAACACAAATGTTTTGCGAATAATGCAGTGGCATCACAAGCTAGATTAGAAATTCAGCACTAGTACTTTTATAATAATAACTGAACACTGTCGATATAACAGTAAGAACCCATGCATTTCTAACTCTCTTTCCTTGATTTACCGTCTCTCGTCTCAGGTAGTCTATTCCAACAGCATTTAATTTTCTTACATGCTTTGCGCCTGACACACCCAACTTTCAGGCCAATATAGAACAGTCGGTACCAGTATGCTGTTATATACAGCCACTTTGGCCTCTTTAGATATGCATTCAGTCGCAGCTACAGTGGACATAGCTCACAGCATCATCTATTCTTCCATTGTTTGAAACCACCAGATAATGCAAAGATATACTAATGTTCCATTCACCAAACTATCTTCTATTTTCTTGTGGCACTTTGAAAGTAAATTGATTAATACTGATAATTTTATTATCTTCATAATGGCTTCATTTCAAATACCAACAGAAAAATATCTGGCACTAAAGTAACACGTAACTGACATGAAATTTCAAAATTCAAAACATAAACTTATTCGGGTAATATCAGAGACTGGTGGACTTCACACTGTGGATTCTGTGGTGCCCAGTATTGATATTTCTACCTATTCATTAAGCAATTTTCAAAAAAGTTTACCCCATCAGAGAATACTGCTCTCCTTGAAACTGAATTATTATAACATCATTTGATCATTGTCTTGCGATAGTCAACTCTGGCGATCAAAATCATTCTCATAAACTAAATGTATGGATACCATTTGAAACAGAACAGAGGAATAAGTAACGGTTATCTTACATGGTCAGTAAAATATTCAACTGCGTGTCATCTAAAATAGCACAACTACTTTTGTAATTATCCCTCACATGATCAAATCTGTCATATTTTCTTTCTATTTTGCTCAAGGTTTACCGTGTATACTTATTCCTCCGCTCAGCATGGCGTGAATGGTTTTGCTGAGTTATTTGGCATTTGCTATCATAGTAAGAACTTATCTAATAATTCTACACCAGTATCTGACATCATTTCATTTAACTAAATAGGTTTGAACTGACTTGACATCTTTGACACATTGAATAAGTTGAAACCTAAGCTATCACAAGGCACTGATAACATTCCTAGCTTTTTTATTAAAGACTGCGGCAATGCATTTACTGAACCATTATTATTTATCTTCAACCTTTCCTGACAGACTACTACACGTCCTGATGTTTGGAAGGTTTCAAAATCTTGCCCAGTTCACAAAGGTCAGGTCAAGTAACTTATTTTAAACTATAGGCAGATGGTAGTCATGTCCAACTTTGCTGATGTTTTTGAATATGCTATTTATGCTAAAATCTCGCCCTATATTTCACAATATTTAACCAGCCATCAACATAGATTTCTGAAGAATCGCTCAACATCTACTCACCCTTGGCTGCTTTGACCAATATGTCTCCAACATCCTTGGCAAGGTTGATTTTGTTTACTAAAGCAGTGTCCATCATAGCTTACTGCCGAATAAACTACGTTATTTTGGCATATATGACTCTCCAGTCTCCTTATTTGAGTGCTGCTTATATGGTAAAATGAACTATGTTTGATATGCTGGGTGTTCGTCGTATAACTTTTCTTCAGGTGTTCTGCATGGTTCTGTGCTGGGACTTTAATGAACTGTCTCTCAATGCAAACAAAAGTAAGGTAATGCCATTCACTAATAAGGTTAACCGGATTTAACACACTTATTTTATCGCCGATATGAACTTAGTCAGGGTTGAGACAGTTTCTGATCTTGGAGTCTTGTATGATCCTAGTCTCTGTTTTAACCTTCAAGCAGCACACATGCTGACTTTCATCAAATCCTTAGGATTTATCACTACAAACTCCAGAAACTTCATATCCATAGACACTTCAATAGTACTTTGTAATGCCTTGATATGGTCTTGACTTGAATATGCCAATATATCTTTGTTCCCTTTTTATTCGTGCCATCTTGGCCTCCTAGTGCAACACAGATTTCTTGTATACCTGGCTTATCTTGAAGATAACACACTATCCTCAATGAGGGATTCTACATAGTTTACTATTAAATCATTTCGGTATTAAACCCCTTGATGAAACGAGTACCATTATGGCATTATCATATTTATATACGGTTATTCATAGAGAGGTGGACTGTCCAGAGATTCTTTCCCAGTTGCTATTTTGTGCACCGCTGTTTTCCTTCTGTACGTGATGTAGACACCTTTCCCCCTCCCATACCTTAAACAAATACCTTTCTGAAATCTCCCATTTATTTATTTAGCTTGTAATAACATTGGTAGCGATAGTTTCATAAATGATAGCTGTGTGGCTTCCTTCTCGAGACATATTAGTTAACCACTTTGCACCTGATAATTATTCAAGCTTGTATTTCTGTTTTTGTTATGTCGTATATTAAATATTGTTGTAGTTGGGGTTATGCCTGTTAAATTAATTTAAAAAAGATATCCAATAGAAAGCCACATTGTCAGAATTATTATCTACTATGCAAAGTACTAGATACTTCATAAGAAGCATAGGTTGTTTTCACATTTCTCCGTCATAGAAGATAATCTTTTCTCTAACCTATTTATTTATATTCAAATTTTAAAAAATTGTTTTCTCCAAAAAATATTTTGTAACACCAGAAAAAGCAGTCATATTGTATATAAAGAATATTTTATCCCCATGATACTATAAAAATGGCAGTTCAATGTTTGAAAAATTATCAGTGATATACCTAGGACAGTGATGGTGATAAATAACATCTCTGTAGTAAAAGTTGCACAATTAAAAATTAAGATCCTTGGATCTCAATTTTTTGATTGCGTAACCCTTGTGATCTTGGGTCAGACCGATTTTTCTTTACATGCCCTGGAATTTTTTTTATCGAATTTAGGCCAACCTACCGGTTCTGACTCTTTTTTTCGTTCAATAATGATATATAAACTGAACATTGACTGCATTCACCAGGCGCTAACAGTTGAGTCAACGTATGCGTTCATCAGTACTACTGAGTTTCAACTGTTTCTCAAAGAATTAATTTTCGCTGATTAACTCAAGATGCTGAAACATGTATAGTTAAGTAGCCACCTAATGTTCTAAACTCATCTATTTTCGTAGATGTTCTTGGTCATTCTTAATTCCTGGAAAGTTATTCAAGGAATTCTAAAATGATTATGAAAATCATCTGGAATGTAATTTGATATTACATCCTTGTACTAATATTCGTTTCTCATTGTTTTTGTTCTTTTAGTAGCCATTATATCCACTGACTTAGCTAGATTTTCTTTCGCCAGTCCTATTACACTGATATCAAGTGGAACATCAGGTCCATTAGAATGATGTTTTGAAGTTGATCATTATTTTCAGTATCCATTTTCAATATTGCATTTTCCTTAATTTTTGCTTTGATTTGGGATTACAACTATAGTACGCAATTTTAAAATGACAGATAAATGGGAAAATATGGCTTAAAGTCAACAATGCTTTCATAAGGTTTTCAAACATTGAAGTCTATCATAATCAAAAGATGGGCCCTTAAACTTAGCCGTTGGTGCCTGGTAAAGGCAGCCATTGCATAAGTTGTTATTAAATCTTGTTTCATATATAGTAAAACCTCTATTATCGAAAATACTATTAACTGATGCCTCTGCCAACTAAAATGCCTCAAGAACAGCAAATAATAAAATGGTGTGAATCATATTCAAAAAGTTCAAGCCTAAAGATGTATTGTATTTGCTAGTGAACTATTTCACTCCTGCTCGTTTATTGCCTTATTATCATCTTGATCGTCAACCGCTCTAGTACTAACTGACACAGAAAGCTAGAGTGACTTTGGAGAAGATATTTATTCAGTTACACCTGAGGAGAACCTATGAAACTTCATAACCAGCTGATTTGTGTAATTTGCTTGCTGATGGTCTTATTTTGTTCACAAGAGTAAACAATCTTCTTCAGCAGAAATATAGCTATGGGTGACTGAAAATGTGAAAGAAAAACCCAAGAAACAAATAGCGGACTTTTTTAAGAACGAACAGAAAATATATTTTATAATACATTTAATAATGGCGTATTAACACACATGAGCATTTTATTACTAGAATGTATTCTTTTTGTTTTCGTATAATTTAATATATTTCTTATTTTCGTTAATAGAAGTTTTACTGTAGCTTTTAGAGTTGGCAAAATTAAAAATATGCAGCAAGTAATAGTGACTTTTAATTAAACAATTTCATATGCTAATCAGATTGAATTTGGTACGTTTTTTTTTCTACGAAAATTCGCTAAACAGTAATATATGCTAAAACGATTATAATTTTTCGAATTGCCAACCACCCAACTTGAAACAATTTGGCACTTAAATGTTAAAACAGTATGACTCTAATTAATACTCCTGTTTAAAATTAAATATATAAATAGGCTTCTGTGCGAAGAAATATACTCTCAACACTGAAGTTTTCTAATGGTTTATATATTATTTATAATATACAGAAATTATTGCACTTTTGTATCTTTTCATTGTTTGAAAAATACAAGACTTCAACTAGCTGTAAAATGTTGCTTATTTTACAAAATCGGTGTAACACAAGATTAAAAAAGTGAACCATAATATTTACATTAATACAGTCATACAAAAAAGACCATAAAACCAATGATTTTTTAAAATTGTAAAAATTAAAATACAGGAACACACCCATTAATTTGTCTATAAAATGTTACACATATGTGTTGACTGGAGTTTATATTTCACATTACTTCTTACCTAAGTAATTGTCACATCATGACATAAATAACAGCTTATTTTACACCATGCATTTCATGTTCATATTATCAAAAATATTACCAGTTAAAAATAAAGACATTAAAAAGACATTAAAAAACTAATTCATTATATTCAAGCCAGATACAGTACAAATAACAGTTCTTTATTTACAGATTTGTGTATCAAATTTAAAAACCCTTATTCTGTGTATCTCTTATTAGGTGAGCATTTAAAAAAAAATTACTACAAACATATATATTTATTTGTTAAACTGTAATTTATTAAAATAAATCCAATAATGAAACCTTGTAATGATGGACGCTGCAAATATACTGACTTTTTAGAAAAATAATCTGTGGCTAATAAAATGTCACTGAAGGCTAATTTTCCAATTGCATGGCATCACATTAGATGAGCGATTATGATAAGTCATTATCATAGTGAAATCATGAGTTGATAAAGATAATAATCACGAATATAATATTGCGCTGTTTTTTACTGCTGTCAACTAATTTATAAAATAGCACGGATGAGTACTTAGATACAGTCACTTAGGTTAACTTTGAGCCATTCGACCTTTTTGATCTTTATCTAGTTACATGAGTATGTATAAGCATCAAGCAAATATAGATGACTGTATTTAAACCAAGAAATATAACACAGGTGGCACCACCTAATTTAGAGGGATCTGTCAAAATATCAGTTTCGTAGAAGTATGCTGTGTGTCGCATGAAACCACTTGTTTGAAGTATGATTTTAAATGTTTTATAATGTATACATATTATTGATGTTTTTCATAACTATAACAATTTGTTTAATATGTGACTGTTGTAATATTGATAATCTAATGTAACTCTATAGAGAAATTGTTTAAACATGTTTCAAGTAAGCCTGATACGTCTAAATTGCCGGCAAACTGAAAATTTATTTCTGTTGATGCCAGAAAAAGCTATAAAATCCCAAAATTTGGAAAGAATTGATGCATAACATTAGGCAATGTGGTATGAAAAGTCGCTATACAGAAGAACAAGATATTTTAAATCAGGTTTAGTCAGAGATCAGTGAAAGAGAGGGGCGTATTGCAAATCTGATATTCCATGTAATACCATCGAAGAAATAATTCAAAACATGTGGCTAACAGTATTTTCAATTGATGCAGAAAAAGGTTTTAGCATTACTCAGCGAAATATGGATACCTGCCTATTGTATGACGTCAGATCTAATGCTAGAAATCATCTTAACAGTCAGGGTAGAACAGTTCCTCAGATCAACTCAAATATGCCTGGATTGGATTGGTCCCAGTCACTTCTAGCTGGATAAAAAACTGAACTTACACAAACTTTGAGAACAATATTAGCTGCAAATAAGTCCAGGTAAACAAAATCATAATGGATCAGTTTTTCGGCCACATGGAGAAGGAACTAGCTGGTGTCCTGCCCTGCAACATTTTTAATTGTGAGGAGGAGACAGAGTTTCACAATATTCCCAGTAGGCAAAAATTACTGTTTGGAAAGACATGCTAAAATCCAGAAACTCCACCAAATTGTGCTTTACTACACTGTTTTGTGGAAATGCCGCAGGTAGTTTTATTCTACCCTCTGTTATTATTAAAGGTAGCCAGAAATGGTTTGACTGAGTGTATGACGCTTCTACCGGATATATACCGAATACGTCAAAAACTGGTGGATATATGAGTATAACATAGTATTTGATGACAGGTTCCAAAGTTCCTTTCTACCAGAGGCAATTAAAAATGCTGAAAAGAAAATATTAATTGGTGACAACATGTCAGATCTCATTTAAAAAAAATTAAAGGTCTGAAGCTTGCTGAACAGAACGATGTTCATTTCCCCCAATCCCCAAATACAACTCACTTATTACAGCCCTTAGATGTTGAGAATATGCCATTTACTTCAAAACTAAATATGATAGGATATTTGAAATCTGTCAACGCTGTTTAATTCAGGACGTGAAAGGCTCAAACTTTGCTAAAAAAAAGTTTTTACTACCACACGACATGTATATGGCGCTGCTGTGCAAAAACTTTTCGATACTCAGAACATTGATATAGGTTGTTTGATAAGGATTAAATTTCGACTATATATGTTTCTATCGACAAGTTTAATAAAATCAACCTTTTTTTTTTTTAGATATTTGAGGTTAAGTTTTAGAACTTCATATGCCATTTACTTCAAAACTAAATTGGATATTTGAAATCTGTCAACGCTGTTATATTAAGGATGCGAAAGGCTTGAAATTTGCGAAAAAAAATATTTTTACCACCACACATGTAGGTGGCGCTGCTGTGCAAATAAACTTTTAGATCCTCAGATCATTGAAATGGGTTGCGTTTGATTAAGAATTAAATTTCGATTAAATTTGTTTCTATTCACAAGTTTCAGAAAATATCCTGAATGAGGGGTAACTTTGCATCCCACGAAAATAAAGTTTTGTCACATTATATCAAATAATCACTCCAACTTGACAAAAATCTTTTATAATATTAAACAAAAACAAAGTCATTGATTTGGAGAGTGAAGCGCTGTAGGTTTTAACTATTATTCTAAATAAGGCTGCAGAACGAAGTCAAATACCGTAAGACTGGGAGATAGGAGTTATAGTGCCAATACATAAAAAGGGTAGCAAACAAGAATGCAAGAATTATAGATGAATAACTATATCGAGCACGGTACTGAAAGTATATGAAAGAGTATTAGATAACAGATTAAAGGTAATAATACACTCACAGTTGGAATAACTGCAGAGTGCTTTTAGAAAGGGTAGAGGGGCACAATATCATGTATTTGCTATAAAACAGATGATAGAAAAAACCCCAAACGATAACATATACTTGGCCTTCATAGACACCGAGAGGGCATTTGGAAGTATCTTAATATGGGACAGTTTAAGAAGAAGAGGGGTGGAAAGAATACTGGCTAAGAACATAACCAGTATATACAAGAACACTAAAAATTACACACAAACAAATAATATACGTTCAGAAGAATTTGAGAAGGATTAAGACAAGGGGGTGTGTTGAGCCCGACTCTGTTCAATTTAGTATTGGATGATGTAATGAAGGAGGTTAAAGGCAAAATAAAGAAACGATAGTAGGATACACAAACATGGAAACAATATCGTTGACACAGTCTTTGCGTTGTGATTTGTACAAAAAGCGAGGTGGACCTACACCAAAATCTACAGGTATGGAATCATGCACTTACACAGAGAAATCTTGAAATAAACAAAGAAATCTAAAATAATGGTGATAGAAAAAACAATGCAGCAGCGACTGTAGTATTGGATAATATAGCAATAGAACAAACAAATATCTTAAAGTAGTTGGGAGTGAAAATACAACAGGACGGAGGAAACAAAGCAGAAATTCAGGATAGAATAGAAAATGGGGCTGAAATTGGAACGGAGGAAGAATTATGGCCAAGAATAACACGATTTAGGCGAGATTTGTACATGATTAATTTGTAAACACACAACACTTTACGGTAAATTATTATATATATATATATATATATATATATATATATATATATATATATATATATATATATATATATATATATATATAAAGTGTGTGACAAATCTGTGTACAAGATTGACAAAAGTTACCCTTAATGACTGTATCTTTATGCATTTAAACATTATAAACAATACAGTAAACAATAAATAACTATTATTATGATCCATAATTCACAAGTAAAAAATAACAACTAAGCTTAGTAAAAACTTCAGTAACTTAGAAAAACATCAGATAGTTTATCAAGGTCAGACATAATGCTGTCATCTCGAGACCATTTTGGGTGACCACTACATATACAAAGAAAAGTCGATGTGTGCTTGTATCGAGCAAGTGTCATTCCCCTGCTCTAGACAATGCAGTAAGTGATGTTTAGACATATGCAACTTTAGTAGCTACAGTATGTCGAGAGGAATATCGCTAGGCTGCATGTCGATGTCAGTGACATTGCTTGCATTGCCAAATACATGACAACACTTCCTCTAAACACATCTTGATACCGCCATGAGTCAAACACTGGCAGATGCCAGGTATGGGCGAACTCAGGGGGTAATGAGATCTGTAGAGGAGAGGAATAACCCCTAGATGTTAAGACCCCCACTGTGCTTCAAACTGGGCAAGCACCTTTAATTGGAAGTGCCCAGAAGTGAAATTCCATATGGTATCCCCCTGCAGATGTCAGGTCTAGATGAACTCAGAGACAGAGGCTGAGACCTCTAAGGAGGTAGGATAACCCCAGGAGATTAAGACCTCCGTTGTGAGCTTTGAAACAGGTAAGCGACATTGCTCAGTAACGGAATTCCGTATGATACCACCTCGATTCAGAAACTAACAGGTGTCGGGTTCAAACGAACTCAAAGAGAGGCTGAGATCTCTAGAGATGGAATAGCCTTAGAGATCGAAGCCTCCACTGTGAGCTACAAAATGGGCAAGCGACTTCACTTAGATGGTAGAACATCTCAACAACAGATAAAAAAGCGCTGAGAGGACCCCACCAAACTAACTTTTACCCTGAAAAATATCGACAGCTGTGAAGAGCTGGATTTGATGCCTGAAATTTAAACAATAAGGCGTGAGCCACAAAAGGCCTAGGTCGCAGCTGAGGACTGAAATAGAGAACCTAATGGATGGAACCTAATCTAACATACTCTAGACACAAAAGTGTCTACATCACATTACTCTGTGCCGACAGCAAAAAACATTTTGATGCATGATTTATTTCAGATTTAATGGCCAAATATGTTTTAATTCCAGAACAAATTAAGGAGAATTAATATATATCAATAAAATTATCAAAATGACAAAACAGATATAAAAGGATTTAAAATCTATAGATGACAAACATAATAACAGTAACAAAAAATGCCTATGGATATGTGCTATTCAAGTGCCGAAGCACTAGCTAATATGGGTTTTATAACTGCAAAATTAATGTCACACTCACCACTAAAATTGAAATTAGAACATGTAACATAAATTGGTGACTTTTTTATAAATTTGTATTTGCTTGAGGGAGATGCCATGTATGTCTAAACTTTGCACTGAGTATTGGTACATAAAAATCAAGTTGTGAGAACAAAACAATGCAATCGATCCCATTATTAACAAACTGATAAGCAAAAGAAAATATTTGTAGAACTACAAAAATACTTAGTTTCAAGGTCTATATTTGATTTACTGTAGCCTGACTTTACACGGACATTGGCCACCTTTAGATGACACAGAAATAAAATAGATGTTGCAGCAATTCATTCAGCTAAATCAGCGGTGACGGTCGACTTTACCGCAATTACATTTCAACGTGATTATAATAAAATATGGCCTAAAAACAGTTGTACATACCTTAATAAAGTTAAACAATGTGATATATTTCGTTTTTAATAACCTTTCAGTGATAAAAGCAATTAAAATGTTTAGATTTAGAATAAAAACGTATATTTTGTACCAGAGGTTATGACTGTTGTTTTGTTGACATATGTCATGCAGATAGGCGTTGTTGTCAGTTTCGAATCTATTTATTTATTACAACTATGGCACAATGACTTATAAAACTTAATTTTTAGCTTTTATTTTGACAAGGTGGTGTCTTGTCAGGTCCAGAAAGTCAGGTCGGCAGGAGTGTGTGTAAAAAGCATTTAAGATCTTTTGTTGCGTTCAAGCGGCAAAACACTCTTGGAATTTAATATTAAATGTGGCAACGCTGTTGAAAAGTGACAGTTCGATACTTGAAAATAGTGCATTTTTCATAACTTTAATTATCATTTATTCTGCTATTTATGGTTTTTTCGTAAAAAAAAAATTCTGATTATTTATCTACGTTACATACTCTTTCTTATGGTGTGCGCCGTTTTGCTTGATTCCAGTTGCGGTAAAGTCGACCGTCACCAAATCAGTTCATATTTGCAGGCATCAGTGTCTGCTGCTCATTGGTAATAATGTGTGCTTTGAAGTGAAAGATCAATGGTTCAAATCCCAGAGCTCTAAGTCATTTCACTTTTCAGTACATATTGTGTTGTATTTTTGTTTTTTTAACCCTTGTCTATTTCCACTACTATAGCCAATTACCGATGCCAGGAAGCACCTCACTATCCTGGACATTTTGCCGAACCCCTTTCTTTAATGTGCCCAACATCGCAAGGAACACGGATCCAGCGGCCCTACGACCCCTGGGGTTGCAGGAATATGCAGACATTCAACTTGCTCAAACACAATGCCACAAGCTCAGTTGATGTTGATTTTACAATATGTATTGAAAAAGTGTAACAACCCTCTAGTGGAAGTTGAACCCAGGACCTTTGGTTTAAGAGGCACAGGTTCTTACCACTGTACCACCGAGACTTCAGTACATATTGTAAAGGTAACATCTCCCAAGGTTGTGGCATTCTATTTAAGTTGAATGTTTGCATGTTCCATCTTCAAATTAGTAGCCATTGGTGCCATGTACCTTATGATGTAGGGCGCCATATAAATCTCTACCCTGCTTCCTAGCATCAGTAGTTGGCCATAACCTTAGTAATAGGCCAATGTTAAAGAAACATAGTACATAGTACAGATTTTTTATTTGTTTAAAAGACTGGGCAAGTTGAGTGTTTGTGGATACACACCCAGTTTAATTAAAATAATCTTCCAGTTCAACTAATAATTAATTGTTGGAAGTTACATTTTAGAATAGTAAAGCCACAATAAAGTAGTAGTGACAATTACATAAAATATTAAAATGAAACTGAATTTAAAGTAAACTACAATTTTCTGTATGTTTGGATATCAACAACAAAGTACAGCCAGTCTAAATTCTGTTCAAGTTTTTACAGCATAGAAAATAAATGTTAAACAGCATAATTCGTAAGTACATCTGATAAACCCAGTTCAACACGATACAATTATGATGCATTGGGTTTCACTTAAGTGTACAGAGACCCAGTGGTAAGTGCCTCTGAACCGAAGGGTACTGTGTTCGATTCCCAAGGTTTCCCTTCACTTTTTCAGTAGATACTGCAAAAATAACATCAACCGAAGTTGTGACATGTATTTGAGTTGAATGTTCCGCCCTTCGGAGGGGGCGTAAAGCCGTTGGTCCCGTGTCCATGCGATGTTGGGCACGTTAAAGATCCCTACCCTACCCGTACAAAAAGACAGGGGACCGGCAAAATTTCCAGGAGATTGAGGTGAAACTGCTCCCTGGCGTCAGTGATTGGCCATAATCGCGGAAATAGACTGACGTTAAAGAAACAAAAACATACACATAATTATAATTGATACCCACAGGTTCTCAATGTTACATTGTTAACATAATCAGATATATATTAATTACTTTATAGAAGCTAATTAAGTAAGTCTTGAACAAATTAAAACAAATGTTACATCAAATATGTTGAATTATTAAAAGTCTGGACACAGCAAGTGCGTTATGGTAGTGAATTTTCATAGAAATGATCGGACACCAAATATTTTTTATAACTTTTTTTCTTTTAACATAGAAATAAAAATTTTGGTATATAGTTTCCTTTTAATATCGTAAACTCACCTACCAAATTTGGTTACCGTAGCTTTTCTATTTTTTGAGATACAAATTTTTTCCAAAAGGAAACCCGAAATTTTCATGGAAAACCTGATTCGATTTTCTTGGCTAACGAACTTTTCCAAGCCACTTACAAAAGGAAGGTACATGCTAAATTTTATAAAAATCGGTTTATTATTTTTTGAGTTATCAGTGTGATACATATATATATATATATATATATATATATATATATATATATATATATATATATATATATATATATATATATATATATATATAAACATATAAAAATTGAAACTGACCCCGGATATGGGTTCTAGATTGCGCTCATTTGAAGAAATTTTGTCAAAATTCAAAGGTCGGGGCCTCACCGTTGGTGAATTTTTTTAAAGAAATGTCACTAATAAAGAAAGACAAGATTAAGATAACTAAATGTAGGGTTTATAAAAAAGAACCACATATAATAGACTTGGGAATCAAGATCAGCTAAAAAAAAATGTCTAAAAAAAAACATGAAAAGCCCTTAAGCAGTCTTATGATGAAATATACATTGTGAAACACAATTTAAGTTTTAGAGTCTGATCTGCTTGTTAAATTGTCTATATCTGGCACAAATATGATATCCATAAATACAAAAAATAGACAATAATGATTGTAATAAACATATGTAAATAAGC
Organism: Tillus elongatus; assembly: GCA_964006375.1. Classification (NCBI taxonomy): domain Eukaryota; kingdom Metazoa; phylum Arthropoda; class Insecta; order Coleoptera; family Cleridae; genus Tillus; species Tillus elongatus. The sequence continues at coordinate 150,350,014 of OZ023262.1, forward strand.
ACAAAAAATGTTTAAAATATTTTCAGCAACCAACAGTGTATAATTAAAGCTGAAGCACTTGAATGAACACCAAAAAAAAAAAAAAACCATTGATATAAATAAAAGTTTTAAAAGTTACTTATATTCATAAAAATAAAATTTCAAAATATACTAGACTTAAAATAATTTCTTAAGGAATACAACTGACTGGAGAATTATTATCTATCCTTATACTGTTTAAAATGTATTATAGAGTACGTTATATGTTATAAATAAAGTAAAATTTTAATTAGCAATGAGTTAGAAAATAAAATAATCATTTTCAGATTCTCAAGAAGTCTTAAAACTGTCATTATAAAAAGACAAACCATATTAAAATAAAAACATTGCTTTTAACTATGAACACACTTAATGTTCAGTGTTAACAGGCTCCCTAGCATGATGTATTTGTACATGTTTATTATGATTAGACTTCGTGGCAGAAGTTTTACCACACACATGACATGCGAAGGGCCTTGCCCCACTATGTACCCTCATATGATCCTTCAAATAGTATGACCTGTGAAAAGACTTACCACAAATCTGACAATTGAATGTTTTCCCATTTTCATGCTCCTTAACATGACGTTGGCAATTGTATTTTCTTATAAACTGAGCTCCACAGTAGTTACAAGTGTAAGGACGCACACTCTTATGGGAGTTCATGTGGGCAATATAGTCGGATTCCCTTATAAATGCACCTTTACATTGATCACACTTGAAAGGTTTAGCAGTACGAGAGGCATGGGTCCACTTGTGTAATTTGAGATTCCATTTTGTTGTAAAATCTTTATTACAGATGGTGCATGTAAATGGCCTTTGGCCACTATGATTGCGGATGTGAACTTCTAATGATGATCTCAGATAAACTCCTTTACAAACAGGACACTCTACATTCTCACTGCATCTTTCTTCCTTGGGAAGAAACCTTTCATTGTGGGCTCTGCGCATGTGACGTGTCAGACTAGACATGTGAATAAACTTCTCATTGCACTGTGTACAAGCTTTTGGTTTAGCATCATGTATTTCTTTGTGCCAAGCCAATTTCTTCTTAGAATGAAAAATCTCACCACAGAAACATATATAATCTTTCACTTTCTTTTTAAAGTTAAAATGATGTCTGTTTCGATGCTGAAGCAAATTGGAATGTCGTTTAAATGTCTCATCACATAATGAGCACTTAATGGGTGATTCTCCTGTATGTGTGTTTTTATGTTCATCATGTTTTTGCTTGGTCAAAAATGACTTTTCACATACCTCACATTTGTATGGTCTTATACCAAGGTGGCGTTTCATATGAAGCTGAATATTTTGTCTTCTATAGAATAACTTTCCACACAGTCTACATTCTAAAGGATGAATCTTTAAGTGTTCTGTATATTTATAATCGTTAGGGAATGCTTCACCACAACTTGCACATTTATGCCTTACATCGGGGGCAACATTATGAATTTCTATTTTGTGATCTTTCAATGCTTTAGTGTGTGGTAATACACATTCACATATTGAACATACCACTTTTAACTCAATAGGGGCATTTTCACTCTTCACTTCCTGTGGTTCTTGAATTGCTGTTGTTAAAAGTTCTGAATGGTCCATTTCTGTTGAAGCTTCTAATTTTAATTTATTAGTGAATACATTATCAAAGTTGGTTTCAGTTTCGGTTTTGTCTTGTTTAGCTTTTACTACTAGCTTCCTTACTTTTTTCTTTCCTATTTCTGCTCCAATAATGTTAGGTTTTTTCTTTTCAGGATGCTCTTCCAACTCATGTTCCTTCCTGTCTTTTAAACACTTGAAAGCTTCGCCACAGGTTGAGCACTTAAAATTTAAAGGAGGACCACTAAAACTTACAATTGCAGGTATATCCTCATCATCTGCATTTTGACCATTTGCTACATTAGCTAAGTAACCATCTTGTGAGGAAATACTGCTCTGTATAGGTGCAGCATCGACATCCGAACTGTCAGTTACTTCCCAAGTATCTCTACCCATTAGGTCATATGAGGAAGACATAGCAGAATTTGCTTCATTATAGTGAATTCTATTCCATGTTATATCACTTGCACCCCCCATGCTTTCTTGGCCAGAAAGTTCTCCCCTTGGAGGCATGTGTTCATCAGCTCTAATGTCAACACTTGCTCCATCATGTGAAAAACTATCTTCTCTATGTTCATTCATTATATCTTTAGAATTATCAACCATACCACCAATTGTCATTAACACACCAGGTCTTTCAGGCTTACTATTGTCAAAGTTTTCAACTTGAGAAATTATATGATTAGTAGTAAAACCATTAATAATCACTTGCATTCCATCCATCTCCACAAAGTCAATATTTTCATTAGACTGTAAAATATTGGAGGCAGAGTAAACTGTATCTGGCTGACCATACCCTTGCATACTGACATTTACTGTATTAGTAGTTGGTACTTCTGATTCACTGGGAAAATAATACTCAGGTTCCACAGTTTCAATATTATCCAAAGCTGCATCATCTTCCTGTATAAAAGACCTGGGAGACAAGTTACTTGTGTTGTGTGTTTGACATGCTTTATTTAAGTCAGTTCTTATTTTGAGACTCCATTCTGAACCTTGAGAATGGGGCGAACTCATACAATCATCTTCATTGTATTCCTCCTCATTATGTTGATATGATGTGTCAACTTCAGCATTCAAAACATCAGGTTCATTTAACTCTTCTTTGTGTACAATAATTTTCTCATCTTTGCCAATAATTGTTTCAGCTAAAGGTTTGTTATTCTCTTCAGAATTTAATACCTCACAAATGTGTGGATTTGAATCGGAAGATACAACATCACTTTCATGAGCTTCTTCAGTAATTGTACAGGTTTGATCATTTACAGATGCATTAGTATCAGAAGCTGATGTTAAGTCAAATGAAAGAGCACGAATTGGTGGTGGAACACAACCACCACTAGACATAATAACCTGCTGCTGCTGGTATACATACGGCATCATCTGAGAATTAAATACTGCAGGAATTACATACTGCTGAGCCAAAGGATTCACATTAAGTACATTTTGTTGTGATCCAGTGGTGCTCATACTTTGTTGATAAATAAACAGATGATTTCCATGTACTCCAGAGTTTGGAGAAACATCACCAATATTTTCACCATTTGTAGCATTACTTGCAACTATATTATTTTGTGAATTACCACCACTGCTAGTTCCAGGCACAACCTGGATGTTTTCACCTTTATGGACATCTTCTGAATGTGAAAGAGATACTAGTGCTTCAATAATTTTTTGTTTGGGGTGACTTGCTAAATGGGCCTTCAGGGTTATACCTGGTCTCAAATATAAAGTACAGACCGGACAAATAATGTTGTTTTGATCCATTTCTAACTTAGTTTCCAACACAGTAAGACACCAATATGAAATGTGTGTGATATATGGCTGAAGTTAAACACTCCTCTGGGCTATTGATCTGTTGGACAAAATCAATGTTCAAACAAAATTTACAGACAGACATATTTTAATCTATAACTTCTTTGTTACATAAAAATATATTATGACATAATAAATCTAATCATCTAAATGAAATTTGCTATAAAATAATGGCAGAAATATTATACTTAACTATTCAAAATAGATTACCAAGGTCTAATTTATATCAAACAGTACTTACCCAGGACGCACAATAATTCCTTGGTAGTACACATATGTGGGTATTCTTATATATGGGACACGCATAAATTTAAAGACATTATTTTTTAACATAAAATAATGGCCTTAGATATCTCCAATCACACACATTTCAGCTTTTCTTTGCACACTACTAAAATACATCTCTGCTACAGCAAACAGCAAAGGTAGCAGAGAGCAGAAGTCAACGTTACTGTCTACTGAAAAACAAATACTTTTTCTATTGTGTTGTCAAATCATGGCCACCAGCTAAAAAAATAATCCACTACTGTGAAAGCGCCTGAAATTACTATACTATTTTATGTAGTATAATGGACATCTTTGTTGCTGATATGTGTAGCTATTAACATTTTACTCTTTATTCTTTTTCGATTACTAATTAAAATATCATTAGTTGGTTTTAGTCAACATTTGAACATAAATGTAGAGGCGCCATCTCTTAATAGCATGGCAGAACTGTATATAATATTTTCATTGGCTTAATGTTGGCTCACTTGAAATCTGAAACTTCAGTTCTTTTTATCTTTATGACAGTGACAGTGACAGCTGCGTTAAAAGAGGTTAATTAATTATTAATTGTTTGGCAGATAGTATTCCATAATTTCATTTCCATTTATTTATATTTGAAGATGTGCCTATATTGCACAGTAAAAAAGTAAATCTTACTGTAATTTCTAAGTTACTTGTATCTTAAATAGATATTATCTTAGTTACAACTAGAAGGGAGCTACACATTTAATTAAATAATGAGTAACATACATTGTAAGTATATTTTACAGTTGTTACCTGCTTTAATGTTTAGATTTAAAATTGAACTTTTTTTTTTAATTCAAGCCGTACTTGATACATTAAGAGACTTTAGAGATAACAATGAACGAAGAAGTAGAGATGTTACTAAAATGTGGAATGAATGCTTAAAGTCAAATGGTGATAAATTTGGAAAAGAAAGTAAGTATATTTCATATATTAATTTATGTAAGGATCTAAGAAAGTCGGTAAAGATGTATTGTAGACACCTTAGTAGTAAACAAACAATTCGGGTAGAATCGGAACTCAGAATTGAACCCTGGACGATGTGCACTGTTGCCAGATGAGTATTACCCACAGTCATATTAAATATGGAAGGAAATCAAGGGGTGAACAAATGTTTTTATAATGTAAATAAATTATGTGGCGTCATCTACATAAATCGATATTTGACATATTTTGCGGAAAGCATTAGGAAAACGGAAATGTAAAAAGTAAATTTTGACTCATGGTGATCCAAGGGCAAAAACGTGGTCCTCTGGAACCAAGGGTACTAGATTTGATCCCAGATTTCCCCTCTCCTCGCTTTTCAGTAAATCAGTAACATCAACAGAGGTTGTCCCATTGTGATTGAGCAAGGTAATCTGCACATTCCGCCCTTCCCAGGAGGCGTGAAGCCGTCGGTCCCGTGCCCATGCGATTTTGGGCATGTTAAAGACCCAAATTTCCCAGACAGTAAGGTGAATGAATCACTTTAATAAAGTCAATGAAGCAATTTCCATTGCGAATTGCTGATGATAAATACATTTGTATATGCTAATAACAGACAGTATGCAATATATTATTATAGAAAGTCGAAATGTTTCATGGTAATGAAGCAATTTCTACTGACAACTGTCAATGATAAACATAACCGAGAAAATGGTTTAAAATGGGTTTCCCTTCGAATTGTTTATTTATATATTAGTTTCCAACCTTAAATGAGTGTTAACAGTGAATGAAGCAATTTCCGTTGCAAATTGCCGATGATTAATACAACTGTATATGCTGATATGCTATATGCTAATAAATACAAGTGTATATGCTAATAGCAGATGGTATCCAATCGATTATTTTGAAAAGTCGAAATGGTTCATGGTAATGAAGCAATTTCTACTCACAAACCTCTCTACAGAAATTTCACCAGTCCACTAGAGTATGTGTTGACCTTTCCGAGATACTCACTTCATGGGCTATGTTTCTTTGTGGGAAATCCAGTGCCCAACCATACAAAATAGCAATCATTTGTTGAAGGGTTCATTATAGACAAAATTATAGACATTTAGAAAAAAAAATTGGGTGCCACTCATGACCAGACAAATGCACAAAAGTTTGGACACAGCAAGTGCGTTATGAAAGTGAGTTTTCATAAAAATATCTTTAATAGCAAATATGTCTCTAATGCAAGCAGGCTTCAATCTGGTTACCGGTATAGCCTATATAGTAGAATCAATGTACCATATTTTATCAAAATTACTTTGAAAATGTACAAAAATTGTCCGAAAATATATTTAAAATGTTTCCGAGAAAACTGGATTCCTAGCCAACAAACGTTAGGTTAATAGCAAATTGAGTTGACATTTAAAGGATTTAATGAAAATTCGCTGTCAAAACGCACTTACTGCGTCTCGATTTTTTTATTACAAACATGCATCATGCAACGGAAACTGCATCATTGACTTTTTTATACTCATTTAAGGTTGGAACCTAAAATAAAAACAAACAGTTGGAAGAGAAGGGAAACCTATTTTGAGCCATTTTCTCGGTTATGTTTATCATTGACAGTTGTCAGTAGAAATTGCTTCATTACCATGAAACATTTCAACTTTTTAAAATAATATATTGGATACCATCTGCTATTAGCGCATATACAGTTGTATTTATCATCGGCAATTTGCAACGGAAATTGCTTCATTCACTTTTCTACCCATTTAAATACTCATTTAAGGTTGGAAACTAAAATATCAACAAACACTTCGAAGGGAAACCCATTTTGAGGCATTTTCTCGGTTATGTTTATCATCGACAGTTGTCAGTACAAATAGCTTCATTACCATTAAACATTTCGACTTTTCAAAATCATATATTGGATACCATCCGCTATTAGCGTATACAGTTGTATTTATCATTGGCAATTCGCAACGGAAATTTCTTGATTCACTTTTCACACACATTTAAGGTTAGAAAGTAAAATATAAAGAAACACTTCGAAGGGAAACCTATTTTGAGCCATTTTCTTGGTTATGGTTATCATCGACAGTTGTCAGTAGAAATTGCTTCATTACAATTAAACATTTTAACTTTTCAAAATAATAATTGGATACCGTCTGCTATTAACATATACAGTTGTATTTATCATTGGCAATTCACAACAGAAATTGCTTCATTTACTTTTCATACTCATTTAAGGTTGGGAACTAAAATATAAACAAACACTTCGAAGGTAAACCTACTTTGAACCATTTTCTCGGTTATGTTTATCATCGACAGTTATCAGTAGAAGTTGCTTCATTACCATGAAACATTTCAATTTTTCAATATAATATATTGGATACTGTCTGCTATTAGCATATACAGTTTTATTTATCATTGGTATTTCACAACGGAAATTTCTTCATTTACTTTTCACACTCGTTTTAAGTTAGAAAGTAAAATATAAACAAACACTTATTGGATACCGTCTGCTATTAGCATATACAGTTGTGTTTATGATCGGCAATTCGCAATGGAAATTGCTTCATTCACTTTTCATACCCATTTAAGGTTGAAACTAAAATATAAACAAACACTTCGAAGGTAAACCTATTTTGAACTATTTTGTCGGTTATGTTTATCATGGATAGTTGTCAGTAGACATTGCTTCGTTACCATGAAATATTTCAACTTTCCAAAATAATATATTGGACACCGTCTGCTATTTGCATATACAGTTGCATTTATCATCAGCAATTCACAAGGGAAATTGCTTCATTGACTTTATTAAAGTGATTCATTCACCTCACTGTCCGGGACATTTGGGTCTTTAACGTGCCCAACATCGCATGGGCATGGGACCGACGGCTTTACGCCCCCTGGGAAGGGCGGAACGTGCAGATTACCTTGCTCAATCACAATCACATCTGTTGATGTTACTGATTTACTTAAAAGGGAGGAGAGGAGACATCTGGGATCGAAGCCAGTGCCCTTGGGTCCAAAGCCCCACGTTTTTTCCCCTGGACCACCATCGCTCAAAATTTACTTTTTACATTTCCGTTTTCCTACTGCTTTCCGCAAAATATGTCAAATATCGATTTATGGAGATGACGTCATATTATCATTTATTTACATTATAAAAACATTTGTTCACCCCTTGATTTCCTTCTATATTTAAAATGACCTTTGGTAATACTCATCTGGCAACAGTGCACATCGTCCCGCGTTCAATTCTGCGGTCCGATTCTACCCGAATTGTTTGTTTAGTACTGAGGTGTCTACAACACAGAAAATCTGTTTTAGAACACCTCATTCTTGAACAAGTATGCATAGCAGCTTTGGACTGTTATGAACTCAATACTGCAAAAGAATGTATTCAGACTTTATATCAAGAATTTCCCAATAGTTTGAGAGTAAAAAAATATGAGGCAATGTGCTATGAAGCAAGTGAACAATATGAAAAAGCTCTGACATTATTAGATAGCATTATAAAAGTAGATGATACAAACAGCTCAGCAAGAAAACGAAAAGTTGCAATATTAAAAGCCCAAGGCAAAAATGTTGAAGCAGTTAAAGAATTAACAGAATACTTGAAAATGTAAGTACATAAGATGTTCTTGTAATTTATTTGATGTAAAGCAATACGTGTTGGTATTAGGTAATGCTTATTTGTCACATGTAAGGCTAGATGTATTCTCACCAAAATTAGAAACACAGACTGGTTTTGCTCTAATTAGAGCTTGTCAGTGCGCTATATTAATTACAGTGAGGACACACCCATAAAAAACATTGTGGGATGTACGACAGGGTCGCCACCTCAGTGTGGAACTAGGTAGTATGTTGTCACGACATCTCCAATTGACACAAAATGTTATAAATAGAGACTGTACAATTAACCAACAATTTTTGTTAATTGTCAGCCCTGGCCCATTTTTTCCCTAATACCGGGACATTTGTCTGTAAGGCTAGATGTATTCTCACCATAATTAGAAACACAGCCTGGTTTTGCTCCAATTAGAACTTGTCAGTGTGCTATACTAATTACAGCGAGAACACACCCATAAAGTAATGCAGCTAATGCAGCCAGCCTACTAGAACACTGTGAGATGTATGGCAGGGTCGCCATTTCGGTATGGAACCAGGTAAACTAAACACAAAATGTTATAAATAGAGACTGTGTACAACCAACCAACAATTTTTTTGTAAATTGTCAGCCTTGGCCCATTTATCCCCTAATATAGGGACAATGTATGTACTATGCTGTCTATCAACTCGAATTTTTGTACAGGGACATAATTTGCCATTGTGGTTGCCATGGTGACCTTAGAACTTTCTTTTATTTTATGGTCGCCATATTGAATTTTTTACGAAAATGTCAAATTTTTTTTCAACAAGACGAACCACCAGCTGATAATACAACATCCATGATCAAGTTTCTTAATAGTGTTTTTGACAACAACTGGATTGATACTAGTGGATCTGTGCGGTGGCCTCCTAGGTGTCACTTATCCATTTACATCCAAAAAGTAGATAATGTAAACTTTAATTAGCCAGGGCAAAAAAAAAAAAAACTCTCCACCGGTTTTACAAGCATGGATCAAAGTTAATCCTGGCTTAACTATCGAGTTTTCAATCTGACAACACTGCAGCTATGCATGAAATAATGAAACGACATAATATCTGACAAGATAGATGCCCTTGTTTGCCGGTCTTTGAGGTTATAATAAACAAAAATAATTTGCACCGCTTCCACAGAATATACATGTTAATTATCTCTGCCACATCCCATAGTCAAAGTTTAATCAAGTAGTGTTGCCAGAGTGAATGTATAATCGGAGGATTTAGGGCTAGAGCAGGTATTAAGTTGTTTGTTGCCATGGTAGTTGATCCATGATCAAAGTTAAGCCGGTCTTAAATCGCTTGTGAAACCGGCGGTAAGTGTTATTAACACCAAAAAAATCTGTATTATTATTAACACTGTAGACTTATCACATAAACAATCAATAATGTTACGCTTTTTGAACACAAATTTAATGAAAAACATGAAAACTGGGGTGGGGAGGGGGGTCCCTTAGTCTGGTCGTGCGCCGGTCGTTGGGGAGGGGGGGTTCCCTTAGCCTGGTCGTGCGCCGGTCGTTCTCTGCTTTGATCGATGCGTGACTTAGCTACTGGACTCCTAGAAGCTGGCTCCACATGCCACCCCTGGCGCGACTGTTGGCAATGGGAATAACGCCCAGGGCTGATGGTCTACTAAAGTCTCGCTCCTTCTCACACACGCATACAAATACAGACACGACACATATAGATCAGGTCGGGGGGCTTCTCGGGCTTCAGCGTGGACTCCGAGCGCAGCCTGCTCTGGAGTGGCAGCACTGTGCAAACCGTACAGGGGCCCACCCATGTCCTATTATCCATCCGAAAAATGCTCGATCGTGTCAGCAGCACCGGGTAGCTCCGGAACAGGGGGTTAGCTGCACGCTTGGGGTCGCCACGGCGCACAGTGGGTTAGAGGCGGAAAAAATATATATTTATTATATATGTCATATAAGCCATATTATTTTCTTTTTGTGTTCTTAGAGAGTGAATGTGATTTATTTTAGCTATTATATTCGAATTCACTTTCAGCTGACATAACTTTATGTTTTTAAAGTTGCCTAAAAATCGTACTTAAAAAAATCTGAAAAGTGCGTTCAAGTTCAACGTTTTAATTTTTATATAAGAAATGGCTTAATGGATTTCAGTATTTTTACCGAGTAAGTAGGGACTTTACTTCATATATATATATATATATATATATATATATATATATATATATATATATATATATATAATAAATTATAAAAAGTTACATAAAAGAGTCATGCCAAATTTTGCAAGTTTCTACTAAGAAACTTTTTGTTAGGTCTCATAAAGTCTTTTTTTAACTACTAGCTACATAGACCTACATGTTCTGACCAGTTTAATTATTTTATCAGTACTTTGACCTAAGTGATAAGGCAGAAACCAGCTGCATATATCTGCGGATAAATACATAGTTGGCGGTGGTTCTTGTTGCTGTGGCAGCGGGCGTTATAACCAAACCATAATTGACTTGGTATTTCACCCTGTATAACAGTAAGCATGGAAATTTGACTTTCCTGTATTATATTACCTTAAAAGCATCAAGTAATTGTTCTGTGAGAAAAAAAAACAATTGATAAAGTTTTTAGATGTCAGTTTAGATCTTTTATAAGATCTGAATTGAGGATGGTCTAGTACTCTGTATTTGTTTTTTCTTAACATTTTTGGATGGTAGATTTAAAATATATATTATGCTAAAATATACGTACTACCATTACTATTTGCAAAAACCAACAACATATAAATGAAATGTTCGAACATTTTGTCATACAGGATTTTTTCCGAAAAATGCCGATTCTGACCCACTGTGCGGCGTGGCCGCAGCGCCGCTCTGAACGGAATCAAGTCTCATCATGGATGAAGCGCCGGGGCGCGGTGGGGTGATCTCCCGTATCTATACGCCCACCAAACCATAAGGACACCCTCACACATACAACCCATTTTAGCAACCATGAGTAGACAACTAAAAGAAGATGATAACGTGCCAAAGACCAGCGAGGAGGTAGAAGGTAGAGAGATCCTTGTCTATCCAAGTAGTTCCAGCAGGGAACTGGAGGAAACGCTCCTCCGTTCTCCCGGCGAGGAGTCTGGGGTGGAACCGTACGGTTCTATCGGGGACACTGCCGCCATGGGGAGCCACGAGGTGCGAACTTCGTTGGCTGCGAGTTCGGCCGGACCCATGGACGTGTCAATAGGAGGGGCCGAAGACGAGGAGTCGCGAAGAAAGCGTAGGAGGGAAAGGAAAAGGAAGTGGAGAGCCCAGAAAAGGAAGCGAGAGAGGGAGGAGTTGAGGCAGCGGTGTCGAGAGGGAGGGGTGGCGGGTGGTGGTGGGTCACAGGCGCAGACTGCTTCGCAAGACGTGCAGCCGCCGCAAATCCTCTCTGCCTCTGCGGCCGGTCGGGCTGCTTCCGAGCCGGGTGAACCCTCAGGGCTCGTCAAGACTGGGAGGCTGCCAGATTGGGCGGCCTGGTGGCAGGTGCGACGACGGCATCATGAGGCGAGAGGTAAGGCATGTGTCCCCACTCCTGCGAGGGGGGTCTGCCGCGACCACGGCCGCTGGGGCGGGCCCTGGCCCCTCGGGTACGTTCGGTCCGGCGGGTAGGAGGGATATGCAGGTGGTCATCACCTCCAACCGGGGGGATGGCATAGTCCTGACGAAGAGGCCGAGCCAATAAGGAGGAGTCTGGTGGCGGGGATTTTGGACGCCATGTCGGTATCCGACGGAGTGTTGCAACTCCGCATCCGTAACTCGGGGATAGTTGATCCAGGGTGGTTCTTGGTGACCGCCGAAGATGGCGAGTCCCTGAGTTGGATTCTCAACGGCTGGTCCGGGACGGCGGTGGGGGAGATCGCCTTCAGCGCCGTAAGGGCAGGTGGCGCCCCATGGCCGTTCCGGATCGGCTTTTGGCTCAGGAGTCAAGAGGTGGACCTAGAGGATGTGGGCAGGATGCTTGCTCTCCAGAACCGCTCGCTCAATGTTGGGCAATGTCGGCACCTGGGGACGGCAAGAGGACCTGGGGCATGGCGTCAGGTCTTCTCGGTGGGGCCCGGGGTGGCTCGCGAGCTGGACGGGCAAGGCTGGCGTCTGTACTTCGAGTTGGTGACTCTGAATGTAACCAGAGTTCCGACATGGAGTGCGGTCGCTTCCGCCCGTACCGCGGCGGGCGCGGGGACGGGCTCTGACCAAAGGGGGTCTCCACCCGGTCAACGCCACGATTAAATTCGCGGGGCTACTGCGGGTGGGCTAGATCAACCTCCAACATAGCCAGGTTGCCACTGGGGAGCTGGCAAAGCTCCTCGCAGGCAGTCTAGGCGGCGTTGTGTTGATCCAAGAGCCTTATGTGTATAGGAAGCAAGTGAGAGAGCCTGGAGGAATCGGCTTCAACATCCTAGTTGGTGACAAAGCAGAGGAAGAACAACCTAGGACATGCATACTGGCGTCGAGGGATCTGAACATGATGTTGCTGCCGCAGCTCGGGTCCAGGGATGCCACAGCAGCTGTCCTAGAGAATAAGGTTAGTAATATTAGGCTTAAGGTTATGATGTGCAGCCTTTATGTTCCCTACGATCGACGGGGGTGCCTCCGTCGGAGGAGTTGGTGTGTATCGTCGATTTTGCGAGGGAGCATGGGTTACAACTGATTATAAGCTGTGATGCCAATTCTCACCACATATTGTGGGACAGCACAAATACCAACCCACGTGGTGAGGCTCTACTAGAGTATTTGGCTACAACGAACCTAGAGGTATTAAACAGAGGTATATCTCTGACGTTTGTCAATTGTATCCAGCAGGAGGTGATCGACATCACGTTAGCGAGCAGAGGAATTACGGAGGATATATCTAGCTGGAGGGTGACGGAACACACATCAATGTCTGATCAGCTTTGAATTGGATGTGGACCGTGAGAGTACCCCCCCCCCCCCCAGAAGAAATCCAAGGAAGGCCGACTAGGATGCCTACGTAACAGGCCTCGGTGGGCCGCCAAGGAGCCCAGAGCCCAGAGAGAAGACCTCTATAGGGGCATTAGAGAGCGAGGTCGAGGCACTAGAAGGTAAAGTAATGGCAGCCTACGAGGCCGCGTCACCACTTAGGGGGAACCGTCCATCAAAGTTAGATGGTGGAATAGGGATCTCGCCGTACTACGCGGGCGGACTCGGAGGCCTTAAACCGAGCCGTCCGAGAATCGGGTGAGGCGGCCTGGGACGAGTTTAGGACTGCCAGAAGGGAGTTTAAGAAGGAATTACGACAGAGTAAACGAGCTGGTTGGCGCGCGTACTGTGCGCCAGGCTGGTAAGGGTACTCAGACAGGAGTTAGGTAGTAATGTAGGATCCTTAAGGAAACCGGGCGGGAGCTAGACTAGCACCCGCGAGGAAACCCTGCGACATCTCGCCGAAGTTGACCTTGCGGGCGGTGGAGCCGTCACGGGGGATGTCGACCTGGGCTGGTGGACGGTCCCGAATGCGGACTGGCAGCTGGCGGAGGGGATGGTCACAGATGGCTTTATAACCTGGGTGGTGAGCGAGTTCGCTCCATTCAAGTCCGCAGGCTGTGATGGGATTTTTCCGGCCCTGCTCCAGAGAGGCCTGGATATACTGCTTCCGCCAACATGAGGGAGGTTTTCCAAGCCAGCCTGGCGTGGGGTTACGTTCCAAAGGCCTGGCGCCGGGTAGGGGGGTATTCATTCCCAAACCCGGGAAGGGAGGACTACGCGCTGGCCAAGGCGTACAGGCTAATCAGCCTCACATCCTTCCTGCTTAAGGCATTGGAAAAGATAGTAGATAGGTTTATGTTGGGAGGGATCACCCATTCGATAAATGTCAGCACGCGTACCAGCGGAGGAAATCGACGGAGACGGCGCTCCACGCTGTGACGCGGAAGCTGGAAAGGGCCCTACACTACGGGGAGAGCACATAAGCTGTGTTCTTCGATGTGGAGGGAACCTTTGGTAAGGCAAGGACGGATACGGTCTGTGCCGCCCTACAGGATAGGGGAACGCCGAGGTCCCTAATAAGCTGGGTCGCTGACATGCTGGAGGACAGGAGAGTCTCGCTGACCTTGAGGGGCCGGGGGCTGGACGTTGGAGTGACGGACGCCTCATCTATGGTGTCTGGTCATAGACGGCCTCTGGGAGCGGCTCTCCGAGAATGGCTTCTACGCCCAGGCGTACGCTGATGATTGGCTGGTCTTAGTCACCGGCAAATTCCTCGGCGTCGTCTGTGAGTGTATGCAAGCTGCCTGTAGCATAATTGAAAGGTGGTGTGGTGAGCTGGGACTCTCCGTAAACCCGACGAAGACGGAGATGATCCTATTCACCAAGAAGATTGATAGGCGTAGAGAGGGATGCCATTTGCCAGGAATGCGGCGAGGGTGAAGAAACGTCCTACCACTACCTATGTGAATGCGAGGCTTTTGGGAGTCTTCGAGTAGAATTGTTCGGATCGAGGACTCTGCAGAGAAATCAGGTAAGTACCGTCCAATTGTAGATCGTCACGGCCTTCATTTTGAGGTCGAGGCAGTTTGGTGACGGAACCGAGGAAGAGTGTAGCGCATGGTTTCTGGGTTGCTGGGGTTGTCAAAAAGGACCCATTGTGGCCTACTTGCTTGGCGTCAGCCACCCCACCACTGCTACTACTAAAATGTGTGGGGGTGGAAACTGGTCACAGAAATTTCGAATTTTTGTTCTAAAACAGCGTAAAAAGTATCAAAACAAATATAGAAAACTCGATACTGGTACAAAAATTATTTTGTCTGCCACTCGTCTGTCTGTTAGTAGGCGCAATAACTTTCGAACGAATTCAGATATCATCTTTAAATTTGGTATACAGTTAGCACCCTACAAAGGGACATTTCGAATTGTTTTTGGGTAACATCGCTTCCGGTGGAGTGACCATTCAAAGTCATCTGCATGTCAAACGCTTATGTATAAAAATAATGTCTTTCTGGGGAGAGGAAATTGTCACAGCTATGTGGAAGTTATGATTCCATTTGCAGAACTATTTTAGGTAAGTAGCCCCAAAGGAAATAGTAAAGACATGTGTCAGCTCGTCTTGGAGGCCAGTTGTTAAAAACACTATTATGAAAGTTAATCACGATTCATGTATTATGAGCTGGTGCACTTTCTTTGGAAAAAAAAACAAAACTTGGTTATTTGCTGGAAAAACACCATCATCGTAACCAGAAAAAAATGGCATCCATTAAAGGAAAAAAAGTTGACTATTGCGACTTTGAAAATAATAAATTTAAACAAATTTTAAGGCCACCATGGCAACCACAATAGCGAATTACGTTCCTGCACAAAAATTCAAATTCAACATGGTTTTGGAGATATTGGAGAAAGAAAAAATGAGTTTTTGGTATTGCCCTTATATCTAGGAAGCTATGCAACTTTTTTGAAATTTGTAATTATCTTCGAGCTGCCCTTGCCCTGGTGCAACTTTTGTCTAATTTAACCAAGTTTATATTTCTTACAGTTTTGGAGTTCCCAATGATGTCGAGGTTCCCACAGAATTATCTATGTTCCGGTGATCCATCGCATCCGACACTTGTGCCAAATTAATAACCCTAGCACATTCGCTCAAAGGAATGCCAACGTCTTCGTCGGCGATATCTTTGTCAGCAGTAACATCCTCCGAAACGCTTAAATCAACGTTTTCATTTCTATGCTCAAAATGAAAACCAGCATGCCTGAAAAAATTTTGCACTGTTTTTTTGTGAGACATTTTTCCATGCACGATCAAGGAGACGAATAGCTTCGAGGACATTTACCGAAAATGACACTGAATCTTGTCTAAGTTATCAGTTATTTTTGTGACGAGTTGTCTCCTGTAATTACATTTCATAGAGTTGATAATTCCCCGATCTAAAGGCTGCAGTACTGGTATGGTATTGGGTGGTAGTAAAACTAGTTTGATGTTCTTCAAACTCGTCAATTGTAGATGTGCCGCACAATTATCAACCACAAGCAAAATCTTTCTATTTCTTCTTTTCAGTTCTCTATCTCATTATTCTGCTTCAGTTTTAAAAATATCGCCAGTCACACATGCTTTTTATTAGCAACATATTTCACTGACAAACTCTTTACATTCTTAAAACATATTAGTTTTTGTGCTCTGCCAGTAACTAATAGTCTTTGAAACTCAGAACCGTCATTTACACAAACTAGTACAGTCAGTCGCTCTTTGGATAACTTCCCACTGAGCTTCGCACCAACACATTTTTCGTTTTTGAATTTTAGAGTTTTGTTCGGCAACATTTTAAAAAAAAGTTCTGTCTAGTCTGCATTGAAGACATCACATGCCTGATATTGCTGGGATATTTCTCGGAAGTTATTTTGAAGCTAATCAAATATGACTTCCTTATTTACAGATTCCGCTTCCCCAGAAACTTTTCCTGAACTAATTCAACTTGTAGAACACTGGAAATTCTCTCCATATCCCATTTCTCTACCAAGAAAAACAGCTTTCTCCTTGAGAAATAGACCACTTATATCAATGTTTGCGTGTGTCTGATATTTGAACCAATCAAGCAATGCTTTGTCCAAGTTATTTCCATACTTTTTTCCTTGTTGTGAATAGTATTGGAACCATTAGCCTGGACAATAGCATTCTCGCACTTTAAAATTATTGATACGTAGACAATGCAATACCATACTGCCTATAAATATCACTTTTTTTGATTCCCGTTTTCACTTGTTTTAATATCGACATTTTCTCTTCAGTGATAATGCGATTTTTTTAAATACTGAACGCGTACATTATGTAAACAAGCTTATTTCCCTGCCTCATACGCGCGGTGAGCGAAAACTGATCAGAATAAGGCGCAAGTTTCCAGATTTAAACAGAAAAACAAAAAACCACACAAATGTACAGTTGTAACGAACTAATGAACGTTGATTTCAAGGGGTGAGAGAGACTATCATTGTGTGAGTGGAAGAACCCATAAATATTTTTTCCTGTGTTGTGTACAGTAAAGTTTATTACCTATTAGTGTCATGTTTCAATCAAGAAACATGTGCATCTAGTCCTAGTGTGTCTGATTGGTCATATTTTTAGGTAGAGATGCAACGAAATTCACAGAAAGTGTAACACTCGTGACCCCTTTTCAAAATAATTTCCAGTCTTAATTAACAAACAAAAAACAGCAAAAGTATTATTAGATTCTAAATTTAGAATTTAACGTCAAAGTTGTGGAGTTTTAAACTAAGATTTTTCTGCCAGTGACTTATTTTGGTATTTTATATCAATCCGGATAGTTAAAGACGATTATGTTGTAATTAATAAATTAAGAAGCTGAATTAATTAGGATACTTACTTTTTGTTGAGCAATAATTTTCACTAAAAGCTCATATTTTTTAGACCTCCGGTGCAAAAATTTTTGTGTTAGCTAACAGTAGTTATTAATTTAGATATCTAGATAACGGTACAATTTATAATGTCATTAAGATCAAAAAGGAAATAGGATTAGGAATCTGTTTCAATAACGAGCAATAGTAAAACACAAGAATAATTTTTATTAATCATATAAAACACAAGACAGTAATAAAAAAAGTTATTCAAGTCAAAAATGATCAATCAGTAAGCAGCAAATGTCAAAAATATCTTATCGTAATAGAAAAATTCTTAAAAATAAGCATACATAAGTATTCAATCTGGCCAGGTATGTAAAATTATTTGTTCTAGGTGCATGTCCAAGTCTAAACAAATCAGATTTCAGAGCTCAAGGCTCTATTCACTTTTAATTCCTTATTTAAATTTGAAAGGCAATAGGCAAAATATTTTGGATTTTCCTAAGATAAAATAAAAAAATCAAGTCTTGCAAGAAAAGCCACAAAAAAAATTATTTAAAGAGATGGAGTCTAATTTTAAACGGGCAATATTTAATGTTAGCAAAAAAATGTTACTTTGACTATTGAGATTAATTATTAATGACGGCTTAAGCAGAATGATCTTAAATTAAATAGTGTCCTTATACACAGCAAGTTCAACAATGTGACTGGAAAATAACAAGAAAAATGTGATTGACTTAAAAAGAAGATATGAAAATATAATGGCCTTTTTAGTTGTTTTGTTTCCTGCCCGGTAGATTTTTTTAGAGGTGATGGCAGTTAATTGATTTTCAGGGTTTTTTTTGTTAAAAAAGAATCACTTTTTCCTTTGTGTTTGATTACCACCGTCTCATTAAGGATAAAACTTGGGCTTGACGTTAAGATTTCCATTCCAACATCAGTTAGCAGGCCATCAAACCAAAGCCAAAAATGCGGGTTAACAGGTTGATTGTAAGACATGGCAATTATTTGCCAGGTAATATTCGTCAGCTAATTAGAGAAACCCATAAATCCAGCCCAATAGTCTCCAGGATAATCCCAGAATTAGTCCCAGATTAATCCGCGGAAATTTAGGTAAATTCCCACAAAGTAGGTGAGCTCCTACAGTTAGAGTTAGAGTTATTCTCAAATTTAGACGTGGACACAGACTTAGATAAATTCGTTGAATATTAGATAGATTCCTACAACCCTGTAATTTAATAGAACATAGCCCTGTAATTTATAAAACCACAGAAAAAGGAAACTTTTCTCTTACCCTTTGAAACGAATGGGGCCTGTTACACAAAACAATTCACTTAACTGAAGACACCGCTATTTGAAACTTTAATTAACATCACATGACTGATTTAAATAGATAGTTGTTGAACTTTTCTTGGCACTGAGAGAGTGATTATTTGGCGGTCGTTAGCGAATCTACCTTTGACGGCGTTCTCGCATCTATTTAAAACCTCGCCTTCCGTGTCTCTAACGAAAATCCTACACAGGGATATATTCGCGTCTGATTGGCTAAAGCCCTCTATCTGCTATTGCGTACTGCTCATGGCAAAGTACAAACGCCGTTGAATAACGTCTTTCTGCTTCTAAGAAGCTCTCAGATACCCATCGAAATTATGTTTTAAGAGGCAGAATATGTATTTTTCTTTATTCCGACGTTTCAAGTGCATAAAAAAGTGGCCCTTGACGATCCAACTGCGCCTAATATTTCGATATTTTTAAATGAATTATTAATTATTATTAATATTCGACTTAAGGAAAATCAACTGTGTCGTTCGTTATTTCTATTATCAAGAATGAAAATATTTTTATTTCAAACAGTTTTACTTTGTATCAAACACTCCAACAGTTAAATCATTCAACAGTCGAAAAATAATATTCCTTTAAAAATATTTAACAAGGAGTCGGACGTGTGTTACCAAACAGCAAATTTTCACAACGCTTTCCGACAATAGTTTGTTCGCTTTTTCTTTGAAAAATACAAAAACAATTGAAAATCTTCAAACAGTTAGTAAGATAATTAAATACAAACCAATAAAGAAAAAGAAAAAACGAACTCAATACATCAAAATTCGATTAATTGTAGGGGTTCTTGGAGCGACATACATTATCTCCAAGTTTACAATATCATTGTCAGGAAATGGCTTGTTGAACTAAAGCTGCAAAAATAGATTTTTCTAATCATCTGTTTAACTTGGCAACAGTATCGGAACATCTTAACCTATAAATGAGTACAAACAATATACTCTTATATTTATTGATAATGATCATGACATCAAAACACGGCGTAGAAGTTGAAGATAGATTATTTTGTGCCACTACGCCAAGCATGTTTTGATATTGAAACGAGAAGTTTTACCACGACCCAAACAAAAATTAATTACGTTTAATTTAAAGTGATTTATAATATAATAATTAAAGTTTTGTTTTAGTTTTATGGCTGATACAGAGGCCTGGCAAGAGTTGAGTGAATTGTATCTGATTGAGCAGGACTACAACAAAGCAGCTTTTTGTATCGAGGAGCTGATTCTCCACAATCCACATAACCATTTGCTGCATCAAAGATATGCTGAAATACGTTACACACAAGGTGGTGTGGAAAATTTAGAAATAGCCAAGGCTTACTATACACAAGCCTTAAACCTCAACAACAAGAATGTCAGAGCTATGTATGGACTATATATGGTAAGTATTTAACAATAGTTTTTAATTGGTAGCAGATCCTTTTTCTAAAAAAACAGTACCTTGAATCCAAATAAAGCAGTGAACATATTTATATATACAAACTGGTTCAAAAGTAATGGTACACAGGGCAGCAGCAGATTCTTGGGATAACAATATTACGATTCAGCCATACCTACAGTCTAAAATTCAAAATTAAAAGATACAGGGTGTTAAGGTCAGAAATTGAATTTCGATTTTCTTTTGATATCTAGAAAAGCATTTGACATATTGTTTTGAAAATTGGTACATATGACTTTTTCACAGAAAATCTGTGGACATGAATACCCCCTTTAGGATATTCGAAATTCTGTGAGGGTCGACGCAGGCCAACACCCTGCACCGACCTATTACTGTGCTTGTTTGCAGTAGGGCAAGTCAAACGTCCTCTCTAACCGGTCTCGATGGGATGGAGACCATAGGCAATGTGAAGAGGACAATGGACGAATGCCTCATAACGACCGCACAAGGAGAATGGAGTGGACCGATGATCTTCCGAACGATCTCTTTCAGTGTTATGCCAACAGCTCACCTGCAAGGAGAAGATACATGGGAAGGTTGCATGCTTTGTGGAAATCCATGCATCCTGTGCATATTCTTTCCGCACAACATCTGCGAGATTATGCATCATACCTGCACAGGAGAGGGTACACAAGAATATCTTTCCGCATACCAACACCCCCGCGACCAAACACAGAACAGCTGCCACGCCTCGCTGGAACGAGTGAGAATGGCTTGAGTCAAAGGGCTTTTTTCAAGGTGAGATTTAGTCCTAGGGCTGAACAGCTCGCCCAACTGGATGCCAGTCTCGATGAAGAACTTCTGGAGGATGCCGACATCGGACCATCAACTGCACGGTCTATGCGGCTGTCTCTACCCTTGTGCCATCAGGACAAGGTGTCGAAACTTTTCGCAGTATCATGCAGTTGAGCCGACGCATAGCGCAGTTGCAAACAAAAATAAAAGTATCAAGACAGGAGACCTTCTGTATTTAGGGTGTGATAGAATATATAAGAGCCAGAAGGCTGTTTACATCACACACTGAGCATAGCACTGCTACAGAACATCAAACAGCACGCCTTAGATAATATACGGGCATTGGCGACACTTATAAAGTCGTTGCTGAGGCGAGTGAGGGGGATAACTGATAACTCAACCTTTCAAAGAAACCACTCTCACATATTCCAACCACCTAGGAAACCAGTCAGTGACCAACTAAATGTCCAACATGTCGAGCGTTTCTGGAGGGAGATATATGAAGCTAGGCCCCAGTTGAAAGAAGCCACTTCGGGCATGGCACACCTTACGGCTTACTGCATTGCCGAACAACCAGAGGTGTGCGCGGCAATCACTGATGCTGAGGTTGTGGAGCCCCTTCGAGGTTGCCGCAATTACAATGCCCCAGGACCGGACGGCATTCATTCCATCTGGTGGAAAAGTTTTCCATCTGTCTACTGCCGGCTGGCTCGAATATTTAACCAATGGTTGAATCAAGGGAGCAAACTCCTCAGTGGTTTATCGAAAGCTACAAAATTTTTACTGGGATTTTGTATGCTAGGTTGTTGCGGGCATTGGAAACAATATTTGGGCAATTCAGTGAGCAGCGCGGTTCCAGGAAAAAAATGGATGGATGTAGGGAAAATTTGTTGATTGACCGTTGCGTTACACAAGACGCACGGCAGTATCTCCGAAATCTGTCCATGACCTATATATACTACCGCAAGGTGTTCGACATGACATTGCATGATATCTTGCGCTGCTGGTTAGACAAACTTGCTGTACTGCAACCGCTAGCGAAATGTATAGAACATCTGATGTCATTGTGGAGGACATGGTTTGTCAAAACATCCGACGGCCGTACAACCCTTACACCACCGATATCATGTAGGAGGGGAGTCTTTCAGGGAGATTCCATTAGCCCTCTCCAATTTTGCATCTCGCTGCTACCGCTGAGTGCAGCTCTCCACACAAACCGCGGTTATCTCTGTGTGCCACCGTCAAACAGAAGACACAGGATTAGTCATCTATTTAATATGGATGACTTAAAAATCTATACCTGTGGTGAGAGCGAGCTCCAACAAGCTCTTAGGGTGGTACAGGAGTTTACGCTTGACACGGGGACAGCGGCTTCGGCAAATCTGGCATTCAGAGCTATCCGGGCCAAACAAGGTGCTGGCTACCAACATAATTGCCGCTCCAGTCATCCATTACTAGTTTGGAGTGATAAAATGGACAGTAGAAGAGTTGCGTCAATTAGATAGGGGCACCCGCAAGCTTCTCCACAAACATCGATGCTTGCACTCGAGGTTGTCAGTATCTCGCTTATACCTCCCAAGACATCTCGGAGGTAGAAGACTACCAAACATGGAGTGGTTACACGGAAAAGAGAGATGAGTTTCAGGATCCTTAAAGGCTCGAATCCTCTTCTGCAAATTGTCCAAACGCACGAAGTCGCAGGAACAGGAGCATTCCTGTTCAAGGCAGTCTGCAGATCAGCAGGTGAGCTCGGACTATGCTTCGATCACAGGTTGGGAAGAAGCCAAGATGATCGCCCTTTGGTGACTGAGCTTGACATTCCGACCTTAAGAGCTAAAATTAGAGATGACCTACAGAAACACCTATTGGGGCAGCATGTTGACAAGCCTTTGCACGGATTGTTCTTTCGTCATATAAAAGAACACGGCTTGTCAACGAGGCTAACATTTTAAAAATCAGTGGGGCTCCGATCGGAAACTGAAAGGTTCATCATGGCCTGCCAAGATGGTGTTATAAACACTTTGGTCTACCGCAAGCGGGTGAAGCGGGTGGACGTGGCAGATGACAGCTGTAGAATCTGTCATCAATTGCCGGAGACTCATATGCATCTCTTAAGTGCATGGCTGGTGCTGGCGTTTGCCAATTACGTGTATCGGCATAATGCGGCCTTTCGAGTGTTGTATTACCATCTTTGACATTCGTATGGGATAGACCAAACACCAGTGCTGCCTCACCAACCGGGGAATATTGAGTCCGTGGTGGAGAACGAGAGATGCTGTATATACTGGAATTTCTCGGTCTCCACAGTCAGTCCAATAGTTGCTAATAGGCCTGACATTATCCTTCTCGACAAACAAAATAAAATCCTGTTTGTTATAGAGTTCTTGGTTCCAGCTGAGGCTCACGTTAGTATAAAGGAGATGGAAAAACGGACCAAGTATCGAGATCTTATGTTTGAGCTTAGGCATCTTTATCGGGGACAGAATATACGACTCGTCGTTCTGATTATTGGCTGTCTAGGGGGTGTGCCCAATACGCTGCTGCGGGAACTCTAGCAAATTCCCGCATGCCACGCCGCTGCATATTCACCAGCTTGCAGGATTCAGAAATCTGTTGTCCTTGGGTCTTTACGTCTCCTCCGTTCTCTGAACCTGGATTAATGATTTCCGGCACCGTGCTCTCTACCACCGTTGGAGCGGGGCGAGGGCACGGGTGTAATGACTTTTGGTGGACATCAGAGTGTGTCGGAGCTTCGGACGGTTGCCCAACATATTTTATTTTAAAAAATAATAATAATAATGATGGTAATAATAACACCACAGTAGACAAACTCCGCACCAAGAAGTCTTTGACTTGTGTGGGGGGAGCTTAACTACACATATAGACAAAGGACACCAGTCTCGACGGTAAATTGGTGCGGTGCGTATCGTTTCAGTCGCTGTTGTCAATAAATAAGTTTAAGAAAGTATATATTTGCAGGAAATACTGTAAAAATAGTGTCGTATTGTGCTTTTTCTTACTTATAATAAAATCGTTTTAATTAGAATAAAAATCATAGGTACTTTAATAGCATTTAAAGGCATAAGGTAAGAAATAAGATGGGAACCAATACGGACGGGAGTTCTCTCCCGTCCGTAGCTGGCGACATGCAGGTAGATAACACAGACAATAACTCTGATAAAGATAAAAATATTAACACAGTTAATATGGATAAAAATGGTAAGTTTTCTTTTATAGATTTTAATAATAAATATAGTAGCCGAGATAAGGGTCCTAATTACTACGTCTATATAGAAAGTGTAGACAGAAATCTGGGAAAATTGCATCCCATAAGGATCGGCCATTATTTGAAATTAGATAAGGATATTAATAAATCTATAATAGACATTAAATCAATAGGAAAGAATAGAGTAAAAGTTATAATGAACAATTACACTGCCGCAAACAATTTAATACACAGTACAGAAATCTCAAAAAATAATCTGATTGCATATATTCCAAGATTTTTTACAGAAACAAAAGGTGTTGTGAGGTTTGTCGATACATTCTTTTCAGAAATATACTTACGGGAAAATATAGAATGCGACACAGAAGTAACAGAAGTAAAGCGCATGAAGAAATGGATTACAGATGAAAGCGGTCAGAGAAAACTTGTGGATCGACAAGCCATTATTATTTCTTTTCTTGGAGATACACTTCCAAATTTTATTCGTATCAATAGGGTGAATTTCGAGGTCGAAAAATACATATATCCAGTACTTCAGTGCAGTACCTGTCTAAGGTATGGTCACTCCGCTAAGCTTTGTAAAAACAAAGAAAAACTATGTAAACAATGCTCTAAGCCAATTATTGAGGGTCAATTTTGTAATCATTCAGCCCCATATTGTATTTTTTGTAAGAATAACGACCATGCCACCATTTCAAAAGATTGTCCGCATTTTATTAGACAGAAAAAAATCAAGGAAATAATGTCTGCCAAAAATATTTCATTTAAAGAGGCTGAAAAGCTGGAAAGAAATCCTTCTTACTCAAATATTACTGCTAATAATAGATTTGATATTCTGTCGAATTTCTCTGACACATTTCCAACACTTAAATACCATCAACCAGTGACAAACTTTAGTATTACAAAACCCATTCCTTTAATTTCAAAACCAAAACCACAAAAAATTAATACAAATTTTCCTTCTAACTCCTCTCCTAAGCAAAGTAAAAAGCGTAAAGCACCTTCTTCCCCAGTGACACCGAACCCATACAGAGAAGAATTCCTTACTTACAAGCAAAATATCTTAGATAATATAACGGAATATATAGTGCAACTTTTATCTGAAAAACAAAACAAACAAGAAATCATTAGTAGCAGCGTATTTATTGAAAAACTTAAAAAAAAATTAGATAATTTGATTGACAAGGAAAACGTTGATAAATTACCAACAAAAATTTTAGATTTTAGCGATGACGACACCTATTAAGCAAGGTTTAACTGTGTTGCAATGGAACGCACGTTCCATCATTAAAAATAAAAGTAACCTTCAGAATTTTTTAAATAAAAATATTGCAGAGATAATTTTAATAAATGAAACCTGGCTCAAGCCAGATAAACATAAAACTTTTGGTTTTAAGGGATACAGCCTCATTCGAAAAGATAGGCTAGAGCGCAGAGCAGGAGGGGTAGGCATTTTAATTTCTAATTCAATTAAATATAAAGTAATTGATGTTTGCGACATGGCTAACGGTAAAATAGATGCTTGTGCAGCACATCTTGTGGACCTTGATATAGTAGTTGTTAGTGTTTATAAGGCTCCTAATGGTGTTCTCAGTTTTATAGAATGGCTTAACTTCTTTAAAAATTTTAATTCAAAAAATGTCATTATTGGAGGCGATCTAAATTGTCATCATTACTCTTGGGGGTCTCTAACTATAAATAGTGACGGTAGGTCAATTTTTGACGCTACTGAACTTTTAAACTTAGCTATTATAAATGATTGCCGTCCAACAAAAGTTACTACACCATTAGAGAACCCCTCGATGGTGGACTTAACCATAATCTCACCTAGTCTAATAAGTAAGACAAGCTGGGATGTTCTCGATGAGGCTCTTGGTTCTGATCACTATCTCATCAAAATTGAAGTCAATGTTTCGGTTAAAATATACACTACGAGTCCATATAAAAGATGGAAAGAAGCAGGAGCTGATTGGAATGCATTCCGGGTTGATCTAGATACTGCTATGGAGGAGCTGTCAGTGTTACCAGAGGCAAATAGGTACAATAGTTTCATTGAATGCGTTAGTAGTGTTGCAGATAATAACATTCCCCATGTTAAACCAAACAGGGCTGCAAACCCTAAGCCCATCTGGTGGGACACTGAGTGCTCTGACATGTTTCACAAAAGAAAAAATGCATTGAAAGATTATAAATTACAGTCAAATATGGAAAACTATTTAAAATATAAGAATATTGAAGCTCAAGCTAAGAGATTGTTTAAACAAAAAAGTAAGGATTGCTGGAAAAGTTATGTCACAAAATTAAACAGACAAACACCAATAAACAATATATGGTCATTTGTACGTAAAATGAACAACATAAATAAGCAACCTTCCGTATCTCATATGTCTGAAGAATTTATAGAAATAGCTATAACAAAGTTGGCCCCGCCCAGTGTTATGGTGGAGCCTTCCCCAAGCCCATTAGTTGTGACTAAGATATGTCAATTGATGAATTCAAAATTTTCAATTCACGAATTAGAACAGGCCATCAGCGAATCAAAAAAGGCAGCACCTGGCATAGACAGGATTACATACAACATGCTAAAACAAATGCCGTTTTCAGCAAAGGAATATTTGCTGGAAATTATGAATTACTGGTGGGAGACCGCAAACGTAAGTGAGTCAGCCAAAATAATAGTCGTATGTCTACTACACAAATTCGGCGAATCAACTAATATACCTAATTCATACAGACCCATCTCACTTATGCCTTGCACAACAAAAACATACGAGAGATTAATTAAAACTAGATTAGAGCATTATTGTGAGTCTAATAATATTTTTCCTCAACATCAGTTTGGTTTCCGGCGGGGCATGGGCACCAATGAAGCAATTGGGTTACTGGTCACCGAGATACAATGCTGTTTCTCCGAAAATGCATATTTAATGACAGTTTTTGTTGATTTAAAAGGTGCCTATGATGCAGTCAACCTAGAACTTCTATTCAATGATCTAGTATCGATTGGTCTTTCAGAATCAAATGCCTTTAGCATAACTCAACTATACACACAGCGAAAAATTTTCATAAGAGACAACAAAAATCAACTTCATGGTCCAAGGCTAACATCCGAAGGTATACCGCAAGGATCAATACTCAGCCCAATACTTTTTAATATTTATACAAGGAGTCTTCATAGTATGTTTGACGACGACATCCAGTGTATACAATATGCTGACGATTTGTGTATCGTGGCAAAAAGGAAGAGTCAAGAGGAATGTGCAGTGGTATATAGACATATATTGTATAAATTAAAAATGTGGATAGATGAAAGGGGATTTACCCTAAATGAAAAGAAATCAAACGTTGTTGTTTTCACTCGTCACAGAGTTCAGTTGCCAGAAATTATGAATAATACTTCATATCAGATTAAAAGAGTACAGCAGTGTAAATATTTGGGAATTCTGCTGGATCAAAAGTTATTATGGACAGGACAAATCAATAATATCGTTAGAAAATGTGATAAGGCAATCAATGTCCTGCGTATTATATCAAATGCAAAATGGGGTTCAGACACAGACATCCTGCTAGATTTTTATAGAGCCTATATAAGAGCAATCTTAGACTACGGTTGTATTTGTTATGGTTCAACTTCCAACACAAATTATAAAAAAGTGCAAGCCATACAGTTAAAAGCATTACGTATCTGCCTGGGTATTATGAAATCAACACCGAGAGAAATTGTATTTGCAGAGGCTCTTGAACCACCTCTAAAATTACGAATTCAGTACCTATCGAGAAAGTTTGCACTTAAAATTAGGTGCAGATCGATAGAATTCCAGAACAAATTATACTTTTTAATGATTCAGACATTAACCAATCCATACTGGAGAATCAAAAATTTTCCTCCACTAGCAAAGGCCTTCATGGATACAGAAGCATTTCAAGATTCTATTTTGACAAACGACAGACTTCCTGTATATTCAATTACATCTCTGGTTTCAGCAACCAAAGTCTCTGTGATTTTTCCTACCCACAGTGAACTTTTAGTGCTTAATAATAGCATACTCTGCCAATTATTAGATAGTTTCCCAAATACTATCAGAATTTTCACTGATGGCTCAAAAACAAATAGCGGAACCGGATGTGCAATCTACGTTCAGCAGGAGAACACAATGGTAAGATTCCTGTTGAATGATTGTGCATCGATTTATACAGCAGAACTGGTAGCTATCGAAGAGGCACTGAATTGGCTAGTGACGAATCAAAGAGAAAAGGCAGTGATTCTATCAGACTCACAAGCGGCACTAAAAAGTATACAATACTTCAGCCATAAAAAAGGTGACAACAAAACCTTATGTAACATTATGGCTTTGTGTAACAGCCCAACTCTCAAAGGTAACGTAGTTTTTATATGGGTTAAGGGCCATTGTTCTATTCCTGGTAACGAAATAGCTGATCAAGCAGCTAAAGAAGCCATAGTAAATCCAGACCAGTTGAATTACAGAACAGACTATAAGGATCTCTTTAGTATCATTCGACGTGAGATCAAAACAGAGTGGGAAATCATTTGGAATAACTTCACAACAAATAGTAACAATCATTATAAACTGTTACATCCAAGGCTTCCCTCTAAAGAAGAAGTATGCATATACAGAAGACCACGTCACTTTTCTACCACCATATCCAGACTCAAGACAGCCCACAACCGTCTACCAGCTCACCTACACAAAATAGGGGTTGCAGAATCACCCCTTTGCCAGTGTGATGGGAGGTCTGTATGTGACATCAACCATGTGATGTTTATGTGTACAAACACCAGCAATCCAAGAATACAATTGTTGAGCGAAATAAATAAATATAATGCCACTAACAGCCCTTTAAACATAGTCACTCTGTTACAGAGTGGTAATATTGAAATATATAAAGCTATACATAATTTCTTTAGAGTTGCTAAAATTACTTTATAACATATAATTAACATCCTTAAACCAGTTTTGTAAATAGTAGAAAATTTGTAAATAATGTAATGTAGATTAGTAATGTAAGAGTATGAATGGTGTATCACCGATATTATAAAGGGAGTATGGAATTTTAATGTAGGTTTAGATTTAGGACATAGATTAAGTATAGTCATGTATTGTACACCAGTTTGGTATAAGATAATATATGTATAAATTAGCATAAGTGTTTTTTGAAAAAAAAAAAAAGAAAAAAAAAAAGAGAGAAAATATTAAATGAAAAAAAATATATATATATAAAAAAAAATATATATAAAAAATATATATATATAAAAAAAAATATATATAAAAAATATATATTAAGAAATAAATAAATAAAAAACAATAAATAAAGATATATATGTGTATATATATATATATATATATATATATATATATATATATATATATATATATATATATATATATATATATATATATATATATATATATATATGTGTGTATATATATAAAGAGAAAAATATATCTAAAAAATATATATTAAAAAATAAATAAATAAAAAACAATAAATAAAAAGATATATATATATATAAAAAGAAAAAAAAAAAAAGATTCCAATTGGGACAAAGTAACAAATAAGAATTTTATTTAGATGTAGTAGTAGTAGATAGTCTAAATTAAGATCGTTATATTATATCAATTAATTATATCATCGTTAATAAACCAAAATCTGAGAGTAATATTAGGTAGCCAATTACAATGTCTTGTGACTAATGGAAATCTTCCAAGGTCAAACTTAAGGGAACACACACACACACACAAAGGACACCACCCATAATTCATCAGAACCCGGCCTTTCCACATTCGAGTGAAAAAGACCGACTGTCTGAATACAGGACACAAACCCACGACCTCCTAGTCAGATTCTAGAGGTTACTCACCTCGTGAACTGAGCTATTCGGCCTGTATTGTAGCCTTTTTAAGCTTATCTGCATATTCACCTAATACCTACTTTATTTTTACTTCTTTTGGAAAATAAAAGAAGGAAAGTTTATCTACACTCTCCATTGCCTTTTTAGAATTATTTTTGCCCACTAATACACTACAAACAACTCCACCAGCCATCTCGACAGATATTTACGTTCAGTTATGTATTGAGTTCTTGTTTCAAGTGTGTGTATATATATATATATATATATATATATATATATATATATATATATATATATATATATATATATATATATATATATATATATATATATATATATATATATATATATATATATATATATATACAGGGTGGTCCTCCGGGAGGTCCCACGATCGATTGTGGGAAAACTATCAATAGGAAAAACCTGAAAATTGAATATTACACTAAAGTTGTTGGGGGCCACAGGTTAAAAATATTTTCTAGATGCCAGACTTCCGGTTATATCAGAAGTAGATGTCGATTCGCTTATTTAAAATGGAACAGCCTGTATTTTATTGCAGTTTCGGATTCTACAATAAATTCTGAACACTTTTTGTAGATAATGTTCTTTCTATACCTATCATCAACTGTCCAGAAAATATTTAGACTTTAAGATAAGATTTGACATTTACGACCAGTCATAAAGATACTGATATTTTTATAATGAGAACATATTTCATTACGATGTTTAGAATTATCTTGAAATATATTTCACTTTATCTATTTCCACATCGAGACTAACGATAGAGTATACAGTGTCCAAAAAAAATTCTTGAAGTTTGCAATGAGAAATTGCAAAAATCTCGCGATTTTCAAATTGGAACCCCCTTTTTTTATAACACTATCGTGTTAAGCTCAAAAAATCACTGATACTTTGTAGGTAATTACCTATACCTAAATCAAACAGTTTTCATTTTATTTTGAAAAACTCATTTCAAAGCCTGATATTTTCATAAATTTCCTACCATAAACGTTAGCCATGGAAACTAAATTGCCGAGTGTGTTTCTATGGAAACTTTGGCAGTTTGTTGATTAACTAGCTAATAATGGCACGGTTAAATCACACACACGAGGATTATTTAAATTTTATTTACTATTTATGGACAATGTAATAAAGTAACTTCGCGAACGTGTGATACATTTGCTGATAGATATCCAGATAAACAGAAACCGTGACATGAAACCGTCAAACGAATAGTAGACAATTTCAAAAACTGCGGATCTGTCACGAAAAAGGTGCAGAGGGCTAAACCCGTTGTTGACAACAAACAAATCGAAACAGCAATTTTTATGTATTTTGCCATATAACCTTATATAAAACCATCAAACAGATAATAGAAAATTATAAAAAAAACAATTCACACACAGCATGGACTGAATAAAATGAAACAAAAATTAACGTCCTAAGTGTTCAAATTGACGACCTCTGGCGTCAAGACATTTTTCACACCTACGTGTCAATCCCTCATGTGTGACCCTTCTTATGGAATCCGGATCCAATTCACGAAATGATTCTCGAACTCGCTGCATGTAATCTTCTTTGGTAGAAACTGCAGTGTTGTAGATTTTATTTTTTATAGTACCCCATATAAAAAAATCGAGAACAGATAAGTCAGGTGATCGAGGCGGCCAAAGGTGTGGCCCATTGTTGGCAATCCATTGGTCAACAAATAGAGATTGTAAAAGATTGTTAACCAGGTGACCATTATGAGGAGGGGCCCCATCATGTTGGTAAAATATTTGTCTATATTCATTCAATGGAAGGTTGTCCAAATAAGTTACTTCCAAATTTTGCAAAATTTCCAAATAACGCTCACCTACAAGTAAATAGATGCAGTTTACAAAGAGTATTTTATGAATTTCGGATTAATTCTCACCATTCAAATTATCGTCGTATATTTCTAGGGCAACAACGCCGTCATTCCTTATAGCACAATAAACATTAAACTGCCAGCTTTCCTGAAAATGTCCTTCCCTAGAAGGATGAACATTGATGTCACTCCAATAGTGAGACATACGACGATTAAAAAGTCCATTCTTTGAAAATTTTGCTTCATCCGTCCATATGATGTTATCTAAAAAAAGCTCGTTTTCTTGGAATCACATTAAAATAAATTCACAGAACCCCACCCTTCTGGAAAAATCAATTTCCTTTAAATGTTGCACAACTGAACAAGCATAAGGATGGAACTTATGTTTTCGTAAAATTCGCAGAACGGAGGTTTTGGACAATCCTGACTCCAGTGCTACTTGCCTCGTTGACTTTGTAGGGTATGCGGCAAAATATCCCAAAAGTGCTGTCTCAATTTGTTTGTTGTCAAAAACGGGTTTAGTCCTATGCACCTTTTTCTTGACAGATCCGCAGTTTTTGAAATTGTCTACCATTGGTTTGAGGGTTTTACGTGAAGGTTTCGGTTTATCTGGATATCTATCAGCAAATGTATCACACGTTCGTGAATTTACTTTATTACATTCTCCATAAATAGTAAAGAAATTTAAATAATCTTCTTGTATGTAATTTAACCGTGCCATTATTAGCTAGTTAATCAACAAACTGTCAAAGTTTCCATAGAAACACACTCGGCAATTTATTTTCCATGGCTAACGCTTATGGTAGGAAATTAATCAAAATATCAGGCTTTGAAATGAGTTTTTTAAAAATAAAATGACAACCGTTTGATTTAGGTATAGCTAATTCAATACAAAGTATCAGTGACTTTTTTAGGCTTAACACGATAGTGTTATAAAAAATGGGTTCCAATTTGAAAATCGCGAGATTTTTGCAATTTCTCATTGCAAACTTCAAGAATTTTTTTTGGACACTCTGTATACTCTATCGTTAGTCTCGTTGTGGAAATAGATTAAGTGAAATATCTTTCAAGATAATTCTAAAAATTGTAAAGAAATATGTTCTTATTATAAAAATATCGGTATCTTTATGACTGGCCGTAAATGTCCAATTTTATCTTAAAGTCTAAATATCTTCTGGACGGTTGATGATAGTTATAGAACATTATTTACAAAAACTGTTCAGAATTTATTGTAGAATCCGAAACTGCAATAAAATGCAGGGTGTTCCATTTAAAATAAGTGAATCGACATCTACTTCCGGTATAACTGGAAGTGCCGCTATCTTGAAAATATTTTTTACCTGTGGCCCCCAACGACTTTAGTGTAATATTCAATTTTCTGGTTTTTCCTATTGATAGTTTTCCCGCAATCGATCGTGGGACATCCCGGAGGACCACCCAATATATATATATATATATATATATATATATATATATATATATATATATATATATATATATATATATATATATATATATATATATATATATATATATATATATATATATATATATATATATATATATATATATATATATATATATATATATATATATATATATATATATATATATATATATATATATATATATATATATATATATATATATATATATATATATATATATATATATATATATATATATATATATATATATATATATATATATATATATATATATATATATATATATACACACACCTATAACCTATTTTTATACATTAAACACATATCTACCTTTATGACGATTCACCAATTTAATTGTTAATATAAAAATAATCTTGAATAAATAACGTCCAATTCGTAATAGCCTTCATTCAGTTTGCAGTTACACGATACCTCACAAAATAAAATATTGTCTTTAAGACAATAGTTTGAATTTAACTGCTGTTTCATACAAATACATATTAAAATAAATCTGCAATTGATCGTATTCGAAATTTTTTAGCAAACTCATGAAAAGTTACGGAGATTTCTAATAAATGTTCTTTAAAACACCAAAACGCGAATTATAAGAGTTATCCGCGTCTAGAATACACATGACGTAATGCCCTCCTCTCGCGTCTTTCCCCTCTAAGAGTTACCAGACAACCTATCTAATCCATAAACCTTGGGTACTCTCGCCATATTGATAATTACCATGTTGAGCTTTGCTACCCATTCAGCCATATAGTCGTCTCTATTGCCCGTGCAGGGAGAACCCCAAAGGGCAGACTTAGCATTTAAGTCCCTTACGAGAATTGGTTCCTTTTTGTTTTCCCTGACCTGCGACATAACTCTGTCCATACAGTCCTTGAAGTCAGAAAAAGGGATTTTAGGTGATACGTAGCAAGCAACAATAGCCTTGAAATCTCTCAAATGAGAGTGTTACAAATCCAGTTCTATTCTTATACTTATCCCTATATCTTTATTGAGTAGGTGTATTGCAACATCATTTTTTTGGTCTGTTATATAATCTCTACTTCTGGTCAAGCCAACATTTGGCTCGCTTAGAGCTATTAGGTCAATTCCTCTTTTACAGGCTGTCGCATAAGCTAAGTCATATGCGTCTTGCGATCTTCCGAGATTTGTTTGGAGAATCTCATTACTGGGGTGGTTTGTTTTTATTAACTTCATCTTCTGTGATGTTTCCATAGTTTTTTGCGATCTCCTTTTTTAATTCTAGTTCGTCAATATCGGCGTCTATATCTGTAATCTGGACTGTTGATTCGTTTGTTTTATGATTACCTCAGTGTTTTTGTTTCATTTGTAATCATATTTTTGAGAGCAGTGACTTTGTCTTTTCCTCATTACTAGTTTTTTGAGGGACTTAATGGTTACACCTGCTTGGATGATGTTGATGTTCTTTTTGACTATTCCGAATAAGTCTGCGTATGTCTGGCCTCCCAACTTGACAATGATTTTATTATACTGGGCAAACTGAGTTCTAGTTTTTCCATTGTTTCTTATCTGAGTCTTTTGACTTTTTACTTTTGGTGACAATCGTAATTTCGAAATGTGACTTGCGGAAGATTGCCTCAGCGCAGCCACTAGGTTTATCTATTTCGAACTACCCCGCTGATATGCCTTATCCCGTAGTTTTCTTAGACGTTTGAAGAGAGCTTTGATATCATTTATGCCGTTTAGATCAGTCTTGTAAGGCAGTATATGAATGGTGCTTGACTTCTCCCCTTTGTCACCTCCGCCTAATGTGGCTTCTGTACTGGTTTTTGTATAGTCAGTTTGACCTTCAGAGATACCATCCTGGACTAACATAGGAACCTCTGAGAACAGTAGAGCTACCTTCTCCAAAAGTTTGTCTTTTGGGTCAAGGGTAGGATCCATAATCACCACCATCTCACCAGTTCTGCAACTCGTTATACTGTCTGCCTTTTCTTTAGTTATTTTGAAACCCTCCTCTACCAAGTTTTGTCCAGGACCCTGGAAAGGCCCTCAAAGCTGCTATCTTCGTCCAAGACTGTACGTATTTCCCTAAGTTCTTGGATCCTTTTATATTGTTCTTCTTCCTTTATTTATTCTATGTCGACTTGGATATTCACTTCACTATGTCTGTCTGGACTCCAGTAGTGCCCATAAAATTTTTAAACACTTGTCTAACCTTTGTATTTACTTAAAAGTCTGCCCATTTTAGATCGAGCATTTCATTAGTTCTCACATGCTCTACTGCCATCATAAAGCGATTTAATACCACGAATTAGCCAATCATCCACACCGTATTATTTCAAAATACTACACAGCTTTTGTCTATCTACAGTATCATGCGCTTTCTCTAAGTCTATTTCTTTTCCATATTCAAAGATTTCTCAAGTACCTGCTGAAGTGAAAATAATTAGTACAGCCTCTTCCTGTTATGGACCCACACTGAACATTCCAAATCTTTTTCTTAATCAGCTGCTTCACTAGTTCTATCAATACTCTTCCAAATAGCTTACCCGCAATACTTAACAAACTTATCGCTTGATAATTTTTGCATTCACAAATTACAGAGGCTGATCTGTCTTGGAATAATGGGAGCTATGGCATCATGCCTTACAGCTGCAATAGAGGCAATGCTGACTCTACTGCAGATATGTGTGAAGAGGGAAGCAGCACTAAGTGCCTCAACACTACTTGCTCTACTTCATTCATATAGCGATTAGCCAATCATCCACACTAAAATACACCACAGCTTCTGTCTATCTACAGTATCATAAGCTTTTTCCAAGTCTACAAACGTGCAATATACTTACTTTCCCATATTCAAGGATTTCACAACTACCTGCTGAAGTGAGAATAGTTGGTCAGTAGAGCACACAACACTTTACAAACTTATCGCTAGAGAATTTTTGCATTCACTTTTGCTTCCTTGACCTTTATACAAAGGCACATGATAACGTACTTCCACTCCCTTGGCACATGACCCACTTTTATACACACCTTAAACTGTTCACATAGCCACACAGTTAAATTCGAACTTTTACGTTCTTTAGTTTATTGATCAATATTTCAACCTCATGCACTTCAACAGTGTCAAATGCATATCGGCAGAGGGTTCTGATGGTTCTGGATGCTTCCATATAACTGTTCAAAATACTCTTTCCAGCATTCTCTCACACCTTCTTTGTCCCATATCATGTCCATGTCACCATTCTGTGTTTTCACCAAAATCATGTTGTTTCTTCCAGTTTGTTTTGCCCTTTTTATCCACTTACAAAACAATTTCTTGTTCCCTTCAGAGTTGTTCTGCATTTTCTCATCTTCTTTCATTTCCAGCTCTTGCATACTATCACTAACGATCCGTTTGCACTCACTTATCAAGTTTCTGTACTGAACCAGGCACTTCAATTTCTCTTTGGCATTTACCGTTCTTTTATATGCTTCCTTTTGTTCATCCACATCTTTCTTTTCTTTTTAGTTCCACCACGCATCCCTCTTTAAAACATCCAATTCTTGCTTCATCACATGCTTCTTTTATACATCCAATTATCATATCTTTTAGGGTCGTCTACTTTCCTAATTGCATCTGTGATGT
The DNA here is from genome assembly GCA_964006375.1 of Tillus elongatus. NCBI lineage: Eukaryota > Metazoa > Arthropoda > Insecta > Coleoptera > Cleridae > Tillus > Tillus elongatus. The sequence goes on from OZ023262.1 coordinate 150,387,098, forward strand.
ATTCGGTCCATAATACATGCAACTCAGTCATTCGTTTTTCCCGTAGATAGACATACGGGTATCTTTCCTCTAGCATTAAAAGTATACCCACTTTAATTTTCACTTGTTTTTATTTGTTTCCTCACACGCCTTATCCATTCTTGTCCCACTTTTATCTGAGACACCATAAGGAAATGGTCAAACCCCCATTCAGCACCTCGCATAACTCTAGTATATTTTACCAGTGTGTGCAGTCTCTCATACACAATTTAGTCTATTATACTTTTTACATCACCCCTTTGCCATGTATACTTATGGATATTTTTGTGTTCACACCACATATTCGATATTAACATGCCTTTTTCCAGACACATATTAATCGAACAGTCTATTCTCATTAACTCTTGCATCTCCGTATGGTCCCACTACTTGATCGATTTCGTTTTTACTCCTACCCACCCATTCATATCTTCGGCAACAATTATTCTGTCACCTGGTTCACACATGGCTACTACTTCATTCATGTATTTCCAACAGTTTTCCCTCTCTCGCTCACTCGCATATTGTCGCCGTTTGTGGGTACATAGCAGGCAACCAAAAACACTCTACATATACTCGTTTTCATCCGTATCCATATTATTCTTAGGGAAACACATTTATAATTTCTTACACATGCCATAGCTCTTTCATTCATCATTATACCGACTCCCTGATTGACACGAGCATTTTTTTTAACAACTGACCATATGCATAAGTACTCACCTACTAGTTTCTCATGTGCCCCTTTCATTTTGTCGCACTCATGCACAATACATCAACCTTCTGTGCATTAATCTCTTGCAAAATCTCATTTCCTTTACCTCTCATACCCTGTACATTCCAAGTCGCAATTTTCCAAATCAAGCTCCCTGCAGAGACAATATTTTTGAGGGTGAAAGTTGGTTTGACAGGTGTACTGTCCTCTGAGTGTAGTCGATTGCCCATTTTGAAGCTCAGAGATAGGATAGACTCTCTCCGAGTTCGTCTGGCCCCCATATCTGTAAGTGTTTGACTCGAGGCGGTATCATATGAATTCCCGCACCTGAGTAACATCTTAGCGAGGTCGTTTGCTCGTTTTGAAAGTCACATAGGAGGCCTCAATCTTCAGTTGTAATCCACCCCTAGAGGTCTCAGCTTACCTCCGGGTTTGTCGAGACGAGATACCCACCACAAGGCGACATCGAACCTATGCCCGCTCCCAAGCATCACCCAAGCGAGGTCGTTTTCCCGTTTTAAAGCACACAGTGGGAGCCTCAAAATCCGGATGTATACCACTCCCCAGATATCTCAACCCCCTCCAGGTTCGTTTGGACACCCGACACCCGCCGCTGCTTAACCCAAGGTGTTATCATTTGAAACCCCGCTCCCGAGTAACAACCAAGCGAGGTCAATTGTCAGTTTCGAAGCCCACAGTGTAGGCCTTAAGATCCGGGTGTATATTACTTTCCAGAGATATCTGGCTCCCTCCAGTATCATCTGGACGAGACCCCCGCCAGTGTTTGACTCCAATTAGTCGCCTCTTATGACAGGCAGGAGTTACTTAGGGCCTCTACCTTTAGTTCATTCTCGGACCCACAGGGAACCAATGTATGCTACACTCCAAAGTTCAACTCTCTTAAGCTAAAAGAAAAGAAAGTCATAAGCGCTTAAGGAAAAAAATGTTTGGTCTCACTGATCGTTAGAGGAGGCACAAAACTAAGAAGTTATGCATAATAAATAAAATCTATTGAATATTACAGACAAATATTATGTTTCTCTGTCGCAACAAGGTAAATAAATAACAAAAAAATTACTAGGTCTTAAATTTTTATATCAACTATTGTTTTTCATTTGATTAAAATGTTTGCAAAAAATTGATTTGAAATAGACCCTTTCTGCGATCTTATGGCGGCAGTTTATGTTCCAGAGTTTATTACTTAAAGCGTTATATTTTTCATTTAACACAATAAATTTGAAAAAAATCTTGCATATGTCAAAAACTAAGCAAGTAAGTGATTATTGCCTAAATTGTAACATTTTCATAGATAATATGCTGCATAATATGGCATTAAACTTTTTTGTAAAATCTAAAATTGGAAAAATATATAAGGTGTTCCATTTAAAGTAGGTAATAAAGTTTACGGACACTTTCAGTATAATCGAAAGTGGCAGAAAAAGAAAAATATTTTAGTTGAATAGAGGGCCATAGAAGACTTGTGTATACAAAATTTTCTGAATCTATTTTTAGTATTTTCGAAAATATAGATAGTTTACGGTCGTCGCGATACACATTGTATCTCGATGGTCTAGATTCGAAATATTTGCGTCTCTTGGACGACATGTTACTTTATTCTATGGAGAAATTTATGCTATATGTACCTGCACATATCAATGTATAGGAACATCGGTTGTGCAGATAAGAACATATTCAGACAGTTAGGTTAAGATTAAAGCATTAAATAATACCCGGAGCAAATTACATTTTACAGATGAAGAAAACTCTTGAATTGAAAGATATCCTCAATATCTACTACTGCCTGGCTTACACCCACATAAGTTATGGCATTCTTATCTGAGGTAGTATTGTTCTATTGGAGAGAGTTTTCATATTCCAAAAAATATTAATATGGAATATATTCACTAAGTGAAGATTGGAACCTGTGGTGAGCACTGATAGGTACACCTGGAGAATCCAAATCACCATCTTCACCTAAGATTCAGTATAAAAGCTGATGTTAGTTGAATTTTTCATTCTCTGATGACGCTAACTTTGTTAGTGAAACGAGTGTCAGGACTTTAGAAAGATGTGTTGGGTTCTCCAAGTGTACTTATAAGGCATATATTTGATATGAAACCAATGGAAATAATAAAAATAATAATGTTTATTTAGAAACAAAATACAATAATACAAACAGTATTTAAAAAAATGTGTGCAAGTTCTAAATAAAACAATTTAGGTCACTGAGACAACATAAAAGTTGTCTGTGTGTGACTGACCTTCCAATGACCACTGGTAAAAAGGCAAGGTGAAATGTCCAAGCCAGGTAAAACGTCCAGTCCAGGTAAAATGTCCTGTCCAGGCAATGTCCCCAGTTCAGTAATACAACACAAACAAACAAACACACACCAAACATATCACTATCAGTAATGCAGTAATCACATACAATACAAAATGATCATAGTATTTGGCATACCGTAGATCATTAACTATCAACCTGCAAATGTTCTACACGATCTTAAAAATTTCATTAAATATCTTTCTGCCAGTTTTGATTATCTATCTCTTAGCCAATTTTATTTAGCATACCGTAGATCATTAACTATCAACCTGCAAATGTTCTACACGATCTTAAAAATATCATTAAATATCTTTCTGCCATTTGATTATCCACCTCTTAGTCAATTTTTAAAATGATTTTAAAACAATATATTTTTATTGATGCACCTAAGAATTCCAGGAGTAATCCACTTCTTTCTAATTTTTGTTGCATTCATGTGCCTCACCTTGTTCATATTCCTGTCAATGTGGAAACTAAGTCTAGTAATAAAATTCTCTGTGGCCAAATTAACATCATCATCATCATTATAAACACAGTCCCAATTCTCTTCTGATAAGTCATACCGTAATTGAATATAATTAATGTACCTTTTGTATAGCTCTTTTAGACATTTCACAGTTCTCTTGTGCACCGCCTCTATTACAAGCGCCGTTGGCCGATGATCAGAGAGAATATAGTCAAATATAAAGGACTGTACTGTGTCAAATACATCTGATTGATCCACTCTATTGAAAAAATGATCCAAACATGCCCCAGATCCAGGACACGTGGAGACATTAATACAAGAAGTAAAGCCAAAATAACTCATTGTGTTTTTATATATTTCTGATGTCTCTAGGTCTGACAAAAGATCTATGTTGATATCACCAGTTATGATGTTATTTCTGACTGACCCTTTCTTTAATAGATATTGACTATGCACGAACTATAGATGTGCTTCGTATGGTGTTGTGTGATAAGGAAAAAGGGCAGTCACAACACCATTCTATGGTCCAGAGCCCTATTGTGGATTAACAACAAGCCATGTAAGAAATTCAACCTGATACTTGGGAGAGAAACCATATGGCGTCATACTGGAGGAAAACGCCAGGCTTGAGGCAAGCAAAATGTTTCATTACCATATTAACATAAAAGTCTGAATGTTTATTGAATTGAACAGTAACGACTTGAGGATAATTACAGGACACTCCCCAGTAAGGTATCACCTTATGAGGGTGGGTAAGGCGGACAGTGAAAACTGCAGATACTGCACTGAAGAGCAGAAATAACAGAACATTTTCTATGCGACTGCATGGCTCAGTTTTGCAAAAGGCTCAAATATCTTGAAGGGATCACCTTAACATCACAGGAAATAGATAAAATAGTCCCAAAAAAGTTAGTAGACTGTATAAAAAGTCTGAACTTTTTGGGAAACTATTAGATTAAAAAAAAGTTATGCACAAACGACACATTTGGACCGCAGCACTAAGAGACCAAAGACCTATACGACCCATTAAACAATCTACAATTTTGTTGTGTTTGAAGTTATGGGGTAGAATTAATTTCTAAGCCAAATAGAGCAATTAGTGTCCTTATTTTTGGTAGGCTTTAACTTTCACTTTTTTGTATAACTTGGAGAGGTAAACTAAAGTAAGATTGCTTTTTTACAAATAAATATCACATTCAAAAAAAAAATATGTGTCGTCAGCGTAAAATTTTCATAAAGATAGTTAAAATTGTTTTCTTTACAGACCACCTCATTTTTGGCTGGCTGTCAGAAATATGCTCCCCAGAAGAAGAAGGAAGCCTCAAAGGTTGCAGAAACTACTCTTGCCATGATTAAAAATCATTATAATGAATTTGGAAGTACTGATATTCAAAATATTGAAAACGCTTTAAATACCCTGAGCCTTACATAGATGAATTGACTGTTTAAACATCAATGTTTGTTTTAGCTTATTGTTTTAATGATTATTTCTTGTTTACATTAATTTGTTCATTTCATTAAATGTGTTTATTACTGGTGTTATCAAAAGTATTATAAGTCGGTGTCCATTTATGTTGGTTTGTGTATTTGAGATTTAATCTTTCACTGACACCTATTTTTATGTAGGTACATACATATACTAAGTAAAATAGTATTCAGATTTAAAATGTATTTACATACTCATATTTAATTACAATTTAGTAGAAACTGTTTATCTCAACCAAATTTTGTTTTTTGTATCATATTGTAAAATTGAAATGTTAACTGGATATTTGTATGGGCCATGTTATTTATATAAAAAAATGAATTGGTTCGTTTAGGCAAATTTCATTAAAATATATAACCAGCATATTAGAACTTTTATTAAGGAAGTAAACGATATATTAAATTACAATAATAATAAAATTTTGGTAAAAATTTAATGAACTAAATTACTAATTAATTTTCTTCTACCTGAAAATTCTATAAATAGCTTTCTAATGCATCATCACATTTTAAATTTTCATAGAACAGTTTTGCGCCTTCAGGAATAAGCTGCATTGCAGACTTAATGTCTTTTAATTTAGTGAGCGATATTGATTTTCACTGTGGCCACAAAATTGTTAAGCATTCATGAAATATATCATATGAGATATGTACTTCCTCTACCCCTTATTTATTACGCTATACAGGCTCTTCATGGCCTGAAGAAACAAAAAGAGAGAATTGTTTATTTTTGAAAAATTGGATTTCTCAAATGCAGCCAGTTATTTTTTCTGCTGAAATATATACCTTTTGGTTTGTATTTTGTCCTCACAACTAGCTGAGCTATAAAATTCATTTAACACATGGAATCAAGAACAAGTGGATTTTTCTTTCTGTATGATCGAATTATATTTATGTACTCTTCACTGGTATAAAGCATTTGTTGTAACTTTATTGCCTTTTATATATAACCAAAATCACTATAATCTTGTAGGACAGGTATTGAAATGTAACTCATTCTACAGAGGGATGGTACTCTAACGAAGCCTCAGTAGCAACACAATTTTTATATTGCGGTTTTGTCCACCACAAGGATCAGACCATAAAATTAAATTTGTTACACTCTAGTACATGATTTATTTATGCGTTTCAGTAACAAGACCTACCTCTTGTGCGCCACACTCTGCATTTCCTTCAACCCATGTGTAACAAAAGCTTTTATTGTTTTTTCCAGAATGAATTCCTGTATTATATAATAAAATCTGCCTTTTGCAAAATATAATATTGGTTGGAATCCTTGGCAGGAGTAGAGTTTTTTCCGTGTCATATGTCAACATGTCTAAGCTGATATCCACTCACGAAGCCATTAAAGCTTGATTCATCCTATTTGTGGCTGCTGCTTGATTCTCTAAATTCTCTAAGGTATCACAAAGATTACAAGTATTCTTTTTCAAGTAATGTCAACTTAAATTAAAATATGAATAGAAAATTTGTTTATATTTTTTATATCCAACTGTACTCCGATTTATATTTGGGATTTTTTAAATATGTTTTTGAGGTTTAATATCGCCAATGGAATTATAACCACCATGTGGCCCCTTCTGGCCAAAATTCAGTCAGACTTGTGTTTTATCATAGCTGTGTGAATACGTTTAGCTGATATCAGTGGCGATTTCTCCTAGTGAGCTAGGTGTGCGCCGCACACCCTAAAATATAATCAAAATGTGTACAGTTAAATATGTTTTATTTCTTTTTCCCTTAGTCTTAATACACATACACTACATATTTTATGACAATCGATTTAATTTACTTATTTGATTTCATAAATAGTCGGTTAATAGTGACTTGGAATGAAGTAGGTACCACGTCTTGGTTCCAAGAATATGAGTAGGTCAATAGCAACTGGGAATGAATTCGGGTTAGGTGTGCGTTGATATTTCCGAACACTTCAGTCGATAGAGCTGTATTGGTATACAATACAGTCCCCCACCCATGTGTTTAAAATAGTGGGGAAAAAACCATTGCTTTTAACACTGCAGTGAGCGGTAAAAATACCGCTCAAGACAAATGAATGGAACGCCGGTCTAACAAACTATGTGATAGCATTATTTACAAACATTACGACTGCGCTTACACAGACCACAGTATTCTAGAATCAAAGACTATAATACATTTTAGTACATTTTTGTAGAAAAAATTCACTAATGGGGAGATCTCGACTTTTGAATTTTGAAAAATTGTTTGCAAATGAGCGCGAACTAGGACCCCTAGAACCCCTAGAACTCATATTCGGGGTCAGCTTCAATTTATATATATATATATATATATATATATATATATATATATATATATATATATATATATATATATATATATATAAATAATGTTTCTGTTGAAAAATATGTAGAATTTAATTTGAGTCAAGTTTTAAAATATAGAAATTTTTGATTAAAATGAAGAAACTGATTTCAAGTACCATCCATATTTCTAGAAATTGTAATGGTACACAATGAGGTGAGGTAGTTTTGGAGATTAGAAATCAGATGACAGAACTGTAGAACAATTGACATTTAGATTAAAATTTAGTCAAAATTGCATCATTTGCAGCCACAAGTTTAGACTTATTTGTAAGATGCTTTGTACTATTTATATAATAAACTATATATATATATATATATATATATATATATATATATATATATATATATATATATATATATATATATATATATATATATATATATATATATATATATATATATATATATATATATATATATATATATATATATATATATATATATATATAGGTGTCACACCAATAACTCAAAATATAATCGGCCGATTTTGATAAAATTTGGCATGTACCTTCCTTCTGTAAATGGCTTGGATAATTTCGTTAGTCAGGAAAATCGGACGAGGTTTTCCGGGAAAATTTAAGGTTTCATTCGAAAAAAATTTGTATCTCAAAAAATAAAAAAGATAAGATAACCAAATTTGGCAGGTAGGTTTACGATATAAAAATTAAACTATGCACCAAAATTTAGATTTATATGTTGCAAGAAAAAAAAGTTATAATAAAATATTTTGTGCCAGATCATTTCTATGGAAATTCACTACCATAACGCACTTGCTGCATCCAGGCTTTTTACACATTTTATTATTTAGTACCATATTAACATTGAACTACTTTTAATGTTTTCAGTTTTCACCCCGTTCCGGACAGTGCTGACGCTAACACAAATTTGTGTGAAGAGAAGAGCTTGATAATAATTCCATGTTCTTTTCGTGTTTTAAAGTTTTAAATGACTTTTCAATTTGTTAGTGTTGCAGTGGAAAATCTACGTATTATTCCCATATAGGTACAATATATATATATATATATATATATATATATATATATATATATATATATATATATATATATATATATATGTACATTTAGTGTTAATAATTTTTAAAACCACCACTAACAGCAACTCGTTACCGCACACCCGAACATTTTGGTCAGGAGACGCCACTGGTTGATATGTGTAACGTTTTTACCAATTGATTATGACAGACTATAACACTGGTGGTATTTTTACGTTTAAATTTCTTCTTCACATTTTTCTTTTTTTACGTAAAGAAAATTTGGTGTCTCAACATTAATTGTCATTGGCACCTACAATATTTAATAATGCAATAAATTGTTTAACAAATATTTGGTGAACCTTATTTCTAATTAGCAGTAACTATAAAGGAAGTAATAGATATCAGAAATAAATTAAAGCTTATTATAAAGTCCACATGATTTCAAAAAACCAATGATACGCTCTATGTTGAATTTTTTAAGCTTCCGTAGTTATCGAACTAGGCATATTTCTAAATTTCCTTACTTGTTTATAGTTTTTGCAGTTGAATAAGAAATGTGACACTGATAGTTGTACACAACACTGATTACATGTAAGGGGGTGGTGTTCCTTCTAGAAGATGTTGGTGTGTCATCTTTGTGTGTCCTAATCTTAGTCTTCTGACAAAGCTGTTTTATGTTTAATTTTAAATTGTAACTTACTTTTTGTAATTACTGGTTAAAACAAATGTAATTTGGTATTTTTTGTTGACCAAAAGTCCTGCCACTTAATGAAAGTTAGACGTCTGTAGCAGCGATGAGATCATAACACATACTAAATTTCAGGATTTCACTTTTTTTCCACTTTTTATAGCCGTTTTAGTCTCCGAATCAGTTGTCTCATTGCCTTGAATACTGATATACGATGGTACCCATAAAAATAAGACAGAAGTTTTGCATATGATTTTTAAATTTGATAACATTTCTTTTATTTTGTGAACAAGAATGTTATCTGATCTTGTTTTCGTAAGCACCTGGAGGGATAACAGCCAGTCTGTACAAATAATATATTTTGGTACTGTAATTAAGTATTGTGAGAGATTGAAGTAGACTGAACAGTTGCCGGGAAAAACACTAGTTTATTTAGGTAATCTAAATTTGTGATGTTTTCTGTCTTCTATGACTGAACATCCACTCCATCTTCATTTTTTGATGCATCAGTATATAAAATATCGCAATCTGCATGTTTAAACAATTTGTCATAGAAGGCGTTTTGCAAATGTTGTGACTGATTGACATGTTTGTTGAATTCTAAGAGAAAGGTATCTACAACAACCTGTGTATCTGACCAAGGGAGACGACCACTTAACTTGGCGTTTGGCACAGGGGCTACGTCTCTATAGGTATCTGAGATGTGATCAAATCTACACACCAAGGAGCACATCTTGTTTTTTTTTCTCCCTTAGGGCTCGTCCGCGTCTTTGCCGCCCCGATAGAAACGCACCCTTTGGCTTATTGTGCATGCCCTTTGTCTTTTCTACTCCACCCATTCCAAAATCACTCTGCCTTGAACTTATCTGCACAGCAATTGGTAGGGTGAAGTTTTATATTGCTCTGTCTCCGGTCTAGGCTGACCGTAGATCAGTTGTCTTTTGCGGTCCAGAGCTTTACACTCGCACAAGATGTGCTGGGCTGATCGCTCCCCCTTGCCGCAGAGTCTGCATGCCAGGTCCCCCTCGAACTGCCCCATTTTATGCAGGTGTTTCTTGACGGCCATGTGTCCCGTCAAGAGTCCTGTTATGTTCCTGAGCTGTCCTCTGGTAAGATTTACCAGCTCCACAGCTCTCTGAACTGGGTTCCTCAATTACTGACTTCCCATGTCTAAGCCCTGGACAGTCTGTCTAATACACCTTGTGTTCGTTTCTGACGCAGGACTTAATGGATCCCCTGGCAGTGCTCTTTGTCAAGCCCAGAACCAGTTCTGGTCCCATAAATGGTTCTGCTGACCCTCTCTTTGCGAGACTACATCTTGGTTTTGCGTTAAATCTGTTAATTAGAGGTGATGTTGTAAACACCTGGTGTAAAGGATTTTTTGGATTCGACATAATCTTCACTGCATGTTGTTGCATGTTTCTTGTCAAATATAATGGTAGATCATATGCTTTAGAACACAGTGATATTGTTGGGGTCATTTTGAATGCTCCAAGTATCAATCTCAGACTATTATTTTGAATGGTGTTGAAAGAATTTAGTAGTGTTTTACTTGCAGCACCATAAACTATGCTTCCATAGTCTAGTTTAGGTCATATGATTACTAAATGCACTGTTAAGAATGATTGTTCATCAGCTCCCCAAGCGAGATGTGATATTGCTTTTAAAAGGTTAATTCTGGAAATACATTCCATTTTGGAGATTTTCTACATGATATTTCCAGGTCAGCTTAGTATCAAATGTTGAACCTATCATTTTTTGTCCACTACTTCTATCTGTTCTCCACGAAGTTTGAGTGTAAAATTAATTGACATATTTAAAATTTTAGAAAAAACCATTGCTTCTGTTTTCTGGAAAGAGAGTAAGAAAGCAAGATTGTTACACCAAGCATCAATTTCGTTGATCGCTGTGTGCAGAATTTTAGCCGTGGTCTTATTAGATTATTTTTACCTCTGCAAAAAATTACTATGTCATCTGCATAAAGAGATACTGAAATAGGTGATTTTACAAGCTTAGTAATGTCATCTATTGCTATTATGAAAAGTGTTGGACCCAGTACTGAACCTTGTGGAGTTCCGTTTTCCAATTTAAGTAATGAAGACAGGACATCTTCCAATTTAACATTATATATGCGATCTTGTAGGAGGTTGTTAATAAACTCTAAAATATTTCCATGTATGTTCCAACTTTCCAGCTTTTCTATAATCTTTAGCCTCCAAACTTTTTCGAATGAATGTTCAAGATCCAAAAATACAACTATTGTGTTTTGTTTACATATAAAACCTTGTAAAATTTCGGTCTGCAAAGCTAACAAATTATCTGTGATACACCGGTTTACTCTAAAGCAGCATTGAGTTGTGCTTAAAAGGTTATTATTTTCGATATACAATATCAAATGATTATGGACTAGTCTCTCCATTACGTTACATAGACAGCAAGTCAAAGATATTAGGTGATAACTATTGGGTTCGATTTTGGATTTGCCTGAGTTAAGAAATGTTAAAATGGTTGATTTTCACCAAATTTACGGAAAACGGTGGTTAGTGCAAATGAAGTTAAAGAGCTGAAGAAGTCTGTTGATTGCATTGTCTGGCAAATGTTTTATAAAACAATTAGGGATGTCGTCTGGACCAGCTGCAGTATCCTTCAAGCTATTAATATTTTCCGTTAATTCTTTTTTAGTAAAAGGTTTGTTGAATGGTCCTTCCGTATGTTTATGTGAAGTCTTATAAGTGGATTCTTTTAGTTTCTTATTGGCGATGAAGATTTCTTGACTGTTAATGTTGCTTGAGTATTTTTGGAATGTAGAGTAAGAACATTAACAATCTTATGCGGTTCTGATACTATTTTGCCGTCTAATTTTTTTAGAGCAGTGACAGTGAAAATTTTGATATCCTTTTATAGATCTTATCTTGTGCCAGACCTGTGATGGGGGTGTATCCTTATTTATAGATAATACGTATGCTGGCCAAGACTCTTTCTTAGCTAATTTTACTGTGTGATGCACTATTGCTGGTAAATGTATGAATTCTATAAGATATTCCATAGTTGTGTTTGCGACATTTGTTTGGCGCTTCTTTACTGTTTTCGAGTGCTTCCTCGCAGCGACTATTCCACCAAGGAACACGGTATTTTTTAGCATATTCAATAACTTACTTACCTATATGAGTTTCTCCTGCCAATAATAAAATGTTGTTAAACTTTTCTACTGATGTATTGATATCAGTTATAGTTTCCACTGCAACTAAATTTGCTTCAATATATTCTGTAAAAGCACACCAATTTGCTGGCTTAATTTTCGATTTAGAAGTAGATTAAGAGTAATTAGTTTTAGGTAAAAACCGAGTTGAAATTGTAAAATGATCGCTGCTATATAGATCTTCACAAACAGTCCATTCTAGTGAGTGTGCAAGAGAAGCATTGCAGAGAGTAAGATCAATGCAACTTTCACTGCCGTTAGCTAAACAGAAATGTGTAGGTATTCCTGTATTAAGTAAAATAGAGTATGTCTTGTTTGAGCCTCAGATAATATTATGACCATTAAAGTCACACTGAATAATAAAGGGTTTTGGTAAGTTTTGAACTAAGATAATAATTCATGATATTGAAGATCGTTACTTCTTGGCAGGTATAAATTACAAATTGCAATAGCTTCCGGTAAAAGCACTCAAACTGCAACTGCTTCTAAATCTAACTGCACATCAATGTTTTCTGCATGTAATGATTTGTCAACCAAAATGGCTACTCTACCACTTAACTACTTCGAGCGATTTTTATGAAAAATATTAAATCCTCTTAGTTTTGGAACTTCTGAGGTGATGTTAAAATTAGTTTCTCGTAGTGAGATAATATTAGGTTGATGATCAGCAATAGCTTGTTTTAACCATTCAAGGTGCGGAAAAAATCGGCTACAATTCCATTGAAAAATAGTAAAATCTAAATGGTTTTGTCATTGTTTTTGTGGCTTAACTTATTGTCTAAACTCTTGTGGAGTCAAATCTATTTCTGATTTAGTATCATCAGATGAGTAATTAGAGAGAACATATCTTCTTCCCAACAACAATGAGTTTTCAATTTTTGTATTGTTCTTCTGATTCAATTCTTCAATGAGCGTTCAATTACTACTGGGTAGATCTTGTATAAAGTTTTAACTAATTGGTTTATATCAATTCTTAGTCGAGTGGGTTCTGAAATCTAATCATTAACTGTCAAAGTGATTTTCTAAAAAGCTCCTTAAGATATCTGTATTAATAAGATATTGCAATTGGTTTTGAGTCATGAGTTTTTCCATAGCTAGTAGTGTTTCCGGTGAAATTATTGTTGATGTATCAATTTTTGGTTTTTTGCTTTTACTTTTACGTTGTTTTTTTGGCGATTTCCCTAGGCAAAATAAAATAATCCTCAGTTTGACTAATAACCTGCGAGTTTTCAGCCGTTTGTGTTGAAAATGGAGCAATACGTTTTTTGTAAAAAAAATTTGTTCTGTGGCAGCATCTATTCTTTGTTCCTCGTTTTGAGTATTACACAGAGGATCTATTTTTAAGTCTAAATTTAAATTTGATGCAACATTATTGACAACTGTATTTTGTGGGCAGTTGTTTGGAATTTGACCTTTTTGCTTGCAAGAAAAACATGTGAGGTCATCATAGTTCAAAAATATTCTATATGAAATGTTATCATGTATAATTAAAATTGAAGATGGTAGTTCCTTTGATGTTGGAGTGATATAAAGGTGACGTCTGAACCTTATAATCTGACTGTACTCTTCACCAGATATGGATCCCCTTAAAAATGTTCCCGAGTCGGGATTTATACCATGATTTTTAATTGAGTCGATAATAATTTCGTTTGAAATAGTCGGACAAAGTTAGAGATAAGGACTCTTCATGCGGGTCTTGCTAATTTCCTAATGCCTGTGACTGTATCACCAATTTTGATAGTATCAGCTAGAATTTACTAGATCTTCCAATATTTTAGTTGTTTTCAAATAGAGGCAAATATGGTTATTGACTATTCTAGATGCATGAGTTATATTTGTAGGGTCTATAAGCTTACGAACTGCCTTTACATAATCTTCTAGTTTGTAATCATCAACAGTGTCCACCATCAGAGTTGCATGTCCCTTTTGTTGGGTACATAACGGAAGCCTTTTTTGACATAACATTGATTTGAGAACACATTTCCGTGTTTTTTAATGTACTTTCATGCGTAGTTTTGCCACCCCTGTAGTCAAAAGTGAACGCTAAAGATGTGGACATTCAGTCCCCTTCTGCAGTACATTACCACTATAATGTTTGCTGTATTGCACTTTGTTCATTAAAAATTCAGGATTGTTTTTGGGTAAAATCGCTTTAGGGGGTAGGGATGAATGGAGGGTGATTTGGTGAAAATTGAGATTTTTTCGTTAAAACTCAAGTAATACAACATTTTAGGCTTTATTTATAGGAAAACTTTCAACTTTATCAAACATTCAGTATTCTGTGCTGAAATTAAATTAGGGGTTGAATGTGTGGTGGTGAAATATTGTTGACAAAAATTTAATTTTTTTTTGCTAAAACGGCGTAGAAAGTCTCAATATATATAAAAAACTTGATTCTGGCGCGAATATCTTTTGTCTGTCGGTCGGTCTGTCTGTCTGTCTGCATGTACGTCTGTCAGAATTTTCATCCCCTGGTGATGCCAACATTTGTTGCCGAAAACATCTTTAGGTCTTTTTAAAAGATGTGTTGTGGTTCTTCAAGCGTACTTATTATTATACACCTGTCTGTTGATAGGCGCAATGACTTTCGGACGAATTGAGATATCATTTTCAAATTTGGTATCCAGTTAGCACCCGACAAAGGAACGCTTCAAATTGTTTTTGGGTAAGACTGTTTCAGGAGGTAGGGGATAAATAGGGGGTGATTTGGTAAAAATTTACATTTTTTCAATAAAACTCAAGTAACATAACGTTCCAAAAGTTTATGGGTACAAGAATACAAATATTTTCTTTGCGATCAAGTCATTTCATGACAATGTGTTTGTGAAGAGAATAAATTATTACATATATGTGGAAGTGCTGATTCAATTTGCAGCACTATTTTTTAATTGCTTTCTTCTCACCCGAGTTTGATCGTCATATTTCCTTTTTCTACCCTTTCGAGGCCTACCAAAAAGTTGGTTTTCAGCTTCTTTGGCTTCAGGGTGTTCAATTTCTTGATATTCCTTGTCTGCGTCATCCCCTGTCCCAAGTTGTTCATACTCTTCTGCTAACAAGCATGATTCATTTTGTGAGTTGTTACCAGTCGAAGGTGAAGGTGAATGAACAAAGTCAACATCTGCAACGCTATCATTGGAGAAATCAGTACTCTCAGCATCAGAACTATTTTCTGGTTCACTTGGTATTGCCATCTTCAAAAAAAATTTAGATTATAAAAGTAACTTAAATATTATTGGTACATTATGCTTACCAATGCAAGTTGAACAAGTCACTTGGCCCTAGAAGGATAATTAAACAACCATTTAAAAGAAAATAAATTAAAAATTAAAGTAAAATAACAATAAACGGTAAAATTAATTAAAGGAAAGTCTTCTAATTATGGCAATACAATCAGAGATTGTTCATGAAAATTGTTCAAAATAATATATTTTTTAATACATAGATGATAGAAGTAAGATTTACATTATAGTATTATTACATGGCAGCTGTTTTGTGTCGATGTGGCTTTTGTAGTAATGCACGATGGGTATTTACTTAACAGGTTAATTGTTAAATACTGAAAACATATTTACCCACCTAAAAATTTACTTTCTTTCCTGATCTTTAATGATTTTCCTATTTAGTTGAATATACAAACGAGCAAAAGCTTCAAATGAAGGAGAAAGAAGACAATGGCAATAATAATACAGAAAAGCTGACCATTGAAAAGTGACAGCTGAAATGGTTTAAATTATAACCTTTGAATATTCTATATTGTAAGATTATAACTTATCCCTGACCCAAGGTTTATATATTAGATAGGTTGTCTGGTAACTTTCGACCAATCAGAAATTGGCGCGGGAGTACGTCACATGAAGTCTGAGTCTAGTGGTGCATTGTATATAGAAACCAGCTGGCATTTTTATGTGCGTATTACCTATCAAATGAAAATGATTATTAGACACTCACTTGCATATAAAAATGTGGCCCCATAATTTCATCATTATTTTGGTAGTACTCATACAGTGATGACACTTTAACTTTATCATAGGTCAATACGGTAGCTCTAAAACGATGATGTTTTATGTTCCCTGCAGTCTCCCTATCATTTAAAACATCTTCAAGGATGCCACCAGTCGAGTTAATGTTTGCAGCCCAATGCTGCAGTGTGGATAATCCAGGTAAAGGAAATTTTAGAGTGCTCCTTAAATAAATATATGCTCGCTTGCTAAAATATCTAATAATATTTTTAAGTAAGATTTAAAATATTTTAAAACACTATCTAATTCATTACCTTACAGTATATGCCCTAGATAATTCTTCTTGGGTAGAATGTGCCTTGCTTTTCCTTTTTAATAAAATTTCAATTTGATTAGAAGTTAAAAGATCTTTAAAGGCTATTTCCACTCGATCTTCAAAATTAATGCCAGCTTCTTTTAGCCCCTTTTCTAGATCAGAAATATGTTGCTGCAGTAAATTTTGGTGGTTTTCATACTAATCTTTTTTTTTTCTTCAAACACAGGTTTTTAATTTGCAATTCTTCATATTTTCTTTCTAAGATATCATACTGTTTCTTCACTAAGGGGTGGTCTTTCTGACAAGTATATGCTCAAAGTTTCCTCTTGACGCTTACTTTCATCAGCTGATTCTGTGATGTTCAATGATGGTTCTTTATTCCTGCTAATTAAACTTTTCACGATAGCTTTCTTATTTTTATGCATCATTCTCTTGTACCATTCATTCTGATTATGTTTTTCTTGCCCGTTCAACAGATATAATGAAGGAACAGCTAAAAATATAAATTTATTACTACAAGTAGGTATAATAGGTAGGTACCCTCATAGGTCTCAGGCAAATCTCAAATAATACATAGGTACTACATACTCTTACACAAAATAAATAAATAATCAAAACCAACAAACACAAATTTTGTACCTGATTTTTTTAGATGCGTCGGTTGTGTATTCATTATCCTAGCCCGCAACGCATCTTCAAAATCCTCAGGTTTAAAATGCTTACTGCAAATTCTCTTATTGTCAACATGCCAGACACCTTTGCAATAACATTTTCTTACCCATTCTTTTTGAATCTTAGACCCTTTAGGAAAAGAAAAGAAGGAAAGTGTCTCTCCACTTTTCTTTGCCGTTTTAGTATTATTTTTGGACGTTGATGCATTACAAATTGTTCCACTGGGCATCTAAAAATATATTTAGGTTAAGTTATCTATTGGCTTCTTTTTTAAGTATGTATAATTTATTTTTTGAAATTAAAAACATATCTACCTTCATGATAAATTACCGATTTAATTATTGATTAAATAACGCCCAATTCGTCCTCAGGTTGATTCGGTACACTTATGTTTACAACATTACAACTAAACACCTTAAAAAATAAAATACAGTCTTTAAGATGATAGTGTCGAATGAACTGCTATTTCGTACGAAATAAACATTAAAATATGTCTGTAACTGATCGTTTTCGAAAATTTTTTAGCAAACACATTAAAAGTTACCTAAATTTCTAATAAATATTATTTAAAGCACCAAAGCCAAACTTAAACTTTTGGCATTAGACTTCACATGACGTATTACCCTCCTCTCGCGTTTCTCCCGTCTCCAAGTTACCAGACAACCTGTCTAATCTATAAACCTTGTCCCTGACCCAGATATTGATATTGTTCCTGATCTATCAAAATGTAACGTTTCTTTATATTATTCCACACGCCGTGCAAAAAAGCAAAGTTTTGCAATTTTGAAAAAGTCAGAATGACTATGTCATGCAAATATTGTAAATAAAGTTTTCTAATGTAAATAAAATGACCGATCATTTAAAGAAATGTATCAAGTGTCCTGCAAAAGTGAAAAAAATATGAAAAATTTCCCGGAAGGTTCAATAAACCCTTGTCCGTGTTTCAGAACAGTTTAAACTATGCGCTTGTATAAGCAATATAGGTTAGTAGATTGCCACTATCTTTAGTTGATCATCATTGTGGATTGAGTTTTTTTAATAAATTAAGGCCATCTTATCAATTGCCTATCCGGAACAGTCTTCACTAACTTTAGATTAACAATGTCATGAAATTCAAAACCCATTAGTTCTGAATTGGCCGAAGTAAAAAAAGTCATCTTCTATGCAACATA
Organism: Tillus elongatus; assembly: GCA_964006375.1. Lineage (NCBI taxonomy): Eukaryota > Metazoa > Arthropoda > Insecta > Coleoptera > Cleridae > Tillus > Tillus elongatus. The sequence goes on from OZ023262.1 coordinate 150,405,444, forward strand.
TGGGAGCAATATCCGCAACGAAATTATAGTCCATTTTATAATTTGAAATCCTGAACCAGTATTTGTAAGGTTTGTCCCTAGCATAGAAAATAAACACATAGGGGAATATTTAGCCAAAGAGACGTCAAGAGTTATTGAGAGGAATAGTACTGAAAAATTCGGTAAATGTGCATTTTGTGTCTACCAGTTGCACATCTCTACACACACTTGGTTTTCCTTCCCCTACAATTTCATTTAGTCAAAGTGTTGGTCAGGGGAAGAGACAATCAGTGGAGGGAAGGGTTTAGACATGGGCGGTTGAATTAAAATGAACTGATGGGCTTGAAGTGCACATTTACCAAAAATTCTTCACCATCATAGAAGACAATGCCTCAAATATAGAAAAAACTCGGGACGCAGCAAGTGCGATATGGTAGTGAATTTTTATTAAATGCTTTCAAATTTAAATAACTCAATTTTCTATAAACTTAGAGAGTTTAATTTCAATACGTAGTAAGGTTTTTCCTAAGGCAAGATATCCACAAAATTTCATTAAAATAACTTTGTAATTTTCGGAGAAAAAAATTTTTTTCGAAAGAAAATTTAAAATTTGAGTAACTCAATTTTCGCTAAACTTATAAAGTTGAATTTTGGTACGTAGTAAGGTTGAGGCAATATATATAGGAAATTTCATTGAAACAGCTTTGTTACTTTCGGAGAAAAAATTTTTTTTCGAAAGAAAACTCAAAATTTTTCCGGAAAACCCCGTCTGATTTTTCTGGATAACGAACTCATCCAAGCCATTAATAAAAGACAGGCACTTGCCAAGTTTCATCGAAATCGGTTAATTATTTTTTGAGTTATCATATATATATATATATATATATATATATATATATATATATATATATATATATATATATATATATATATATATATATATATATATATATATATATATATAACATATAAAAATTAAACCTATTTACAAATGAACTTTAATAAGATATTATGCTGTGACAATACCTCTCTCAAGCACCCTAAAATATTTTGCCACTTGCCAAGTTTCATCGAAATCGGTTAATTATTTTTTGAGTTATCATATATATATATATATATATATATATATATATATATATATATATATATATATAAACATATAAAAATTAAACCTATTTACAAATGAACTTTAATAAGATATTATGCTGTGACAATACCTCTCTCAAGCACCCTAAAATATAATCAAAATGTGCACAGTTATATATGTTTTATTTCTTTTTCCCTTGTCTTAATACACTACATATTTTATGACAATCGATTTAATTTACTTATTTGATTTCATAAATAGTCGGTTAATAGTGACTTGGAATGAAGTAGACACCACATCTTCAAACATATTAAGAGAATATGAGTAAATCAACAGCAACTGGGAATGAATTCGGTCAGTCGCCCAGCCACGTGGTTAAAAAACACTGTTTGTATGAGTGGTTACAACTCTAGATCTAAATAAAAGGACTGTAACAGCGGCAGAAGCAGAAGTCAATGGAAGGTTGATGAATGAATCTCATGAGTCAATAAGAAAAGCATTGACTAACCAACAGCAACCACATACTTATGATTTAAACATGTTTCAAATTTGAATAGCTCAATTTTCTGTAACCCTAGAAAGCTGAATTTTGGCACATAGTTAGGTATTTCCCAAAGCAATATGTAGACCAAATTTTATCGAAATTTTCAGAAAAAAAAATTTTTTTGAAAGAAAACTCAAAATTTTCCCGGAAAACCCCGTCCGATTTTCCTGGCCAACGAACTCATCCAAGCCATTAATAAAAGAAAGGCACTTGCCGAGTTTCATCTAAATCGGTTAATTATTTTTTGAGTTATCAGACGGATACATATATATATATATATATATATATATATATATATATATATATATATATATATATATATATATATATATAAGCATATAAAAATTCAAACTGACCCCGGATATGGGTACTAGGGGTCCTAATTCGCGCTCATTTGAAAGAATTTTTGCAAAGTCTCACCATCGATACCTCTCTATTAGTGAATTTTTTAAATAAAAATTCACTAAAAGCATTTAGTTTACTAGTCTAGAAATACAACAATCTTGTGCCTTTAGGTTGTGTTTGTTACACTTGCAATTCTTATGTACGCACGTACTAACCTGTCAGTCTGCACAAGTATTTTATGCATGTGTACACAAACCATAGAGACTATAAAGAATGTGCATGTTCTAAACGCATTGTCTTCGAAGATAAATAAGCATCAAATATAAGTATTATGTTAACACTGCCATGTAAAATCCATGGGGGGACTTATTTAAATACTATACAAAGTATTTCTACATGTAAAAATACATTACAAACTTTAGCAGTCAATGGACAGCCAGCAAAACATTTGAACAAGGAACTGAAAGAAGTCCCTGCTAACAAAAACTTAAGAAAGTACTGTGTTGAAGAAAACTCGGAAAATGCCACCAATGGCATTGGGCTCGATAAATCTAGCAGCTACACTTTTAGATCCCTCAAGTCAAGGCTGTTACTTATGTTCTCATGAACAGGTGGATGCAATGAAGTTTACCCATACAGTTTTACAGTCCAAGAATACGGATACAAACAATTACATCCGAGTTGGCTAATCACAAGAGAATGAAGACTATGGAGCAAGCAGTTTGTGTGGTGAAAGGAAATTTATTGCAGTAGTTTTTCAGAACTTGCTGTTCACATATGAACTGCACTGTGAGCTTAGCTGATGAAAATCATTTAGCACGTTTTATTGGATTTACTCAAGAACCACATGACATTCACAATCTGATTGGTGATAAATTTAAATTGAAGTATTTTGCGGAAAACCACTATATGTTTAAGGTATAAATAATTTGCTTGTCATAGTGTATATCAAATAATAACAAAGAAATTAAAAACTACACAGTATAATTTGAAAATGCAGTAAGAGTAATTATATAGTTACATTAGTAGTCTTGTCGTCTAAAGAGCGAATGTTACCTTGTCAGTGGAATACATTCTTGTCGCAAACATCACCACAGTATCATTAGGTGGTCTCCCATCAAAGTATGACCATGCTCAACGATGGCAATATATTCTTTTGTGTATCGACATGAATTGGTTTACAAAGTTCATTTTTGTTAACAGGAAATTTTTATTTTAAAAAATTCGCTCATAGAGGGGTATTGATGGTGAGATTTTGAGGTATTGAGCGCAAATTTGGGTCCCTAGAACCCGAAACCAAGGTCCGTTTGATATATATATATATATATATATATATATATATATATATATATATATATATATATATATATATATATATATATATATATATTCAGAAAGCTTTCCGCGCGTTCTTTAATGTGAGACATAATTGGTTCTCCGGTTGAACCGCGTCCAGAATTTATGAAAACTCGACGTTTTGGCTCCTGTTTTGGAGCCATTTTCAAGAGGTAAAGGAAATATGTAAGGACACTCTAAGGCCTCAATCTGCTTACTCCTTAGAGTGGTGGACAAAGGTGGGTAAAGAAAATATGTAAGGACATTCTAAGGCCTTAATATGCCTACTCCTTAGAGTGGTGGACAAAGGTGGGTAAAGGAAATATGTAAGGACACTCTAAGGCCTCAATCTGCCTACTTCTTAGAGTGGTGGACAAAGGTGGGTTGGGTTTTTGTAGCTCGATTATGGGGCCTCAATCTGCCTACTCGTTAGAGCGGTGGACAAAGGTGGGTTGGGTTGTTGTAGCTCGATTATGGGGCCTCAATCTGCCTACTCCCCAAATCTCGCCGGAGATCGGCTGTGAGGTCTCAGTGTGTTCAACCCTAGGCCTCAGAGAGATCTGGCAGTTCTTTGCAAGTCTTGCCTTATATATGTCGTTCCGTCTACCTGCTTCGTTATCAGTGAAAGTAGTGGGGTCACCGTCAGTTAAGTGGGGGGGGGGGGGCTTCGGTCACGGTGCTTGGAGGATTAAGAGGGTCACCGGCATTTGTTGAGGCAGATAATGGGGAAATAAAATTGTCTGTGGAATTTATTTTCTTTTTGTGTGTTTGTAAAGAAGATATAATAGGTTTCCAAGTAGTCGGAGTGCGAAGACCATCATCTCTCTTATTTAAACAATCGGGACGTTTTTCAATCTCGATTGCTTCGCGGATATTTCTCGTTTTGAAGTTGTAAACCGGTGCTATTGTTTTGACATTATCGAAGTCTATTTTGTGCCCTGTATGAATATGATGCATGGCGAGCGCCGATGAGGGGTCGGATTTTCTAACTGCGAGGGTGTGTTCATATATTCTATTGTGGATGCGTCTATTTGTTTGCCCTACATAAGTTCGAGAACAGTCGAAACAAGGGATTTCGTAAACTCCGTGGGATTCGTATCCTTGGGAGTTTTTATCAGATTTGACAGTTTTTGCTCTGTTGTGAATACGGTTTTGATACTATGGGTTCTAAAAATTTTGCTGATTTTGTCGGTGACACCTTTAATGTATGGTAACAACGCTGTGTGTTGTTGTGTGGACTCTGTTTGTTCTTGTTGTGGTGTAGTGGTTTGTTGTGCGTTTCTAATGTTTCGTAGTATGTGATTGTTGTCGTATCCGTTTTCTAGCAATGTCTGTCTTAAAAAGTTTAATTCTGTCTGTTTGTTGTTGTTGTCCGTTAGTTTAAGGGATCGTGTTACTAGTGTTCGAATCGCCCAATCTCACCATCACCCATCGCAACTAAATTCCATGGAGAGGAAAAATTTGAAGCATTTAATAAAAACGCACTTGCTGCGTCCCGAATTTTTAAAGTTTTAATTCGTTGTGGACATAAAAAAAACTACCATAAGTTTTTTTGTCTTTAAAATCAAATAGTCTACTTAAATACATTTTCCCCTTTTCACATGTTTTTTTTTACAAAGAAATCTTAAGCGTCAGTTATCAGTATTATTTTAACTTTACTAATTATATATGGCAAAAAAGATTTCTCTCAATTGTACAAGAAATTCATAACCTAGGGGTACTTACTATTTCAAATATTTGTGACATATTTAACATGAAGAAAAATAAAGTTTTCAGGTAATGTTTCACTGTAACGGTAACAAACTGTTGCATCAGGAAAATGATAATTAGGAATCATGGTCCAGTATAACATTTCAGACTTGTAGAATAGGCAGTTTTAGAAATATGAAAGGAAAACAAACATGTTTGTGCCTATATCTAGTGTCCACTTTCTGAATGGGCTCCTTGGATGCCCCATAATTGTGCTACTTCTGTTTAACTTAACCAATTTTGAATCTCCTGTAGTGTTCAAAATCCTACTGGCGTTGATACACAAAATCCTCCACGTTCTATAAGAACATTACAGAATTAGCACTATCTACAGGTAAATTATTATGATCTCAGAAACTCTTAAAGCATATGAAGCCAAACTAGTCAAAAGTCGGCCATTATAAGAAAATAAGGAAAATGAATAAATAACTAATTTTTTAAAATATTTATTTCTACAGTTGTAAGAAAATAAACAAACATGCGAAAAACATTAGAATATTAAAATAAACTAAAGGATTCAAACATAGGTACGCTACAAACTTTTTTTGTCTTTTCTTCAACCAGGAGGTTATTAGAGTTAATAGTTGCACCAGTAATCTTGATAATATCTTAAATATCTACTATATGGATTATTGTTAGGTATGCTAATACATTTTTTAATTACATCTACTACCTCAAACTTTATTCTTAGATGGAGGGATGTTGTGTAAGTAGTACGCTCTTGACTGAACTTCAGGCACTCTACCTGAAAGGTGAAAGTGTTTGGATACAATGTTCCACAATTGGTAATATTTGTTGGTTATTGTAGAAAGTATATCGATGAGTATTTGGCAAAACATCATAAGGGAGAAAATTTACAAAACAAACCGGTTAAAAAACATATTGTAGATTACAGTTCTTCCTCAAATTGGGAAATACATGAACCAGACGAAATAAATGTTTTGAATGGCAAAGGTATACATTGGACACATAAATTTAATCGATTTGACTCGGATTTAACCTAATTTGGTGAAATAAATCCATACCGTAGTTTATGTTTTGATGATGAGGATGAAGTTCTCACAAATACTGCAAATTTTTCAGGTAAAGTATATGTGATTTTGGTCTAAGAAAATGCAAACAGTTAAGAAACGGTTATTGAAGAAAATAGAAAAACTTGGGACCGGGGAGATCCTTGATAAAGCCAAATACACGCAAAAGTAACAAGTGTCATAATAATTGTTATAAATTTACCCGTATTAAAGAGACAGACCATCATGTGAGGTGAAAAGCCGCATCCTGCACGAGGTGACCTTGCTTATAACTAAACATGACGGATTTAGATATGGAGGTCAAAAAAAAAACTACCTCAATCCACGGTGTCACATGACCCGTGCCTAGGGATGGATGGCACCAGGGTGATGGTGTCGTGAACGGAACCTCTGGAGTACCGGGAAACCCTCCTGAGTAACCCGCCTTGCACCACACAGGGGTTCTGATCGTGTGGGTAGTATTTCCTTCATTCTCGTGGGAACAACATGGAGAAGAGAAATTCAAATAAAACCAAAACCAATGAGGCTCGAGGAGTGGCTCCGGCTACAGACTCGTGCCTTGAGTCTATTCCGGAAACGGAGACGAGCCAGGGGGCGGCAGCGTCCGCGGACTCTGGAGGTCTCCAGACCCACGTAGCTACGGGGGATCGGGGGGTAGCTTCGGCCACAGCATGTCCCCGACACCCAAGCTGGAGGCTGAGTCCTGGACTCTGGGGGCCCCTCCACCAGTGAGGACCCTACTGCAGGGGTAGCGGGACTGTCCCGGCAGTCCAAGCGTCTTTCCGGGGCACAAAGAAAGAAGCTCTGGAGGGCGCAGAAAATTGCGACCGGGGCGTGGACGGTCGAGAAACCTGTAAAGGCGCAAGAGGGGAATGCGAGTCAGAAGAAGCCGCGCTCGGACTCTAGCACGCCTACTACAGACACACGTCCCAAAAGGGCCAGGACACCTGTAAAGGCGCAAAAGCGGAGTGCGAGTCAGAAGAGGCCGCGCTCGGACTTTGGCACGCCTACTACAGACAGTCGTCCCAAAAGGGCCAGGGTCGAAACACCGGCGCAGACTGGCTCGTATAGGGAGGCTGCGGAGGTCCTCTGGATGGCGGTAATTGACAAACGCCATCCTGAGGTCACGCTTGACCGGGGAAAGGCGGAGCTGATCCAGGCTGCGGTGGTAGCTGCGGTGGTCTCTCTTCAGGAAGGAGAGAGCCAGACTCAGTTCCACCGGGCGCGCCTGGCGGGAGGCATCCTCTGGATAACCTGTGCCGGCCCGCAGTCGTGAGACTTGCTGCGGAAAACAATCGGGGGCCTCGTTCAGATTTGGGAGGGGACGGACTTGACAGCCGTCGAGCCCAAGGAACTCTTAAAGAGACGAAAGGTCCTCGTATGGATCCCTGACACCATCCTGCAGGAGACGGTGATCAGTAGACTGAAGATCCAGAACCCCGCACTGGGGACACAACACTGGTCGGTTCTAAGCAGGAAGGCAGAGGAGAAAGGACAGACTCTCGCCTTCTCGATCGACCAGGCGTCTTACAGAGCCCTTGCACTGGAGAAGCAACCGGGGGTTGATGGGACTTAGGTTCCTTCACGTCAACGTCCAACACAGTAGGGCAGCCACGGCCGGACTACTGATGGCTCTGAGGAACACGGACGTGGCCCTCATCCAGGAACCGTACTCTTATAAAGGAGAGATTAAGGGACTCGGCGGAGCTGCTGGAAAGCTCATCTACAGCAGATCCAGCGAGAACCCGAGGGCCTGCATTTTTGTCAGGGAAGGGATAGAGTTTTTGCCTCAGCGACCTGGCAACGATCAAAATCCGATGTGGAGGAGCGAATGGGCCAAGGGACATTACTGTCGGATCGGCCTATCTGCCAGGGGACAGCACGGACCCTCCTCCACCCAAGGAATTGGAGCAGCTGATGGTGGGTAACAGAGCAGATAGATGGCAGACCATCATCAGAATGGATGCGAACGCTCACCATGAGTTGTGGGGAAGCTCGGACACAAACTCTAGGGGTGAGTCACTTTTACAATTCTTTATGAAATTTAATTTAGACATATTGAATAGAGGTAATAAACTGACCTTCGTCACAACACGGCGTGAGGAAGTTTTAGATCTAAGAGTTTCCACCCAGTTTCTGGGTGACTTTGTTAAGAACTGAACTGTGTCTGGGAAAGTGAGTAGCTCAGACCACAGATACATCCGGTTTGAAATCGCCAAAGTCGAAGGACAAACGGTATGGTACCGGGACCCTCGCAAGGCGGACTGGGAAGCGTACAGGGCAGAACTAGCAGTGGAACTGCGGGTGGTTAAGAGTACCATAAATTCAATAGACCTCGAGATGGCGGCAGCCCAAGTGCGAGACGCAATCACCTCGACCTATAACGCCAATGTGCCCCCTGAAAATGAGCGCGTCCACCAGGAATGTCCCGTGGTGGAACGAGGACATCAGCCATAGGAGGACGCAGGTTCGTAAGCTGTTTGACGCGGCGAAAAGGTCTGGAGCATGGGATGAATATAGACATGTTCTAACGACCTATAACAAAAGACTGAGGGACGCCAGGAAGGAATTGTGAAGGAGGCACTGCGAGGAAGTGGAGAACACATCCGAGAGTGCTCGACTACACAGGATCCTATCCAAGGGCACTCAAAGCAACATAGGCTCCCTTAGAACATCCACGGGAGGCTTTACAAGCTCGGGGGAGGAAACTATGGATGTTTTACTCCAGACCCACTTCCCCGGCTGTAACATAATAAACCAATCACCTCCGGACTGGGAACACTCAGAAATAGAGGCGCCGTACAAGCGGGCATCTAGAGTGGACTGTGCTGTGTTTCCGCTAGACTGGTACTAGGTTTATTAAGACACTACTAACAATATAACGATAGTTTATTCGGAGCTCATAAAACTACATTCGACAGGTTCACTACTTCGAGGCTCAGTGTTGACAACTCACCTCAATGTAGTCAACTTACTCCAATGCAGCAAACTACTCAAATACATAACATTTCTCCCTTCTAAAAATAAGACATTTCAAATAATAATATGTATTCTAAGATAGAAATAACACTACAAGTCCAATCTATTAGGAGGCCGAATTTGTCTGTTAGATCTACGTAAGGGTACATGCTCTGGGGTAAGGTTTCTTATGAAGGAGTAGGTAAGGGCGTGGTAGGGTCTATACCTGGTTTGGGGAGACCTTTTAAGTTTGGGGTAATTATTACCTCTGCGGATGAGCTTCCACCTAGTTACTGCCATTTTCAGGTGACTGCAAGCCATAGTCTGGAATTATGGTGTATTCAATTTCCTCAGTTAAGTAACATTTATTTAAATGGTCTGCATGGATTAGTCTGATGTTTCCCTCAATTTCCACTAAGTAAGTCACAAGGCTAATTCTTTGCATTACTTTTCCTCTTTTCCACAAGGGCTTGCCTCCCCTCAAGATGTATACCAAAACTTCTTCTTTTGCTTCAAATTCTCTCATTTTACTTCTTCTCTTGTCTTCATTTTCTTTTATCTTGTCTTCTCTCTCTTTCTGACTATCTATGTAAGTTTCGTTTTTAGCATGAACAATTTTGTTCTGGGTGCTTGTTTCAACAGTATTGCTGCAGGGCTCAATTCCGTGGTAGTGTTTGGTGTGTTCCTATGCTTCAATATAAAATTATCTAATGTGAGTTGTATTGGCTTATTTGTACCTTTCTCTGAGCTTAAGGTTTTTTTAGTGACTGCTTGACAATCTGTACATTTCTTTCCGCTAGTCCATTAGAACAGGTGTGTAATGGTGGGGACAAGATGCACTTAATTCCATTCACAAAAATTCTTATACTTTTCACTAAAGAAGGGTGGCCCATTATCTGAAACGATTTCCTCTGGGATCCCAAAGCAAGTGAAACATTGTCTCAATTTCTCAATGTTTTTTTCAGCATCTGTTCCCCTCTTCATTAAATAAATGTCTAGCCATTTACTGTGACTGTCAATTACAATTAAGAAATGGAATTCGCTAAACTGTAAAAAATCTATGTGCAATATTTTCCAGCATTTTGATGATTTAGACCATGGGGTGTAGGGGACATCTCTTGGTTTATGCTGGTTTAACTGACAACTTTTACATTTTCCCACATATTCTTCGATTTCACAATCAATCTGGGGCCACCAAACTTCACTACGGACTAAAAGTTTCATTCTTACAATGCCAATATGTTGATCATAAAGTAACTCCAGTACATTTTCTCGTAAGTCACAGGGAATGACCAAACGATTTCCCCATAATAAACACTCGTTTTCAATGTTTAATTCATGCATTTTGGCAAATTATTGTTTTAACCCTGGATCTGGTAACTTCTCTGGCCAGCCTCTTTTTGTATATTCCAAGGCTTTAGTAAGTACTTTATCTTTTTTGTCGATCTGGCTATATCAGCGACAGTCATTGGTATTTCATAGAAATTGGAAAATGAATACACTGGTTCTTCTAAAACATTTTCTGAAGGGAGTCGGCTCAAGCAATCAGCATTAGCATTATCAAGCCCTTTTTATATTTAATATCATAATCGTAAGCAGAGAGTTCAACTGCCCATCTTTGCAAACGAGATGACGCCAATGTAGGTATGCTGGTTTTTGGGTTAAGTATAGTTTTTAACTATATATATATATATATATATATATATATATATATATATATATATATATATATATATATATATATATATATATATATATATATATATCTGTGAAACTTCCTAACCGCAAACATGATCGCCAAGGCTTCCTTTTGAATTTGAGCATAGTTTTTTTCACTACTACTTATAGTGCTTGACGCAAACATGACTGGACGTTCAACTCTATCTATTATATGAGACATTACTGCTCCTACACCATATCGTGAGGCATTGACAGCAATTGCTATTGGTTTTGTGACATCATAGTGAACTAACAATTTACTTTGTAAAATCGAATTTTTACATTTCTCAAAAACTTTTTGATGCTGATCTGACCACTCAAATGTACTATCGTTACGTTCCAAATCATACAACAGTTTGAGTTCGCTTGAAGCCATTTGTAGGAACTTATTGTAATAATTAATTAATCCCAGAAATGACCTTTTAATTGTGTTAAATTTGTAGGGGGATTTTTTGACAAAATTTCATCCAATTTTGACTTCATTGGCCTTATCCCCTGGCCATCTAAAATGTGGCCCAGGCATTCAACACTTTCTTTGAAAAACTGACATTTATCTAAATTTACCTTAACATTGAATGATTGTAGTTTTTCTAACACCTTTCTAACATTTGCCTCACACTTTTCAAATGTCTCCCCTGATATTATAATGTCGTCCATATAGCATGCACATAATGCGACATCCTTTAAAATACTGTCCATCACGGACTGAAAAATTGCCGGAGCAGAGGTAACCCCAAATGGCAACCTTGTAAATCTAAACAATCCTAGATGGGTATTAATAGTAAGCAATTCTTTACTCTCAGGACTGACTTCTAACTGTAAATAGGCATTTGACAAGTCTAAGATTGTGAAGTATTTTTCTTTTGACACTGTGTTAAATATATCTTCGCACAGTGGTATTGGATAATGCTCAGTTTTCAAATTGCGATTGAGACTTACCTTAAAATCTACACATATTCTTATTTTCTTACTTGTCTTCTTGGGTACGATCACAATTGGGCTTGCCCATTCTGAATATTTCACCTTCTCGATAATTCCAAACTTTAACATTTCATTCAGCTCTTCTTCTACAGCTTCCTTTATGGAATAGGGAATTCGGTATGGAGCATGGATGAAGATGTGTTGTAGACACCCAGATACCTCAATTGTAAACAAACAATTCGGGTAGAATCGGAACGCAGAATTGAACCCTGGACGATGTGCACTGTTGCCAGATGAGTATTACCAAGGATCATTTTAAATATAGAAGGAAATCAAGGGGTGAACAAATGTTTTTATAATGTAAATAAATGATAATATGCCGTCATCTACATAAATCGATATTTGACATATTTTGCGGAAGCAGTAGGAAAACGGAAATGTAAAAAGTAAATTTTGAGCCATGGTGGTCCAGGGGAAAAAACGTGGGGCTCTGGGCCCAAAGGCACTGGCTTCGATCCCAGATGTCCCCTCTTCTCCATTTTCAGTAAATCAGTAACATCAACAGATGTGATTGTGATTGAGCAAGGTAATCTGCACGTTCCGCCCTTCCCAGGGGGCGTAAAGCCGTCGGTCCCATGCCCATGCGATGTTGGGCACGTTAAAGACCCAAATGTCCCGGACAGTGAGGTGAATGAATCACTTTAATAAAGTCAATGAAGCAATTTCCCTTGCGAATTGCCGATGATAAATATAACTGTATATGCTAATAGCAGACGACGGTATCCAATATATTATTTTGAGAAGTTGAAATGTTTCATGATAATGAAGCTATTTCTACTGGCAACTGTCGATGATAAATATAACCGAGAAAATGGCTCAAAATGGGCTTCCCTTCGAAGTGTTTGTTTTTGTTTAAGATGGATGGACGCATTTTGCATTTTCGCCTGGCTAAATATGAAATATATCTTAGAGTTTCAAAGCAGTATGCATGCAGGTATATGTATACATTCTGAGACATTAACTTGCCTTAATAATTTAAAAAGCACATTTTAACCTTGAATGGTTATCACACTGATAACTCACAAAATTATGGGCCGATTTTGATCATATTTGGTGGGTACCTTCCTTTTGCAAGTCCGTCAGCTTGGAAAGTGGGCTAAGGTTTTGCAGGAAAATTTTGTGTTTCCTTTCGGCAAAAAAAATCTCCGGAAATAACAAAGTAAGGGCAACCAACTTTTGTACACGTGTTTGTATTAAGAGGAGTGAACCTTGTACCATTTAGTTCTGTAAGTTTAAAGAAAAAAAAATTGTGGGTGGTTAAAGAAAAAAACGTGGAGTTTTCCTAAAAACCTCAAAGTCGCGATTTGAAACATCGAAATTCGCAACATGTAGGCAAAGAACGTGGAGCAAATACGGTTTATGTAAAGAAAATGTCGCAAGAAGAGTGTTCTGCAAACCCTTCAGTTTCAGCTTCAACCGCCATTGTCCTTGATTTTACTATTGTAAATTGTATACGTTAATGATTGGGTGTCGTAAGCTGCATCTTATTGAAATATTTTTACAATCACAGAGTGCTCCATAAGTCGTTGGCGATCCCTCCAATTGTTTTTTCCGAACAACCTTACATTATTGCAGTTTTGCATTTGTCATTGAAATATGATGCATGTTTGTAAGAAAAAACTCGAGACGCAGTAAGTGCGTTTTGCTAGCGAATTTTCAATGAATCCTTCAAATTTCAATAACTCAATTTGCTATTAACCTAAGGTTTGTTGGCTATTAGGAAACCAACATTGTAAGTTTAAATTTAAATTTTTTTTACATGTTCAAGCAAAGTAATTTTGATAAATTATGGTACATTGTTTCTACTATATAGGCTATACCGGTAACCAGATTGAAGTCTGCTTGCATTTGAGACATATTTGCTATCAAACACATTTTTTATGAAAATTAACTTCCATAACGCACTTGCTGCATCTAGACTTTTGTGCATTTGTCTGGTCATCAACGGCACCCAAAAATACTGCTTATAATTTTGTCTATAATGATCAGTTCAGCAAATGATTGCTATTTTGTATGCTTGGGCACTGGATTTTCCACAAAGAAACATAGCCCGTGAAGCCAGTATCTCTGAAAGTTCAACACATTCTTACTTTAGTGGACTGGTGCAATTTCTGTAGAGAGGTTTGTGAGGGTTATCCTATGCTGCATCCTTCTGTCATGGGTGCCTTAACGAGGATGGCACGTCAAAAACGGTGGAAATCGACGAGTCGAAGTTTCTCAATCGGAAATTACAATGGCGAGAAGGTTACTGGATTTTCGGTGGCATTGAAAGAGAATCGTAGAGGTGCTTCCTTGTCGAGGTACCAGATAGAAACGTAGATACCTTATCGGAGAAAATTCAACGATAAGCTGCAACAGCGAAGAAAAGTATGCATAATAATAAAACTGGGATGAGATTACCTTTTTCAGATTCCTTTTTTTTTTTCAATATTTTGCCTGTTCTATTTAGAAAATCCCATTTTGAATCATGAGTATAAATTCTCATTGCGATTAAAAGATTACAATAAAATTATTTTTATTTCAATACAGAGAGTATTATTGTTTATGTGGTTATTTTGTGAGAAGAATCTATTATCATACTGTTATTCATTAATGCTCTCCCGAACAATAAACGCGGGATCATTTAATAACTCACCTTGGGGCATTGAATTGTTGGCTACAATGACGAAGGTCCGTTCGCATTTGTTTGGTTTGAAGTAGCGTGGGCCAAAGTGAGGTTACAAAATTTAAAATTGCTACTTGCCATTTTGCATCAACTGCAAAGCTAAATAAAAAGTGGACAAGAACCTACCACTATAGTTAGATGATTGAAATCTTTCTCCAAATAAATTGTGTGTTGTTTTTATTAATAAGTTTTGTTGTGATTTCCATTCAGTAGATAATCTACAGGTGAGTACACATAACTTTACACTTTTTATAAAAATATATTTTATACTTATTTACGTAAATACCATTATTTATAGTTGTAAAAAGCACGCTGGTTGATAGTAACATGGCTAGTGGATGTGAACTAGAAAGCAAATGTCTTCTTGATTCAAGTAAATATTTTTACTTCGTATTGAAATCAGCGAAAATTGTCTAGTAATATAATGGAAGTTTATGTGTATGTAAAATTGTTCAGTTTACTGGTGGATATTCCTCGTCCTTACTTAGAAGCAGATCACTTCCAGTAGATTATGAAAGTAAGATGACTTAAGATTATTTAAAACTACTGGGTATATAGTCAGTTCCGTCGTGATACTCAACATTAACAGCTGTTACCTATTATTTTGAATTAACCACTAAACTGTTGTAGCTATAGCTACAATAATTAAAGTAATATTTATAAACATTTGTTCATATTATTTATTGGATTATCTTATGAGCTTGATTATAAGCAGTGTGTTTTTTCTTTACAGCAAGAATGCAGACCTGAGCCAGATCATAGATCAAGAAAATAAAGTTATTTAAATGATCTTAAAACACAATAAAATATTTGTTTGCTTATATTAGTGTTTCATTGGAGGGATGGGCTTAGAAAGAGAATATGGTGGTTGGTTGGCATTAAATATCCATTTCATATAAAAGTGATATCCATTTGATGACCACATGTATACCCATACAATATCCATTAGATATATATATATATATATATATATATATATATATATATATATATATATATATATATAATGGATATCCATTTCGTGACCACATGTATATCCATACAACATCCAATATATATCCACATGGATATCCAGATTGATGGATATTGGTAGGACATCTGTATGTCCATTAGATGTCCATTGGATATCCATGTATATCCATTGGATGTCCTGGATATCCATCGTGGATATCCATTGTATATCTAATGGACGTCCATGTGCTGTGTGGGGTTGCATATAAATTATAACATTAAGACACATTTATTTACATAGACTGGCTTTTTTTACTTGTCTATGACTTTTTGTATTTACCTAAAATGGCAGATTTAAATGTACATGTAACAGCAACTTTATCTGTTTTTTAGCAATCACCGTAGTTAAATGTGCATGCTAGCACCATATTAAAAAAAATCTCCAATTGGTGGAAAATCCGCCATTTTAATTGACACTGGCATTGCTCACAACTTATAAAAGCAAATATGAGCACCTGCAATACTTATACTTATTTATTGTTATTTTAACTATACAGCATGTCTCACAAAAAAAGCTTAGCTTGTGCTTCCAAATGACATAATTTTAAACTTCTTCCAAAAAATCCAACTGTCAAACGGTTTTATTGTTTTTTTTTTCTATCTACGTATTCAGATTGGATAATTTGGAGTTAAGCAACGTCAGCTCCTGGATGGGTGACCGGTTTGTAATCTCATCCGGGTTTGATGTTTATAGAAGACTTTTCTTAGTGAATTGTCAAAAACATTTCTTTGGTGAAATTTCGCTAAAAATTGTTAGTTAATTTGTGTAAAAGAAAATTTTGTTAATTTTCGAAAAACATTTTGGTAGTTTTTCTTGAACGAATAATTTTTAATGACTTTTCGTGAAAAAAATGTCTGCAGATTTTCGAGGTAACAATAATTTTTGACGAATCTCAATAAACTCTTATACTAAATTGTTTTACCATATTTCCGTAGGATTTTTTCCGGATTTTGGTGAAAAAACTTTAACTTTTTTGTTAATTTTCTAGGCAAAAAATTTTCAAGCAATGTTTTTACAAATTATTTTGCTTAGTTAGTGAAGTTGAAGAAATGTATAATTATAATTTATCATACCTACAAAAACTTTTAGTTTTGTGCTCTCTTGTGGACTCCTGAACGAGAAAGAATAGCTACAATCGAATTTTATTTAAAGCTAGAAACTCAGCATTTGATATGTAGGTCCTATATCTCTATAAGGGAAACTTGTGTTTAGGATTTTACTAAAATAACTTTGATAAATGTAAAATTTTCACAGAAAAACTGATTCGTTTCGGATAGCTAACGGGTTTATTTAAGCTCTACTTACAAAATGGAAGGTAGCTGTCAAATTTATGATTTTCTCTTTGTTAATTGCTTGGGTGAGTTCATTAGCCAACCCAATCAACCTTTTTTTCAAAGGCTTTTTTTCAAAGAAATTTTTATTTTCTAAATCCAATAATATTAGTGAATTTTCTTAAAAAAAATTTACTAATGAGGAGATCTCGACTTTTAAATTTAAAAAAAATTTCTTCAAATGAACGCTATTGAGGACCCCTGGAACCCAAATCCGAGCTCGGTTTCAGACTTTATATGTTTATATATATATATATATATATATATATATATATATATATATATATATATATATATATATATATATATATATGTTTATATATTTATGTGTCACACCTATAACTAAAAAAATAATGGACCGATTTTGATAAAAATTTGTTCTTTCGAAAAAAATCGAAAAAAAAAATTATATTTCCGGAATTAACAAAGTAAGGGCAACCGCTGGCTTACATCATTATAGGTAAGTTACTCACCAAAATTTAGCTCTGTAGGTTAAAGGACAAAAAAGTTACAGGCATTTAAAGAAAAATAAATTTGGGTTTTCCTCAAAAAGTCAAAGTCGCGATTTTAAACGTCAAAATTGGTAATATTTAGGCAATGAACCTGAAAATAATATGAGCTATGGAAGGAAAATGTCTCAAGAAGAATGTTTTACAAAGCCTGAAGTCTTTCAATCGTCATTGTCCTTCATTTTACTAAAATATTCCCAGAAAATTTATTTCAAATAGACCCTTTCTGTGATCTTTGGCAGTAGTGTTGGCTATATATATATATATATATATATATATGTATATATATATATATATATATATATATATATATATATATATATAGATATATATATATATATATATATATATATATATATATATATATATATATATATATATATATATATATATATATATATATATATATATAAATATCGCACCGATAACTCAAAAAATAATAGACTAATCTTGATCAAATTTGGTAAGTACCTTTCTTTTGAAAGTGGCTTGGATATGTTCGTTGGCCAGGAAAATCGGACAAGGTTTTCCCGGAAAATTTTGTATTTTCTCCCTAAAAAAAAATCATATCTCCTAAATAACAAAGTGAGGGCAACCAAATTTGTTACGCGTATTTGTATTATAAAGAGTGAACCATGTACCAAAATTTAGGTCTCTAAGTTTAAGGACAAAAAAGTTACCGGCAGCTAAAAACACAAATTTTGGAGTTTTCCTCAAAACGTCAAACTCGCAAATTGAAACCTCAAAATAGGCAATGTTTAGGCAAAGAACGTGAAACAAATACGGATTGTGAAAAGAAAATGATGCAAGAAGGGTGTTCTGCTAACTTTTAAGTTTTATATTCAACCGTCATTGCCCTTCATTTTACTAAAATATTGACAGAAAATTCATTTCAAGTAGACCCTTTCTCCGATGGTTTGGCTGTCGGTTTAGTTAAGTTGATGCTTTCGCTGTAGGTTTAGTGAAGTTTATTGTTTAACGGTCTATAATTTTTAGCTAATTTTCGTAGAACAAATTCGTTACTGCATTTTAGCATTTTTTTATCGAAATATGATGCATGTTTGTAAGAAAAAAATCTGGACACAGTAAGTGCGTTTTGGTAGCAAATTTTCGTTAAATCCTTTAAATTTCAATAACTCAATTTGCTATTAACGTAAGTTTTGTTGGTTAGGAAACCAACATTTAACTTTATTTTCGGAAAATTTTTGTATGAATGCAGCAAGGGCGTTTTGTTTGCGAATTTTCATTAAATGTTTCAAATTTCAATAACTCGATTTGCTATTAACCTAAGGTTCATTGGCTAGGAGACCAGTTTTCTCGGAAACATTTAAAGTTCATTTTCGGAAGATTTTTGTACATTTTCAAATAATTATTTTGATAAAATATGGTACATATTTATTTACTATATAGGCTATACCGGTAACCAAATTGATGCCTGCTCGCATTAGAGCGATATATTTGTAATAAAAAACATTTTAATGAAAATTCACTTCCATAACGCACTTGCTGCGTCCAGAGTTTTGTTATTTTTTGTGATTTGAAATATGTTTACGAAAATTCGCTACCATAAGGCATTTGCTGCGTACAGAATTTTTGGCATTTAATCCAGCCTTATTTTTTCAGGAAAGGCGCGTAACCATCAAAACGTTTTTTGGTTGTTTATTCTGTTCATTTTTTAAACTCCTTTTCCCCATTACTTCCTGGAAACAGTTAATGAGTTGTCCTTGGCCAAGACATATCAATTCAAGTTCCTTAATTCAAATGTTTTCAGAAACTGTCCTATTTTCTTATCGGGGTGACTAACACTGGTCTAGTTTCTTCGATGGATTTTCAGCATGAATCTTTAATCACTGACCTTTCCTCATGTAACCTAATAAAGAAAGTGATTTAGTTCATAATACACACCTGCAACTGTGTGTAACATTCATATCCAATCGGCATGATATTAGTATTAATATGGTCTATCGATAATTCAGATTTATTGTTTGAGTATAAAAGTGACAGCTATATGATAGATATGACTTATCTACAATGTTACTCGGAGTGGTCTTCGGTACTGTGTGGATTTGTATCAATGCTCAAGGAAATAATTTTCCTTCGTTAATAACCACTAACGCAACTTTAGGTAAGTGATCTTTGTTTGGATGTTTGGAAGGGTAGTGGTTATTTAAATTATTTATAGAGACAAGACGGGACAATTGAAAAAAATGTCAAAGGTGTGTTTGATTAGTACAGCAATATAAAGATATATATTTTAAATGCGGAAAAACTTTCTTCTTTCTAGGCTAACCTCTTTGTTTCCACGTAAAAGTCAATTGTTAACAGAAGGGCGTATGGTACGAAAAATTAATTACCTACATGAGTTCCACCGTTAACTCTATTACCTTTTTTAATACAGAAAATTTTAATTTCGCAGGACCCGTCGATTTTATTATCCAGTGGGCTCTTATTTTCGTAATTACTTCCCTCAATTAGGTCACCAACTCAATTGCGGTAGGTTAGGCTAAATAATAATAATACTTATATTTTAAAACGCCTGGACGCAGCAGGTGCGTTACATTTTCATAAAAAGATTTTTAATGCCAATATATGTCTTGTTTTTCATGAAAGGCATTAAACTGGTTAACAGTATAACCATTATACTAGGAACAATGTACGATATTTCATTAAAATAACTTATTAGTTTAAAAAAGTTTCTACTGAAAATATTCCAGAAAAAACGATTTTCCTGGCCGACGAACCTCTTCAAGCAATATAGGTACACACCTGCCAAGATATCATTATTCACAAACTGCTTATCGACAAAAATTCAATAAAAAAATTTTCACATGAAATTTGCCAAACAATTTCTTTTACGAAAATTCGCGGTTTTCTTTTTAAATTTGGTTAAGTAATTTTTTTTACGAAAATTCATTTTCTTTTTTGAACATTTCTTCAACATTTTTTGGTAATACTGCATATTATGGGCCAGCCGGATTTTCGAACAAAATTTCAGGAACATGCTTACAGCCACTCCAGTATACATAAGCAAGAAGAAAAATGCTGGACCCCCCCAAGTTACGGGACCCGGGGGGAAGAGGGGTGCTATGTGGAACGAAATAAACGAGGAACATCGATCAAAACACCTTCGTTGGACTTCTTATAAGCAGCCTTTTTTTACATTTTGCATCAACATTCTCTCTTAATACTGTCCTTGCCCCCAGCACGCCTATTTGCTCCAGCTCCTCCTGTTTGTTTAGAGGTTGAGGGGACAACTTTTTTCCTGCCCTCTATTCACAAAACACCCTACCAAGCAGGCCTGGCCTGACCTGACCTGACCTGGCCTGACCTGATAACATCGATCAAAACACCTTCGTTGGACTTCTTATAAGCAGCCTTTTTTTTACATTTTGCATCAACATTATCATCAACATTATCTCTTAATACTGTCCTTCCCCCTCCAGCACGCCTATTGACTCCAGCTCCTCCAGCTTGTTTAGCGGTTGAGGGGACAACTTTTTTTCCTACCCTCTATTCACAAAACACCCTACCAAGCAGGCCTAGCCTGACCTGACCTGATATGACCTGACCTGACCTGACCTAACCTGGACTGACTTGGCCTGACCTAATCTGACATGACCTGACCAGGTCTGACCTGACCTGGTCTGACCTGACCCTACCTGACCTGACCAAAAAACGTTGGAGACAACAAGAAAGCTAAATAACATGCATTTAACAACAAAAAATTATAAAAAATGTTAGTTTAAACTTAGCGTATGTGACCAGCGACGAACTAATAATGCCAATAACTGCGCAACAACAAATTCTCAGAATGTAAAAACGAATTTCCACAACATAATAAAAGTCTGTACACAGAAAGTGCATTATGGTGGTGAATTTTCATTAAAATGTTTTTGATAGCAAATGTGTCTTTTTTCAATGAAATCAGGCATGAAATTTTGTTACCAATATAACCTATATAGTAGAAACAATGTACAATATTTCTTGAAAATAACTTTATTGTTTGAAAAAGTGCAACAATTTTCCGAAAATAAATTTAAAAGGTTCCCGAAAAACTGATCCGACTTTCATCACCAACGAACCTCTTCAAGCTATATTTGAGTACTGGCCAAGATATAATTATTGAAAAAATATTTTTGAAGAAAATACAAAAAAAATTGTATGAAAATTGACAAACTTTTTTTACGAAAATCCGAAAACATTTTTTTTATCAGAACTTATTAAACACTAAGTGAAGATTGTAACCTGTGATGAGCACTGATAAGTACACTTGGAGAACCCAAATCACCAAAATCTTATAAACAATAGTTTTTACGAAAACAAAAAATTTCTAGGAAAACTAACTGATTTTTACACAGAAATTTGCTAAAAGAATACATAAAATTCAAATTATGTACCTAATCTGGAATTAATATTGAAAAAAAATCGTACAAAATTTTCTTTAAACTTTTCATGGAAATTTGGACCAATGAAAGTAAAGAAAAATATGAGCAAAAAAGCTCATATAATCATGTCACAGGCTGTCAGAAATAGGAACATTGCTGTCAATTTCATTTGACATTTGTGAAAACAATTTATCAACTATACTTACATATGTTTTGAAAATGTAAAAGTGGATAATCCTACCAAATTAATTATTTATATATATATATATATATATATATATATATATATATATATATATATATATATATATATATATATATATATATATATATATATATATATATATATATATATATATATATATATATATATATATATATATATATATATATATGTATATATATATATATATATATATATATATATATATATATATATATATATATATATATATATATATATATATATATATATATATATATATATATATATATATATATTTAATTGCCTTTTTAGTACCAGAGTTAATTTAAATATTTTAATATTTTTCTTCGAAATAATCACATAATCTGATCAGTTATTAGAACGTTATGCGATTATAAATGTAAATATTTCCAAAACTCAGGTCTGTAGGTATAGGGAATGATATACAAAACTTAAAGCAGACAGCATACCCTTCACTTCTAAAACACAAAATACAGATTGTTCCATTTGAAAACATTGAATTATGGCAGTTAATTTTTTCAGATTCAGTCATTAACGGTTTCTCGATTTTTTCGACAATTAATATAAACGGAAACCTCTCTGAATGCGTAATTTTCATAAGACTCTGCTATACAGTGCGACCCAGATTGGTGCTACATGTATTGCAATCTCGGTTATTATAAGAGCTACAAAGTCGGTTAAATGGGAATGATATAAATCTCTTGACTTATTTTTATGGGGACACATTAAGAACGAAACGTACACACTTAAAGCTCCCGAAAATGTTGCAATTTTAGAAGAAAGAGTCCAAAATGCTATGCATGAACTGAATAAAAACACATTAATTCGGCAATAAACTGTCTGCAAAATCGTTGTCAAATGTGTATTGATGCAGGTGGTGGCCACATAAAACAATTTATTTAAATTGAACAGTATTAACTGTTCAAGCTTAGATATTAATCTAAGCTTCGTTTGTATAAGCTTGTATTGTAAATTATCTCAAAATTACAGCAAAATGCCTGTTTTTAAATTCGTTCAATAAATTTAATCGATAATAATGCAAGAATAATTTGACAATTGTCTAGCCGGTGTAGTGAAACATTCAATAGCCTACTGAAGTGAGGGCACGAACGAAAAATTGGACGTTATCGTGTTACAGGTTGTGATGAACTTTGGCCAAGCAAACACCCGATGAATATTGCCAATCCGTTCTTAGGGCGTGACCCTAATCATCTAAATTATATTCCCTCGGGCGCTCGGTTTATTTTGCCTACAAAGAGGACGAGGTTCGATCCCCGTGAAGACTTCTGCTAGGGCCCTCGTAGAACACCACAAATTACTGTTTAATAACAACATTGTCCTAGGGTAGCTTAATGGAGAAAAACTGTAGCGAGGGTCAAAAGTTATTATTTCCCGCAGAGTCCCCGGAAGCTAAGTAGGCTTTAATTACTTACTCCAGGGTAATGGCCGGGAGCAAGTAAATGTTCCTAATTTACAGAGACGGAAGCAGAAATACGATAAGTATATATATATATATATATATATATATATATATATATATATATATATATATATATATATATATATATATATACTTATCGTATTTCTGCTTCCGTCTCTGTAAATTAGGAACATTTACTTGCTCCCGGCCATTACCCTGGAGTAAGTAATTAAAGCCTACTTAGCTTCCGGGGACTCTGCGGGACTCTGACAGAGACGGAAGCAGAAATACGATAAGTATATATATATATATATATATATATATATATATATATATATATATATATATATATATATATAAGTATAATATCTACTAGGATGAATACCTTAGTTAATTATAATCCGTCACAGGATTTTGACTTAACCCACATGCATCAGTGAATTTATCTAATATAGGTTGCGCTCGGTCTATCCGGACCTTGGAATTCAAATACTTGATCTTTATGGTACCATTTCTCAAATCGCGGACCAGGTCATGCACTCCTAACACGTCGAGACCCAGCACCATATTTACGGGAAGAGTTGGCAGGACCAAGCATCTTGCTTGCACAACGCCCGGGTCAATACCCAGACTCAATTCGAATATTTCCAAAATGGGCGTCGTCGTTCCATCAGCCACTCTAGTAGACAGACCTTTTTCTTCCCAGGATATCATTCCCACTTGTAGGCACCATGCGGTCACAGACAACCTCGTCGCACCCATATCGATCAGGGCCTTAAATTCTCTGCCCTTTCTCTTGCCCAATAGATAAGGCCGTGTGTCATAATTATACACCAATAGCACGAGATTAGATCCTCCTGAGGAGTTCTGCTAGGGCCCTCGTGGAACACCACAAATTACTGTTTAATAACAGCGTTGTCCTAGAATGGCTTAGCCCAGAAAAAATATAGCCAGTGGTCGAAAGTTATTATTTCCCGCAGAGTACCCGGAAGCTAAGTAAGCTTTAATTACTTACTCCCGGATAATGGCCGTTTTCCTAATTTACTGAGATGGAAGCAGAAATATGACAAGTAGGTAAATATCTACTAGGATGAATACCTTAGTTAATTATAATCCGTCACAGGATTTTGACTTAACCCACATGCATCAGTACATTTATCTAATAACGGTGCAGTGAAACACAATTAGTTCATTAAAAGCTTCTAATAGTAATAACTAGATTTACAAGGTAATTCACTAAAAATCATTATAATATGAAAACTTCTGTGGCTGATGGAATTCTGTTCCAAGGTCATAAATACCTCCACCACCACCACCATGAAAACTAAAAATTCTCTACAATCATGCGACTAAATTTAAGCTTTACCTAATTCCAGATAAGGAATTCTTCAACAATGAAAAATACAAATAATACGTTAATATTTCAGACACAATAATATTTGAATAAAACACTATGCAAAATTGTTTAGTACATTACTTTAAACACAATATCATAATAGCATTAGCACAGCATTTGTAAAGCAACCGGAATAAGCGGCAAGCGATAAGCAGCAGACACATGCATTAGAATAGTAGCGGTATAACATTGGAAAATAGCCACTCAGTCCTCAGATCTACGTTACCCGTGTGGCCCAGGTATATTCCCTACTTTGCCCCAATCTAAAGGTTCAGGGTTAACACATATTATATCCCTCCGACATCCGTCACTTGGGATGAGTATATGCCAGCCAGTATGATATCATACTGTATGTATATACATTGCTAGATTTCACTAACAATAAAACGTAATAAACCATCGGATGAGTAACACTCAGACATTTATCAGTTCTTCCCAATCAATTAGACGTTCTCCCAATCTAACGGTTCAGTACCATTAACACATGCTATATCCCTCCGAAGTCTGTCACTTGGGATGAGTATATGTCAGCCAGTATAGCACAAGTTGTTAGATTTAACAGTTATGAGTGCTGCCTAGTAGCGTTCCCCTTTGCCTAGTAGCGTTCCCCTTGTTCCCCTGTCAGGATTAACACAATTAACAGTCCGACGTCCGTCACTCTTGCCAATCATATGCCAACCCGTATAGCACTCGTTGCCAGACTGCCTAATGGTTAATGCGATACCATAAACAGCACTTTACTGCTCCTAAACAACCCTTAAATGGGCAAAACGTAAACAGTTTTCAATTTCTCCTAATAAATCACACGGTATAATTTTTTTCCCGTTCAATATGAATAACTTAATTATTCCCAACGAATCGTTATATTTTGAACCTACCTAACGCGCTGTCGAAGTTAAAGTTCCAAAGCCCCGATGTAAGTCAACTTTGCCACGGGAGATGACGATAAATATCTGAACACGTCCAAATTACCAGAACCGCGTTCAACTTATCCCCTCAAACCCTTTCTACTCGCTTGTACTATAGACACAAACGAACAGAAACGGTTAACAAATATCACAAGAAACGTTTGACACGCGGTGTATGCTGAAATTCGCTTTATGTCTCGTACGAGAGGCTGAAGGCTTCGGTGCCGATTACATGGAGCTTTGACTATCTACCTACGGATATATAGATTCTCATATATAGTCAAAAACATGGAGTATGGAGCATATCTTCCCCTTCGCGCCGTTCACGACGCTGCCATGACAACCCGCCTTGCGCACAGCTGGTATGCACTGACATGCTAATATTAATAGATGCCTGCTTGTTTCTCGCCGGCCGTTAATTTTTATAATACAAATATATTTGCATATTATTCGAATTTACTTTATAATATTTTTCTAATTAAATAACCTAAATAAATTCGCGATTCATTACACCCCCTTTTAATAATCATGAGGAAAATAAAACTGTAAAATTCCTTAGAAACTGTAGGTAGTGTAGTAGTATGTGTATCAGCAAAATAAACTGTCACAGATTACTTATTTTGTTGTGACGAATTTATATTTATCTCCCAACGTCACTCTCGCTACAATAGGAACGCCGAGAGAGATTTATATCCCGAAATGTTTATGTTAAAGTCATAAATTTCAATTACCCCTATTTTTTTTTACACCTGATCTCATTCGTGATTGCATGGTCGGTAGGGCTCAAAGGAACAAAATAAACCTTTCTTGAGAAAGATACAGCTGTCTAACATTCTGGATGCACTTTCTTTTCAATTTATGAAGGCTACCGAAATGACTTAGTTTGTCAGTGGATTTTCGATTGCAAAGCGAGTTTGTGTGTTCACGATCTATTTTCTGTTAAATTCGGTACACATACAGCATGTCGCTGAAACGGAAAGGATACGTTTTAACCATGAAAGAAAAATTTGAAATCATCATTATTGATCTACTGTATTTTTTTTCACTGAACCTCTATTATTTTGGTGTGTTTGTGTGTGTGTGTGTTTATATAGGTATATATATATATATATATATATATATATATATATATATATATATATATATATATATATATATATATATATATATCCGTGTTGCCGATCGGGCTAATGAGAGGGATTAGCCCGGATAATCGAGAGTATACTATATATATATATAAAACACCGAAAACGCGAAAAATAATAGGCCGATTTGGTAAAATTTGGTGAGCATCTTTCTTTTACAAGTGGCTTGGATAAGTGAGTTAGGAAAATCGGACAAGTTTTTCTGGAAAATTTTGGATTTTCTTCCAGAAAATGTTTATACCTCTGGAAATAACAAAGGAAATAACAACCAAATTTGGTACGCAGCTTTATATTATAGAATGTGAATTACACAAGAAAATTTAGAAACATATGTATATAGGTCTTTTAGATATTCCGAATTCTTAGCAAATTTTCGCGTAAAAATATTGGGTAAAATTATTTTTGTGTTTTTGAAGAAATCATTTTTTGGAGGATTGTTGTGAAGTGTTGGTAATAAATTTTTAATAAGTTATTGTAAAAAAATATTTCACATTTTCATGAAAAATAATTGTTTACCAAATTTCCGTGAAAAACAAAATTTTTGTGTAACATTACTTTACCCAATTTTTGTAAAGAAAATGGCAATTTTCGTTAAAGAAATTGTTTGCAAGTTTTCATGCAAATGTGTTTTTTAAATAAAGATTTTTGTGGATAATTATATTTTGGTAAGTGTGCACATAGCTTGAAGAGGTTCGTTGTCCAGGAAAATCAGACCAGTTTTTACGGGAATATTTTAAGTTTATTTTCGAAAAATTATTGTACTTTTTCAAACAATAAAGTTATTTTGATGAAATAAGGTACATTGTATCTAGTATATAGGTTATACTAAATTCTATGCGTTTTATTTTTAAAAAGACATAAATGTAGTGTCTTAATGCAATTATTTACTGTGGACCTATGTTGAGTATCGACAAAATGTTTTGAAAATGTAGATTTATCAGCGTGGTTATTTCTAAGCGTAGAGATTTTCTATTTAACACGAAAGAAAAGCCACGTTTCTTGAAAAAAGCTGGAATGCATAAATTAGTTTTTACACATTGCAACGCAGCCTACGCACCGGTCAAACTTCTAGGAGTTTTTTTGCCAGATATAGAGAACATAATTCTCCACTTAGAAATAACCACGATGATCACTCTGTATTTGCAAAACATATTATCATAAATTCGTAATAATTTTACTTATTTAGCCGACAAAGGAAAAATTCAAATTTACCAAATTGTGTAAAAATTTAAGTATTTAATGTATTCATTAATTGTTGTTGCGCTTACTTGGTTAAACCGTTCCATACTACATATAGATGTACATATTTGTTTTAAAGTATGTCTGACGATGCCACAATAGGCAAAACCGGTTGCAGAAAAGAAAACAAGCATTTGTGCAGCCAGAGAAGTCTCTATATCTGTATTTAAGTATCTAATGTATGTGAAAAATGTGGAAAATATTATAAAATAGTATATATTCGCGTCTTATCATTTATAACATAAATTGTAGCCTGTTCGGATTGATTTTCATAGGTCTTCTTTCAACTTGCAGCTATTGTTATTGACAGGGAGTATTTGCTTGATAAGTATGACAATATTAAAACATATATAGAGGACTATATTGTATATGCAAAGCGTGAAATTTTGAAACATGGTGGAGTCAACGTTCAGTATTTTTCCTGGACAAGTATCAACGTAAAAAGAGGTATGTTCCCTGTATAAAAACATAATTAGGTTTACAATTATTGGTTAGCATAAGTCGATTTCATTTATATGCGTGCTGATTTGCAAAATCTGTTGTTTCGGTCGTGGCTCTGCCGCCGACAAACATTTCTTGCTTTATATTATTATACGAGGGAAGATTAAAACGAAATCTACTAATGAAAGGATTTACCGAAAAAACAACCTATTATTTTTCGATATATCGTCACCATAATTAGTAAACCTCCTAATTTGATTTTTATTCACTTTTAAGTTTTTTGCATCATATGTTAGTATTCATTAATTGTTGCTGCATTTACTTGGTAAAACCGTTCCATCCTAAATATAGAAGAAGCGGTTTCACACAGCGAGGCAGGTTATAGAGAAGAAAACCAACATTTGTAAAGCCAGACAAATAGTCTCTACGTCTATATTTAATATGTATCTTAGTATACTTTAAAATTTAGCGCGCGTCCAAACATCTCCACTCGATTATACTTTTTAAGGTCAGGATAAGTTAACAAGAAAACCTGGTTTCTCTTTACGCTCGGAATGCCAGACGATTTTATCATAAATTAGAAAAGACATCGTAACTCCATTATAATAATAAAAAAGTTTCTACGCAGCAAGTGCGTTATGGTAGTGAATTTTCATAGAAATGATGTGGAACCAAATATTTTTTGTTAAATGCTTATAACTTTCTTTTCCTGTAACATAGAGATTCAAATTTAGGTATATAGTCGTATACCCTCGTACCAAATTTGGTTAACATACCTTTTTTATTTTTAAAGATATCAATTTTTTTCAAAAGAACATCCAAAATTTTCGGCTAACGAGTTTATCCAAGCCACTTATGATAGGAAGGTGCCTGCAAAATTTAAGCAAAATCGGCACATTTGTTTTTAAGTTATCGGTGCAATACTAATAGTGCTGCAAATAGAATTATAACTTCCAGATAGCTGTGATAATTCATTCTCTTTAGAAAGATATTCCCATGGAATGAATTTAAGGTACATGCCTTGACCA
This sequence comes from Tillus elongatus, assembly GCA_964006375.1. Taxonomy (NCBI): domain Eukaryota; kingdom Metazoa; phylum Arthropoda; class Insecta; order Coleoptera; family Cleridae; genus Tillus; species Tillus elongatus. The sequence goes on from OZ023262.1 coordinate 150,434,877, forward strand.
CAAAGAAATATTCATATTTCTGTACCGATAAACTCCTGAAACTTGAGTTTTATTGAAAAAATGTCAATTTTTACCAAATCACCCCTCATTTATCTCCTACCCCCTGAAGCGATCTTACGCAAAAACAATTCGCAGCATTCCTTTGTTGGGTGCTAACTGGATACCAAATTTGAAGATGATATTTTAATTCGTTCCAAAGTTATTTGGCCTATTAACAGGTAGACGTACAGTCCGACAGACAAAAAAAGTTTGTTCCGGAATCAAGTTTTCTATATTTTCGAGATTTTTACGCCGTTTTAGCGATTTTTTTTTAGATTTCCATCACCGATATTCCACCCCTACACATTCAACCCCAAATTTAATTTCAGCACAGAATACCAGCTGTTTGATGAAATTGAAAGTTTTCCAATAAACAAACCCTGAAACGTTATATTATTCGAAGTTTAACGAAAAAATGTCAATTTTCACCAAATCACCCCCTACCCCCGGAGCGATCTTACCAAAAAACAATCTGAACCGTTCGTTCTCCGGATGTTAACTGTAAGTATACCAAATTTGAAGACGATATCTTAATTAGTTCTAAAGTTATCGTGGCTATAAACAGACATACAGACGACAGACAAAAAAAGTTTCTTTCCCAAATCATGTTTTATATATGTTTTGACACTTTTTACGACGTTTAAGCGAAAATTTTTTTTGAAAATGTCGCCGGTGCCATAGTTCCACACGTGACGATGTGAAAGATATATATATATATATATATATATATATATATATATATATATATATATATATATATATATATATATATATATATATATATATATATATAAAGGCTGGCCCCATTGAAAACGAGCTGGCAGCCATAACTGCCCTGAGTAAACCTGAAACACGTCAAGTTGGCTTGCGATGGGGACAACTTTTGACGCAAAAAGTATAGCCCACACTTTAACCTCCTAAGCGTGTCATCCCTCAAGTTTTTTTTTTAATGGGAATAGCGGTCATGTGTAGCTCGTTGAAAAGAGCTTGATTCCCTATACATTGCTTTTTAGTGAATTTTCACGAAGAAAATTCACTAATAGAGAGGTATCGATGGTGAGACTTTTGGACAATTTCTTCAAATGAGCACGAATTAGGGCCTCTGGAACCCATTTTCATGGTCAGTTAAAATGTTTATATATATATATATATATTTGTGTGTGTGTAACCAGCCGTTAACTCAAAAAATACTTCACTGATATGGACCAAATTTTGGAATTACTCTTATTTTGCTAATGGCTTGGATGAGTTCGTTCGTCAAATTTTAACGGCCAATTTTTCTTAGTAAAAAATTAAAAAATATTTTTTTAAACGTAATATCTCTCAGATTGTCTAAGCGATTGAAACAAATATTTACAACTTAAAAGAACATAGACAGACGTGGTTGTGTACCAATTTTCTAGTCGTTTGATCAAAGGAAAATAAAGTTATTCGAAATTAATAATAAAATAATCTTCGACATCCCCTTAGATTCTGTAATGCAATATCTACAATGTTGGACAAAAACAGATGACGTTATATGTATTGCTATGCTATTTAAATAAATCGTAGATAAATTGACCATTTATTTCCTAATACCAGGACAAAGTTTCAAACGCCGTTAATTTTAGTATGCGAATGTATATTATAAATAAAAAATTTCGGGACGCAACAAGTGCGTTCTAGTAGTGAATTTGCATAACAATTGTACAATATTAGTAAGATATATTATTAAAACTAATTCTTTAAATTTAAATGGACCTTGGAGATCGGTTTTAGAGTCCCAGTTAGCGATGTTAGTCATAATTTTATAATATATAAATTGCAGATCTGACAGCTATATTAAGCATAGCACCCTGCAGTGACACTTGGAAGCTTTTTAAAGCAGCAAATGAAGAGAATATTTTCCACATGGCAATTTCAGGTAATATAAAATATAAGAAATTTTCAAGCAAATCGTCTCTTTTGTTCTTCTCCTCCAGTACATGTGTAGTAAATTTAGCAACATAAATAAATATAATGATAGTCCAGTCAAATTTTGTTTTTACCAGGAAAGCTGTGGGGTAGTTTTTATTATTATTATTATTATTGTAAATAAACAAATTGACACTATTTTCTTGAACGTATAACTGCAGTTTCGCTGAAGTTCTCAGCTATGTCAAATTCAGATGATACTTCAGCAAAACTGCAGTTATAAGTACTTTCAATAAAATAGTGTAAATCAATTTGTTTATTTTAATTTTAATTTCTTCCACTACGCATGTTTTTGTGCTAAATTCGAACCTGAGGTTTGCTAACAAATTTCGTGACCCAGCATTGAAAAAAAAATGTGAATTTTTTTTTCCTTATAACTCGAAAACTATAATTTGTTGTAAATAATCTTTCTACTCAAAATGAAAGTACTAAAAATTTCATACAAATTTATTATTTAGATTTTTTTCGCTGACCAACCGTTCGGGCTTAAGCGCCAGTTGTACAATTTTGGACTTCATTAAATAACTTAAAATGACCTGTAACTTTACCTATACGATCTAAATAAGGTATGTGCAAAGAACTGCGAGCCATTCACTGATTGACAACCTTTAATAATAAATTCGAAATTTAGAGTGGAAAAAGTGGGGTTTTGTGTAGGCAGCCGAAATACACAAATTTTCAACTAGCGCATGAGCCCGAACGGTTCCTCGGGGAAAAAAACACATAATGAAATTTGTAGAAAACTTTATATATATTAATTTTGCGTAAAAAGGTTATATACGAAAAGTTTATAGTTTTAGAGTTATAAGCAAAAAAAATGTAAAAAAATATGTTTTTTTACCTTTTTTTTTGTTTTTTCACAATGTTACGTTACGATATTTTGTTAGCAAACCTTAGATTAGGATTTAGCACCACACAAGACGTGGGATGGAAGAAATCAAAACTACTCCACAACTTTCCTGTTGGAGGCTCTTTTGAGAACAAATTGACTGTATTATAATTGTAATGCCTAATCTGTAGTTTAAATAGTATCCACAACAAAAACAATTCTTTTTTAATTATTTTATTTATTGTATATTTTTAGAGGCTGATTGTCCACGACTGCCTGTTGATGTAGCGTTGACGGTACCAGTTATCTCGAAAGGAGAGGAAATGCCTCAGTTACTTCTTGACATGAGGTCTTCTGGAGTCTACAAATCTACATCGGATGTTATTATTTATGATGCTACTCTTTGTAAGTAACTTGTCGTATAGTGTAGAATTAAAATATATAATAATGAATTACAATTTACTTCATTCGCAAACACTTGTAGATATTTTTGAATCAAGTAGATTATTAACTGAATATTGGAACCTGTAATGAGCACTGATAATTACACTTGGAGAACCCAAATCACCACAGCACATCTTTTTAAAGACCTGACGATCGTTTCACAAACAAGGTTAGCGCCATCAGAGGATGAAAAAATGTTCATCCAAGCGTACTTATCAAATAGATTATGTGTATTTTGTGACAATGTGTTATACCAAATGTAGAGAGAGTTGCTTTTTATACATGCCATCTAAGATGTTGGACCTTGTATGTCACGGATCTGGGCAGATGTCAGATGACGTTTTAGTGTGGCTAAAAGAGCATGTGAGTGGGAAGAATACAAGACGTTACTCACCGACAACAAATTTATCAGGCGAGCCAAAAGAGACTCTTGGAAGAGGTTCTGTGATGGAAAAGGTCCCTGAGAGTTCCAGACTCCAAAAGGCATTATCCAATGAGCGAAAAGGGAAAATAGGATTCCTTAGAAAGAATGATGGCAAATACACGGAGACCGAGAGGGAGACGCTGGAGCAATTGCTGCAGACGCACTTTCAGGGATCCGTTAATCTTAAACCTAATGATGACAAGGATAGTACAAACTTGTTGGGTTCGCTAAGGAGACCGACAAGGCGGGACTGGAATTTAGCTAATAAGGTTATAAATGAAACGAAAATAAAATGGGCGATAGAATGATTTCAACCATTTCAATCTTCAGGAAGCCATGGCATCTTCCCAGCACTACTTCAAAAGGGGATAGACTTGTTGGCCCCCAGTCTGTGCTCGTTGCACCAGACCATTATTGCCCTGGGGTACGTGCCTAGGATGTGGAGAGAAATAAAAGTCTTATTCATTTCCAAACCGGTAAAGGAATCCTATTCCCGGGCTAAATCCTTTAGGCGGTTAAGCCTGACTTCTTTTTAAATGACAGGAGGGACTAATTTAAAGGCACATTAGTGATACGATGTTGAGCATATATCCGCTCAGCGCGAATCAGTGTGGCGACCAAGCGGACAAATCGTGTGAACTGGCTTCACATAAGGTCAGGGATAAAGAAATTGCACTGGGTGGATTCCTAGCCATAGAGGGCGCGATCGACCACACATCTCTCTTATATATCAAAAGAGCAGTGGAAAAACATGGGTATCCAGTCGGTAATATCCCGATTGATCTCTAGCATGTTAGAACACAGGGACATATACGCCTCAGTCAACGAAGAAACCGCTGGAGTGTGCGGTACACGGGGATGCCTGCAGGAAGGTGTACTTTCTCCTCTGTAGTGGCGCCTAGTGGTGGACGAACTCAAACAGATATAAACGAGGCAGGTTACATGGCTGTACGCTATGCAGATGACATAACCTTTATAACATCTGGAAAGTTTGGGGGAAACATTTAAGAGACGATGCAGGGAGCTCTAAAACTTATAGAAAACTGGTGCCGCAAAGAGGGTCTGGTGGTAAATCCACTGAAAAACACGGTCGTGCCATTCACAATACAAAGAAACCAGGGAGGGCTCAAACAGGTGTGTCTATATGACACCTCCATCCCAAGCATCACGGTGATCAGGTAACTAGGGGCAACTTTAGATAGCACATTGACATTCATATTGCACTTGGAAAGGATAACTGATAAAGCCACGAGGGCCTTATGAAACTGCCAGAGAATATTTTCTAAAAAATTGGGACTATCATCACGCATGACCCATTGGACATACCTGAGAATTGTTAGAGACATCATCACGTATGCATCATTAGTGCGGTGGGATAAAACCTACACGCAGCATTGCAGGAAAAAACTAAGCAAGGTACAACGAATGGCCTGCCTGGGCGTTACAGGGGTGATGACAACGACGCCCACATCGGATATGGAAAACATATAGGCCTATAGACTGAAGACCAACTCAGAAGAGGGAAATTCGCGGGATGGTCACAGCAACATCCTAAGAACAATAGATGATAATCACACTCTGAGCATGACCTCAGACATGATAAAGAAAACCTATCGGACCACTATACTGTACGAGATAAGTATCGCGAGACGGAAAGACTGGATAAATGGGAAAACCTCAAGGCTCAACGGAAATGGATATTTTACTCATGGGGCCATAAGAGCAGATGGAGCAAGATGCGGTATATATGGAGGCAACTGACCGGGATGCAGGATATCTGCCAGCCTGGGTCGTTATGCAACCGTATTTCAGGCGGAAACACTAGCCATAATGATGTCTGTACAAATGCTACTGGAGAAGAATTACAGAGGCAAGAGAATCTTCATAGCTACTCATAACCAAGCAGTCCTAAAGGCGCTGGGGACAATCGCGGTCAAATCTAGCACTTGACTACATCCGCAACCTAAGCCAGCTGGCGGCAAGCAATACCGTCAAGATGTTCTGAGTACATGCGCACGCCAATATAAATGGCAACGAGGTAGCACACCAGCTCGCAAAAGAAGGGCGTGCAAGGCCTCTAAAGAGGCCAGAACCATACTGCGGGATTGCATACCAAACCGCAAGACATGAAATCGAGACGATGCTGCAACGGTGGCATCTGGAATACTGGAACAAATCTCTCTGACAAAGGCAGGCAAAAGCCCTCCTCAGGGAACTATCCAGCCAAAGAGCAAAAGATCTGCTCCAGTTAAGCAAGAAAGAACTAAAACTATTGATAGAACTGATAACGGATCACTGTCATATGAAGAAACACCTCTATACACTGGGGATTAAATCACACACAATGTGCTGAGGGTGCGGAGAAGAGAGGAAACTCCACTACACATAATCTTCCACTGCGAGGCATTTATAGAAGTACGGCGCAGGTTACTAGGGAACGAAAAGGTAAACTTAGAAACTCTAAAGACTGCTCACTACAGGGCATTACTGAACTTTGTCAAAGAAACGAGCATCCTAGAGGAGTAGGAGGGTTTTTGGGGACACAGTACGCCAGAGAGACCGCAGTGCAGGGACATCAAAAGTATACCACCCCTGTATAATAATAATACTCGCATATGCATAAAAGTGTGTGAGTCAAAACTGAATCCTGTGGAACACCTGCATTAAATTCTAATCAACCAGATAAAACACCATTGACGACAACGAGGAGCACTCCTTGAGAACTTTAGATATCCATATGCAGAGTTTGGAAGATGTTCCATAAAATGGAAATTTATTGGCGACTACCGCATGCCACACCTCAACGAATTAATATAAATATCCAATGAAATTGTATGACTCTAAATTTGTCAAGAGCAGAACTACAAAGGTGGTGAGAATATAGTCAATGGATTGGTTTTGACAGAAGCCTTATTGGCGGTCGCTTAGGATGTACTTTTTTTACGTACTTTTCTTTTCATAACTTTAGACAAAAGTGATATAATAGAAATTGAACGATAGTTAACCATCAAACTTGTCTTCTTTTTAGTGAATTTTCTTTTTAAAAAAATCACTAATAAGGACATCCCGACTTTTGAATTTTGAGAAAATGTTTTCAAATGAGCGCGAACAAGGCCCCCTGTAACCAATATCAGAGGTCAGTTTCAGACTTTATGTGTAATATACGTATATTTATATGTCATACCGATAACAAAAAAAGGGCTGATTTTGTTCAAACTTGGTGAGTACCTTCCTCTTGCAAGTGGCTTGGATAAGTTTGTTAACCCGGAAGATCGGTTCACCTTTTCCGGGAAAGTTTTGTGTTTTCTTTCGGAATTTTTTTATATCTCCGGAAATAACAAAACTATGGCTCCCAAATTGGGTGCGCGGGCTTATCTCATAAAAGTAAACTACATGCCAAAATTTAGATCTGTAAGTTGAAATAAAAAAAGGTAGAAGCATTTAAAGAAAAAAGTTTTATGTGCCAGTGATGACCAAACAAAATATTTTTTGTGTACAACAAAATCTATCGTATATTACAGACAAAGATTAAGCTTTTTGGGCAAAAAGATCCAGAAATCCCAGAAAAAGTACTTTGAAAAATTCATAGTTTTTCCTCTTAAAACGTCAAAGTCGCGATTTGAAACGTCAAAATTGGTAACTTTTAGGCAAATAACCTAAAAAGAATACGGGTTATGTAGACAAGATGTCGCAAGAAATGTGTTTTACAAAGCCTTATGTTTCTGCTACAACCGTCATTGCCCTTGAGTTTACTAAAATACTTCCAGTAAATTAATTTGAAATAGACCCTTCCTCCGACGCTTTGCAGTAGTTTTAGTTATAGAGTTTATGGTTTAATAGTCTATAATTTTTAGCGAATTTTTGTAGAAAAAACTCGTTATTGAAGAGACCGCTACTTTTCAATTTTGAAAAGATTTCTTTATAGGCGTGAACTAGGCCCTCTAGAACCCACCTCCTGGGTTCGTTTAAGTTTTTATCTGTTTACATATATACAGGGTGACCCAATTTTACGGTAAAGGTCAATACATCCGTAATAATACTAGATAGGAGAAAAAGTTGTATACGTTAATCATAGGGCGTGTTGACCTAAATCTTATAAAATCATTTTGACAATCACAGTTAACAGTTAATTTTGTACTAATTTTATATTTTCAAGAAAAGCAATTTTCAAGATCAAATATTTATCTTAAGTAATAAATGGTAATGATTTAGAATATTCTTAGTTTATCTTATAACTTGAAGACTAAAGCTATTTGAAAATATTGCGCCTGTGATATTATGTTATTTGAAAACCACCAATAATTCTCACAATCATGTTATGTGATTTTCATTAATTTACTGCTATATTTACCCTTTTAGCTAGAGACATGGTAATACGAGTCATTAAGTCTCTTACAAGAGAATCAGGAAAAGGCGCATCATCGATAACCCTTTTACGCTTAGAAAGTGACTCAGCTATTAACATCAGAAACAGTATAAGAGATGCTATTTCATCTATCAACATGGAAAGAGTTGGAAGGCATTTTTTAGCGATTTTGAGTGTGGAGTATGTGGATATAGTAATGGAGTTTGCTAAAATGTATGAGTTGGTGAATACCAAAACGCAGTGGCTTTATGTTATATCGGATACCAACTATAAATCTACCAATATGAGTCGATTCCAAAAGATGTTAAAGGAAGGAGACAATGTAGCTTTTGTATACAATACTACGGTTACGAAAAGTTCTTGTAAGGTAAATAGTAAAATCCACTAGATTAGCATACTTTATGTTATATTTTTTTCTTATTAGTTACTTAAACTTCTTGTAGTCAGGTTTAGAATGTCATTCTGAAGAATTATTAGAGGCCTTTACGACAGCTTTGGATGAAGCCGTTCAAGAAGAATTTGAATTAGCTGAACAAGTATCCGATGAAGAATGGGAAGCTATTAGGCCAATTAAGTCAGAAAGACGTACGTCCCTGTTGGAAAAAACGAAGGTAATAGTTGTTGAAATGTTGGCTCTAGTATGAACCAAGCCGGATCTTGTATGTGCAAGCAGCAAGGCCATTTTAATTTTTGTGTTATAATTTTCTTTAAAATTTTACTACGGCGACTTGACAATAGGTTTTCAGAAGGTGGTAATATACATATTTTATATTATCCAGAAAAATGTTACATACCATTCAAATTATGCTGATTAATGTTCTCTGGCGACAAATCTTATAGAAATCATTGATAAACGATAAAAATAATAAAACGGATTATCATTAGGCGAATTTAAAAATATATATACACCACACAGTCATACAAGTTTTTAATAACTTTTAAAAAATGCGAAAGTTGTTGAACGATTGTGACGAAAATGTCATCGTCTGGTACAACTGATAAAACAAATTAGCTTAAAAAAGATATCTGGACATATACAGGGTGCTGCGACTTTTATGTCGCTCAGTATATTTACTTTTAATAGATTTTTCGGACTTAACAGTTGTTCCAAAAAACATTTATTGCTAACTTTATCTCTTCTCGTCGCCCGTCTTAAATAGTTAGACATTCAATTTTTATACATGTTTTGTCTGACACATTCATAAAGCCCAGTTAGGACCTCTTTAGGTGCACACTCACTCCTAGTTACCGTGGTGATAACTCCCAGAACTTGCAACTCTTCTGGTTCAGATTCAGGTTCTTAACAATTATTATGAATGTATTATTTCATTGTTTAATTAATTTCCTTATTTAGCTCTAAAATATATCATCATCATCTTCATTATTAAAGTCCAAATGCGATGGCGCCCTGTCGCCACAATCATGATTTTCTGCCTTCAGCAGCTCTTGTGATTTCATTGTAGCTTGCCCAATCAATCTCCCCCTTTTCCAAGTATGTGTCTTTTAAATAGAGTGGTCAGGAAAGTAGTTATGTTTCAGAATATGTGCAACAAATAATGCCATACTTCTCTCAGTTTCTTTCAGCGTGCATTTTTCTTTTGTCACTTCTTTTAGCACACTTTTATTTCCCTTTCTATCGGTTATGCCGCTATTTTTTATTCATTTTATGTTCAATTTAGGCTGAAAGTGCCTATAATTTCAGTATCTTGTTAAATTAAAGATAGTCTGGAATCCAAATTAAAGAATATAAACAAATAAGTAAATCCTTGTAGGTCAAAAGATGATTCTCTCTAATTTAAACATCTTGCTCTACAAGATAACTGAATTTTTTATTTATATTGTTTCATATTTTAGACGAATATATTTTGGAGGTTTGAATATCGGCCGGTCAAATAAGGGGTCGGTCCTGGAAATAACTGTTGGAAAGCTAAACATTGTTTTGGTCGGTTCATTTAACGTCAAATTGAAGTATCCTAGGTTTGCACGGTCTCTCGACCGCCGTTCGACTCAGAAGGTTAAAAAACCGCGAAATTTTCTGACGTTTTTCGGTTTTTTGTCTATAGCTCCGAAACTCTGCGCTTTAGGGAATACTTTATTATTACAAAATTTAAAGAACATTAAATTATACTTCAAATAAGGACCCTACTTAATCAGTTTGGTCAAGTACTGTGGCTGAAATCAACGTTTGAAAAACCGTGATTTTTACCAACTTTTCTGCAAAACGCATCATAGTGACTTTCAATCGTCCGTCACACGGAAACTACCATTCTAAATGAATAAATGTATGAAATTAAAGTTGTAGAGCATCAAATTGTGTGTTTAACGACTACCAAAAATTTAGAATTTAGTCAAGTACATACCGAGAAATTTCAAATTTTCCTAAGCTTGTCATATGCGATATAATGAAATTAGGCGATCTGAACAAACGACCACAACTTCTCCGTAGGCGATATAAATATTAATCTGTTGACAGACTCAGAAATTTCTCATAAAACATCTCAAAAATTGTAGAAACAGTCATAAAATTCAGATTAACAGGATTCTTAGATAAATATAAGCTTTCCGATAGACGATTTGGTTTTAAAGCAGAAGCTTTCACCGCCGCTAACAACAGTAGGTATGTAGTTTTTGCTTTTGGTAATAGTGAGAGGACACCTTTATAGGCACATTGCAATTTAATGTGGAAAGGGGAACAGGGCGTAACCTGATTATTTCCTACTTGTATTAAATGTACATGCGTTTTAATTCATAATACCACTTCTTAAGTTATTTCATGAAGATGTAGAGTTGGAACTCGAGGGTACCTTTCTTCTGCGCTGAACAGAATATGGCAAGTTTCGGAAAATGTGAATTTTTTTGGTATGTACTTGAGAAAATTCAAAATCTGAGGTACTCGTTGAACATACAATTTGATGTTCTACAACATTCATGCCACACGTTTTTTTCATTTAGGATGGTCGTCGATAATGTGTTTTGCAGAAAAGTTGGTAAAAATCACCGTGTTTCGACTGTCGATTTTAGCCATACAACTGGATCGATTTTAGTGAATTTTCGTAGAAAAAATTCACTAATGGAGAGATCCCGACTTTTGAATTTTGAAAAAATTTTTGCAAATGAGCGCGAACTAGGATCCCAAGAACCCCTATCCGAGGTCAGTTTCAATTGTTATATGTTTATATATATATATATATATATATATATATATATATATATATATATATATATATATATATATATATATATATATATATATATATATATGAAGCATTCACAGGCCATTTAGGCCCATAGCTTGGTAATACGTTTCCATTGCTTCCTATCCAGTGCAATCGTCTTCCAGTTTTGGACTCCTTTTTCTAGCAAGTCTTGTTGTGCTGCATCAAGCCATCTTTTTCTTGGTCTTCCTCTCTTCCTTCTACCCTCTGGATTTGACCAGACACACTTCTTCACCATTCTCTCCACACCCATTCGTTCTATATGTCCCAGCCACTGTAGTCTGCGTGCCTTAACCAGTTGAGACACCGGCGGTTCTCCATACATTTCATACACTTCCACATTTGGACGTCTTTCCCACATGCCATCTACTTTCTTGCCTCCGAAGATTCTGCGTAGTACCTTTCTCTCCCATATCGCTATTCTGTCCTCCAGTCTTCGGTTCATTGTCCATGCTTCACAACCATATGTCAAGGTTGGTCTTATCACAGTCCTATATACTCTGAGTTTCGCAGCACGCGAGATGTTCTTTGATCTAAGGAAGCTGTTAAGCCCTCCTGCACATCTGTTGGCTTTTGCTATCCTTAGGTTAATTTCTACCTCCTCATCACATCTATTGTCTACTAATACACCTAAGTACATGTAATTATTAACCTCTTCGAACTCTATGACTCTCTCCCCTCGCATTTTCACTGTAAAAGGTTCACTATTAGTCACTTTAGTCTTTTTAATTGCCATATACTTGCTCTTGTCCTTATTTATTTGAAGTCCCACACTGTCTGCTACTTCCACCAAACTTCTAGTGATACTTTCCAGCTCTTTTCTATTTCTGGCCAGTAACAATATATCATCCGCATAAGCAAGGCACTGATGACTCCTGTCAAACAAGCTCCCAGTTCTGTTTATACCACTCTCTCTTATCACTTTCTCCAGAACTATATTGAATAGTAACGTTGACAGCGGATCTCCCTGCCTCACTCCTCTTCTCACATCAAACTCTTCTGTCAGATTTCCGTTTACCCTTACTGCGCACGTGGTGTTACATAGTGTCATTCTTACCAGTTTCACAATATACTCGGGTACTCTGAACTCTCTAAGTATATCAACTACTTTACTTCTTTTCACTGAATCGTAGGCGGTCTTAAAGTCGACAAAGATCATGTGTACTGGAATCTCGTACTCGTAACAGCCTGTCAAAACCTGCTTTAGCAGACATATCTGGTCAACTGTCGACCTACCCTTCCGAAAACCAGCCTGATATTCCCCTAGCAAAGGCTCTATATATTTTTCTAGCCGTTTCTTTATTAGTGTTGCTAAATATATATGTATATATATATATATATATATATATATATATATATATATATATATATATATATATATATATATATATATATATATATATATATATATATATATATATATATATATATATATATATATATATATATATATATATATCACACCGATAACTCAAAAAATAATGGGCAGATTTTGATAAAATTTGGCATGTACCTTTCTTTTGTCAATGGCTTGGATAATTTCGTTAGTCAGGAAAATCGGACGAGGTTTTCCGGGATAATTTTGAGTTTTCATTCGAAAAAAAATTCTTATCTTAAAAAATAATGGGCCGATTTTCATAAAATTTGGCATGTACCTTCCCTTTGTAAATAGTCTTGACAAGTTTGTTAGTCAGAAAAATCGGACGAGGTTTTCCAGGAAAATTTTGAGTTTTTATTCGAAAAAAATTTTTATCTTAAAGAATAATAGACCGATTTTGATAAAATTTGGCATGTACCTTTGCTTTGTAAATGGCTTTGATAAGTTCGTTAATGGAAAAAATCGGACGAGGTTTTCCGGAAAAATTTCATTTGGAAAAAAAATTATCTTAAAAAATAAAAAATCTATGATAACCAAATTTGGTAGGTAGATTTACGATATAAAAAGTAAACTATACACCAAAATTTAAATTTCTATGTTACAAGAAAAAAAAGTTATAATAAAATATTTTGTACCAGATCATTTCTATGAAAATTCACTGCCATAACGCACTTGCTGCGTCCAGGCTTTTTATAAATTGAATACTCATTCGACGTAGAATTGAATGGTCTTAAATTTCTTTTAACAAAGTATTCGCTAGAACGCACGTTGTCGGAGCTAGAGGCGAGAAACTGAAAAACGACCAAAAAATTTCGCGTTTTATTGGACCCCCTGAGTCGCGGTGGTCTAGATACCGTGCAAACCTAGTATACTTCTATTAGTGATGGACCGATCAAAACAATAATAATTAGCTTCCCAACACTTATTTCCAAGAAACCCCAATAAGTTGTTTTCTAATGCATTAAACTATTATTAGAACCTCATATATAAATTAGCTGTGATTCTTTTAAAGAGTTGCATTGCACGGTGTACCTTGTTTCTGTCATTGCTCTATGCCCACCTTTCAAAAGCTTCTATTATCTTCTTTTCCTGCTTAGTCTTTGACTAAGGTTTCCATCCTATATATTCTGACGCTTCGTATGTATGACTTGATGAATCTCTTCCTCAGGCTTAAGTTGAAATGTTTATTAGTGAGACGAGTATTTTGTTTATTAATCGATTGCTTTGTCATCGCAGTCCTTCTTAGTTTTTTGTTACATTTATCACCGTCCATAATAATACTCCTAATGTTCTCCTATCAGTTCTTTGCCATCTGCCGACTCAATGCATTTATTTTAATTCCTGCTGCCTTTTTCTTCATTTTATTTATTGTATCTTCTATGAATAAATTAAATCACTATGGCGATAATGGGCATCCTTGTCGTTTATCTTTTCTTATTTTTAGCTTTAATTTCACATCCGTTTATATTCATTACGGTACTTTGATTTTTTTATAGATTGAGAAAAATGCGTCTATCCCCCCAGCTCTCTTCATTATATGAAACAATGTTTTTCAATCCACATTTTTGAATATTGTTCCAGGTCTACAAAAGACATAAGCGTGTCCCTATTTTTCTCAAGCTTCCTTTATTTTATTGTTTTAAGTGCTATCACTGCTTCTCTAGTTTCTCGCTCAGATCTAAATTCGAAATAATCTTTATGCTAATAACTCAATATTTTATTTTATTTCTTACTATAATCATCGCCACATAGGTGTATATCTGCTATTCTGTGCGGGCTGTATTTTCAGGCTTTCTCTGGTTTTCTTTTGTTTCCCTAAAATCACTGGGCCGTCCTTCGTGTGACATTTTGCAGTCAATTTAAAAAGTTCTTTCCTACATTTTATCTTGTATACGTTCTTTAAAGGCTTTCTCAAATTCTTCTGTTGAAGTGGATGGGCACAGATTTTCTGTCTTTATCATCTCCATTACATCTATATAATCTCTTTCACAATTAATTTCTTCTCCGGGATATCACTCTTCCAGACAGGCTTCCCAGTGTCTTTCACTACTACGAATAAATGTCCATTGTTATCCTATATGATTTTACTTTTTGTTCCTGATTTATATTGTAGCTGTCTTACCTGTTGGTAAGCATTATCCGGCCGTCTTTTCTTATTTTTCTCCTCCTGTTACGTTCTTGTCTGAACTTTAGTATTTCTGATGTAACATAAGATTTTCTTAGTTCTGGTTTCTTCTTGTCCAGTACTTTTCCGAAAATGCCTCTAAACCGCTTTTTAGGTCTGTCCACGCAGATATCAGATATTCCTGCGTTAATATTTATCTTATTATCAATATGAAGGCCTAACGAAGTTGACGTTTCAGTTACTTGGCAAAGAAAAAGTTACATTACCTCACATAATTCTATCAGCTATTCTCATCTTTCAGTTATAGCTATTTCTGTTTGTGATTTCAGAAAGTGCACTTGTATTATTGTGATATTCTGGTTTTTGCTTCAATTCTGACCAGCAGTATTCTGCCGTTGACAATGGTATGTGTTCATGACTTTATTTTTTTCCGTAATACGATTGAGACTTCATTCCTTCCTCGATCCAGCTCGAAGAAGAATTGAATAATACACGGAGTGGGTGTATTATTGGGGTAAATTGGAGATTTGTATGTTTGGATAGTTGACCTAATGTAAAAATAACACACTAGATGTTTTAAACAAATGGTAATTTTATTAAGAGTAAAATGAATTATATATACATGTGATGATAAATATGATATAGAGATTCGGTGGTCCAGTGGTAAGAACGTGTGTCTCTGAACCGAAAGGTACCGGATTCGATTCCGTGGGTTCCCCTTTTCACTTTTTCAGTACATACTGTACATTAACATCAACCGAGGTTGTGGAATTGTATTTAAGCAAGTTGAATGTCCTCACGTTCCGCCATTCGGAGGGGGCGTAACGTCGTTGGTTTAGTGTCCATGAGACGTTGGGCACGTTAAAGATCCCTACCATCATTACTGAAGGACAGGGGTTCGGAAAAGTTCCCAGGATAGTGACGTGAAACTGATCCCTGGCGTCGGTGATTGGTCATCGTCGCGGAAATAGACCGACTTTAAAGTAAAAAAATAAAGAAATATGATAAATACTCAGTTCTGAAGCAATGGGTACATTTACATGTTAAATTTATGTTTTTATTTGAAATTATGGCAAAACAGTGTTATATCCGCTGATTGATGGTTGGCGTTCACAAAACACTGTGCTGAATAGAGGGAATTTCTGTTTACTTGATTAAACGGTGGGTTACCAACACAGCTTGCTGCCTGGAAAGTTAATGTCGTTGCACTCCATAGGCACAGGTGTTTTAACTAGATTACATACAACAGCTGGAGTCAGGAAATTCTTTGCTTTCTGAAACAAATAATAGATACTCGATTGCAAACAGAGATTAGGAAATAAATAATATATGATGAATTATTGTTCATGTTTGAACAGTCACTATATTATATCATTATGGCATTATCACCCTTGAAGCCTTGATTCTTTGGCATTTTACTTCTGACTTACCAAATATATCTATATACAGTTCTTTCATTACTTTCTTTACTTCTTCCGGTCTTTCTGCCTTTAACAAATTCATAATATCGTAGAGACACAGAGGCTACGCCTATGCTAGGAAAACAAGCTTCTAACTATACAAGCTAAAATGTCACACGATTTTATTTGAATTTTACACCCATAAAATGCGGAAAATCACATAATGAAATCGCTATATTTTGATCAACGGGATAAAAACAAAAACATAAATATTCATGTTGATATTTTGAAAGCTGAAGAGAATATAGATAAGGGTATAACAACCCCGATTAAAAAGTAATTTTTGCTACAGTTAAAATTTTAAATGCTGCTTAGGTAATTTTTTATAATGCTTAATTTTGAAGATTTTTTACCATGAACATAATTAATCCTGAAAATGTTTTAATATTGTAATGGTTGTTTTGTTACTTTTTAGTCTCGTCTCATGTTACACATTAGGTGCATCAATTGTTCAAACTTGCATATTCAAACATGAACATAATTTCTCCTGAAAATGTTTTATTATTGCAATTAATTGTTCTTCTGTTACATTTTTAGTCTCGTCTTATGTTACACAGTACGTGCAGCAATTGTTCAAACTGGCATATTCAAACAGGAGAGACTTGGGGTAGAGAATACCAGCAAAACAGCTCTGAAGTAGGGGCAAAACTCCTAAGCGTAGGTTTGTGGAGAGCTAGTGATGGCATCTCCATGACAGATGAATTATTCCCTCATGTAGCACACGGCTTTAGAGGCAAGATGTTACCTATGGTGTCCTTCCATGTAAGTGAAAATACAAAAATAGTCCCAAAATTAAAATGTATATGTATGCAAAATTTTTACAGAATCCGCCATGGCAAATTTTGAAAATGAACGGAAGCGGCTCAGTTTTACAGTATGAAGGCTTGGTTTTTAATATTATCAAGGAACTTGCCAACAATTTAAATTTTACGTTTAGTGTGGAGATAGCCCCTGTTAACGTAAATAGATCCTTTCTTCAGATGAATAAGACGGCAAAACTATCCTATGAATTGATAGACATGAGCACTTACTCCATCCCGGACAGTGTCTCTTCCATGGTGCGCAACAAGTCAGTGGCCATGGGGGCCTGCGCTTTTACCATTACAGATGAAAGCAAGCAGTTTTTAAATTTTACGATACCAATAAGCGTACAAACTTACACTTTTTTGGTGGCCAGACCGAGAGAACTCAGTAGAGCGTTCCTTTTTCTCTCACCATTCTCTGGCGATGTAAGTATTCTTAACGAATTTACAACATAGCTTAATTCATAATTATACATGGTGATTCACAAGAGATTTCACCATCCTTAACTTTTTATTTTTCGAATTATAAACAAATTACAAATGAAAAATTTTTAGCAAATGTTATTTGGAATTTAAGATCCACATTCAAGAAAAACAAATAAGCGTTTCATTTTTCAGCTGCAAATTAATTATTTTTTCAATAGAGCAGCTGCATCTTATAAGTTCTTTGTAATCTGCTATTTTATAATTACGTTAATTTATTATATATGTTGTATATTTTTTTAAGCGTTCGCAATATATAAGGCTTGGAATTTAATAATTTGATCTAAATCAAGCAACCACTGACATTTTCTGAGTTTACTAAAAACAAAGGATAAGTACAATTTTGAGAAATCAATTCGTCACCATACAGTTTTCAGACCTGGCGATCGTTGCGCTTACAAAATTAGTCATCAGAGGGATGAATAAGCTAGTTTCAAGACGCTAACTTCGTTAGCGAAACGATCGTCGAGTCTGAAAATTGTATTGTGACGAATTGAGTTCTGAAAATTGTACTTGTTCTTTATTTGCTTTTAGTAAACTCATAAAATGTTAGTGGTTGCTGGATTTAGATCAAATTATTAAACTCAAAGCTTTATATCATGCTCGTAGCAGGTGCCAAACTTCATTCATTAACATAAAGGTTAATTTTTTATTTAACAGTTGCTAAGTGCTTCAAGAAGACTGCAACCAATGCTTTTTAAATTGTTTTCTGGTAAAAGATTCTATCATACATTTGCTTGCAAAATATAAAACTTTTTATTAATACATAATTTTAGGCAGTGCTCTCTTGCGAACTAGTAGTTAATAGTCGTTTTTTAACTGCGAATAATATATTTTCTTTTAGTTAAAAAATACATATATCTACTTTGAAATCTCTCGAAGTTGCAGTAAATATTCTATAATAACAAGTTGTTTATTTTAAACATTAACAGTACCTCCAGATTGTTTCCTTAAAGTCATCGTCTGCTACGATCCAAAAATTTCAGGGATGCCGCCCTGTTAAAACTTCTTGGTAAAATAATGTCCTGGAAGATAAAATAATATAAGATAAGATATAAGATTCTTATGCAGGTACAAAAAGAAAGTCACCGTTTTTTTTAAATAACTTTGAGCAACTAGTACAATTTTAAGGTACATATGATTAATAATATTGACTAGACTATCATTTTAACTGTGCAGACACCAAGAAAAATCATTACCTATAAATTCTTGAAGCAAGTTGCGTTTGCGACAATGTTCAAAAGGGACAGAAATATAAATGTTGTATGTGTTTTGAGCGCCTCAGTGATTTTTGTGCCACCAATGTTCATTTATGGGAGAAAACAGATGAACCCGTCGCTTTAACTGAAAATGTCATTCAATACAGAGTGTAACAAGTATTTAAGAAATCACCCATATCAAAAAATATGTGCACTTGAAGTTGCCGAACTATTTATCAATGATTTTATGCGGGTGGCTACACCAGAAAAGGCAATCAAGAAATTTCAAGTTACAGGAATTTCTCTCTATAACCCTGATGGTTTCTCTAAAGAACTTGAGCCTGCCCGACTTCATAACATCTTAATAACAAATATATTTGTACCATCTATATTTCTTACGTGAACGGAAGTCAAAACCTGCATCAGATCTGGAGAAACAAGTTCGAATAACCCCAGACCTCAACAAACTTCTGAACGTCAGGAGCCTCTAGAAGCGTCAAGACTCTACAACATCAAAAAAATCCAGGGCTCTAGTTTTCGGAGTCTCAGAAGAAAAAAGAAACGTAATTTCAGTAATTATTGCCGCTACCTAGGCCGTCAACTTCCACAATTACCAAAAAGTCAAGCTACTTTCTATAAAGATGTTTTAGAAAAATGCAAGTAAAATATTCATGAAACATCCACCCGCCAAGAAGAGATGCAAAAAAATATATAAAAACTTTCCAGATGTCTACCCAGTAATGAGTTCAGATGAAAAAGATAATAACGATCAGGACAAGATAGAAGATGTTAAGGGGGCCGACATTTGTTTAGTGGGTGGGGAATTGGGGATAAACTGATAATGTGGCAGTTGTGCATCCACAGACTGTGTCAACACGAAAAAAAAACAGATAACGTGTGACTTAGGTGTTTAGAAACATTTTTGGGGCATTATAGTGTCCACATGTTTACATTACCCTAGCTACCTGAGCTAATGATAGCCACGCTCCTTAACAATTGTAGCAATATAACAGCAACCAGTTCAAATTTGAGACCCGCGACTGCTTCTAGAGGACCAAAGAAAAACTGTTTTGTGGACTTCTGCCACATCAGGGGTCTGAAGGCTAATATTAATTTTCTACACCGTCACTTCTAAACTTAAGGTCGGAAAACCAAATTTCTCCTTTTTCGAACAATCCTCATTTCCTGTGATCAAAGTTACACAACGTGTTCAAGTTTACAGAAGTTTGTGTACCTATATATTCTAGAAACTGTGTATTTTGTAAACATATGTTGCTAACTTTAACTAACTGTCCTGATAGACAGACCCGTATACCTCTAAGGCATCACGAACTTTATTATTGTGCCAAAAGATCAATGTTTACACTCTTTTCAACAACTGAACATTATAGGTCTCCTTAAGTATGCCTGCCACCAGGCCACTCGAAAGTTTAGACGCTCTAGAGGAGAACAAGGATTCGTAAGATGCTGTTTGACCTGTTGATAATTTAACACTATAAAGGCGCTCTTTTTATTTAAAAGGTGTTGCCGAATAAAAGTCGCAAGCGAAGTTACTAACGAAGCAATTTGCGAGGAGCAATGAAGATCGACAGAAAAGGCAAAAATATTCAACCATTCTCATTTAATCTGATTTAGGATGCCTTTAAGGCAAACCACTCGTTTTTTAATAGAATCTAAAAAGGCCAAGGTTGTCTTTGGGACAGCACCTTAGACGTTAGAACAATATTCTACCTGTGGACAAATCTGTGTTTCATACAGCCTAAGAAGCTGATGTGGTGAAAATAAATTTTTAACGCGAAACAAAAACCCATTCTTTTTCGCTACCTTTACAATATTGTAAACATATAAATATCAGCAAAGATCCTCTGAAACTGTTATACCCAATATAGTGAAAGTGGATTATTTTTGACACTATTTTGCCAGCCATCTGAATGTATGGGCCTTGTGTAGATCACTTTTCTTAAGTAAGGTGCAATTATGTGTTTTGGAACTCCTAGCTAGAAATATTATACACGGAGTTGGTTGTTCTGATTCTCATTGTTGAGGTGCTAAAAGGAGATGTTGGGCTAGTCGATGAGACCCTACCATACAAAGTGCAATCAACAGCTAAGCTGCGCATCGAATTATTGATTGTTAACGGAAGGTCTTTTATATGCAAAAAAGTATGAACATACAAGTGGCGTTCCCTCAGAAAAATAAATATCCATAAGCAAATTTTGGAGCGGTAGCTTATTTTTGAACGTTTACCTGTCTTAAATTAGTAATATGTAACAAAAAATTGCAATTTAAAAAACTTAAACCAACAGTTCAAATCCTTTTTGCAAATTAATTGAGATACATCATCAATGTATATTCAAAAAAAATTAGTTAATACTAAGGTTAAATAAAATTGATTGCAACAATTTGCGAAAAATGCGTTAATTTATACCTCATGTCCGTATCAAACTCTTTTGTACCTGAAATTTTGCATCAGTGTGATAATTAACATTAGATATTGAATAAGAGGTTATTTCACCTGGATGTATGTAGGTGCCAGTATTTTTACCTCCTTTGCAAGGGTTCGTGAGTATATAAATATTATATTATATACCTATACTCATAATAGGCAATCTAAATACTTTTATTTAGATTTATACAATTATGATGAAAGCTTATTCAGGAATGTTTAATACTAGACTCGAACGGCTGCTTTATAAATTGCGTATCCTCCAAATTTTTCAATAGCAGAATTCCAAAAATGTGTGACGTGTGTAAGAATATCCACTGTGCATCGCTAGCTGCGTTGTCAATCGCTTAGGATGTCTTGTTCTTCAACTTGTTTCATCGATTTTATATTGGTAATCTTGTCATAACTTGTACAAAAATTATAAAATGTAAACTGGACGATAGTTGCCCACATTCCACCTGCCTTCCTTTTTAGGGACGGGTGGAAATGGGGCTTGTTTTCAGAAAAATTGAAAAACCTTCATCTTATAGAACATCGAAAACGGGCGACATAAAATTGGAGTTAGTTCAGAAGCACGCATTTTAAGAACTATTGGTAAAATTTCATTGGATCCCGATGACTTTCTGATTTTTCAATATAAGCTTAACAATACGTTGTGCGGCAAAGATTACTCTCATTTTTGACTTGACAACTGAAATAGTTAGTGGACTCTTTCCCTGCATATCAAGCGTGAAATGGAAAGTAATTACACTGGAAAATTAATCAGCTTCTTCTTTTGACGATTACCGATTACCACATAATTTGAAGCCAGTTGAGGAAAGAAACTTGTGGCGAAACTTCGACTTATAATTTTGCCATAGACCAGAAACGTTTGTTATGGTTTGGATATAAGATTGGTGGAAGTCATTTTTGGCGCAAGCGATTATCTGCGAGCTAAATTCCAGGTTTTGACTTTTTAAAACTATTTTATTTAACTATTACAAAAATACACTAAGATCTGCACTTGTTCCTTGCTGATACGAGGTGGAGTCTGGATTTCTCTTGCATTATGCAGATAAAGTCCAAAACTTGGGAAACATATTTTTTTTTAAATACATCTTAAATTTTGAATTTTCAAAGTTGTACCCAGACGTCATTTTGATTTCTATAACAATAATAGAAACGCCAAAAGTAGTTTTTAAATTGTTAGCCAAGTGTAAATTTTCTATCTTCGATGGGATACTTAGGGTCTCTATAAATACTCGTTGCTTGGGCGTTCAAACAAATTGAATCTTCCACCGTTAAACCTCATTGTTTGTTGTCAAACCAGGACTTTGCAAATCCTTGCCCTCAAGCATTATGAAAAGGAAACGGATTGCACGTATTGAAAAATACAGTAGACTGGTGTTTGCCATCATCCAATTTTACAAAGCGCTCATGATGTTCTTGTAGTGGCTATGTTGGCATATAGTTGCCTTTAATGGGTGCAACTTATAAATAATAGTAACCGAGTAGTAGTGAAGAAAAATAACTGAAATAATTTAGGAGTTTCATAATGAGACGGCATCTAAAAATAACTGTGTGGAATGCCAAATGATAATCTTTAATGTTGGTATTTCAGGCTTTAATAATAAATACACATTATTAATCGATTTTTTAAAATGCACAAAATCTTTATTTTGGCTTCATATAGTAGTTCAAATTAAACTACTTTTGCAGACTTGGCTGTGTTTATGTGGTGCAATAGTCTCTATGGGACCTCTTCTGTACTTCATACACAGAAACAGTCCTGTCTACGAATACAAGGGAACCAGCATGAAAGGAGGCCTCTCCTCAATCCTTAACTGCATCTGGTACATGTATGGAGCTCTTCTTCAACAGGGTGAGTTGTACAGTTTTTCAAACACTAAATCCTAAGTAGTTCAGGTGATTAAATATTTGCCTTCATAAAATTATTTAAAAGTCTTAGGTTAACTATAATATGTATAGTAACGAGCTGTCCTTAGGTAGTTTTCTGGATGTTAACATTGTATTCAATATTTTTCGTAACCCTGAAATGCAACCAAACCTAGATTTACGCAAACAATTCTCCTACATTCTTAAATACTGGGATATATAAATACAGCATATATTTATAGCCATTTAATTTTGACAACATAGGTAGCTTATGATAATGTAAAGAAAATTCAGCAAAATTCAAAAAATTATTTGCTCGGAAATCTGTGTTGGAACACCATGAACCGAAAAAGCGAAATCCAGAAATCAATAATGTTATTGTATGTGTGTGTATGTGTATGTTTGTGATGGTGTGTGTGTGTAACGATAAACTTCGATGAAACTAATATATTTGTTTTTGGCATATACACTCCTTAAATTTATAAACTAATGTGATTATAAAACAAATAATATGCAATGATGTTTGTTGCTTTTTTCCAGATTAAAAATATTTGCTTTGTAATAACTCATTATAGGTATATATTCAGTGATATGATGAGCGTAAGAATAGTCAAATATAACCTCTCTTTCTTCTGATTTTTTCCAAACCTAATTATTTCAAAATGGTGGCTATTTTTATTTTTATAACATTGCCGTAATTATTACTTGACCAAATCTTAAAATGAAATTTATTTTAAGGTGTGTTTGCAAAATTTAGATTTACGGTCTTTAGTTATTTTTCGATTATTTTTGAACGACTTTATAAATACGATAATTGGATAAAACCTTAAGCTAATGACTTTAATTTGGGTATATTCAATCCCTATAACTGAACTGACCTGACCTGCCGGGTCGAATTCGAATTACTTTAAGGGTGGCATTTAGCTATCACTTTAGTATAGGAAAACAAGGCCTCCTTAAATTGTAATTATCTCAAGAAATAGTAAGTGTACGGGAACAATTTAAAAAGCTGCATAATCTAGACAAACCACAAGTGGTGATGAATGTTCGCAAATTTCAAAAAAATGTTTTGTGTTATTAGTTATAATTAATTGAAATTCACTTAAATATTCCAATGATTTAGATAATATTATATATATGAACATGTTCCAAAAGAGACGACTTTGACTATTCATAACCTGCAGGAACAGGTAAAGATTTTTTTAATTACGTTTTTATTAAATGTCCACACAATACGATTCGTCCGGCTGCCCGAGGCAAATTCAGTACAAGTGCAACTGTATTGTCACTGAGCTGAGAGATGAGAATTTGCGCAATTGTATAACAGAGTGCGTTTGCATCGGACTGTCTACCTCCAGCATAAGCAGTGTTGTTAGTGTTATAAAAACTCACTGAAATTGAATACTGATTTTCTATCTTTTAGATTTTTCAAATAATTGTTATTAGTTCAATTTGGATGTGACCTTATAAATTATGTAATGACACAGCACAAGTCCAATACTTTTTGTATTCACATACTGTATGATTTTTATCCATAAACTATAATATATATATATATATATATATATATATATATATATATATATATATATATATATATATATATATATATATATATATAATCATTACATGTACAGTGTGGAGCGGCCAAATGGAATAAATTCAGTATCCCAATTATTTTGCATATTTATAAAGAATTCCGAATCACCTCAATTTTAGATTAAAAATGATATCCTGGAATGTGAAAACTTCACCCGTACATTCAACCCCCTTCAAGTGACAGAGCAGCCCCCAATTTTTTAAATAGGAAGTAGGGGCTTATGGTACCTTATTTGAAAGATCTCTTCATTCGCTATTCACAAAATGGTTTTCAACAGTAAGAAAAAGAAATTCATCTGAGTAACAAACTTCGCTACAACACACTAAACAATTAATAACTAATCGCGTTTTATTTTTGATATAACAATTTCAGTGTGCTTTTTGGACGTTTTCAATTAAAAAGAAGACATAAAAAGTTATAAATATTCTTCATAGTTGGCAATGTTAGTTTTGTTTAAAAGTCCTTAGCAACTTGCTCTGTGTTTGTAACCGCATGACAGTTGTCAGTTGTTAAGTACAATTTATAAACAAGGTTTATTTAATATAAATTAATAAAATAACTATTCTACAGTTAATTTGTTACGGATATAAAACACGATCACAAATCAAAATTGCTCGCCTAGTTCAATAAAAAAAATATTTTTTTATTTCAACAACACACCACGAGGGCTCACAGCCTAAATGCTATCGTACCGTGGGTGTCGACAAGGAGGAAAGAGGAAAACTTGTTAATTCTGGACTTGAAGGTTTAGAGGTTCGGGGGAGAAGGAAAAACATGTGCCGGCAGGGAATTTCACAATTTGGAAGTCCTAGCGACAAAAGAGCGGGCATAACAAGATGTTCTATGTCTGGTGACCTGCACAGTAAAAGGGTGCGTTCGCTCTGTTCCCCTGGTAGACCTGTTGTGGGCAGCAGGTGGACGAACTATGGAAGAAAGTTCCTCTGAGCAGTGCCCGTGCAGATATCTATAAAAGACAGAGACGTCACCAACGGCACGTGGGTGGGCCAGGGATGGCAGCCTTTGGGTGAGTTAGGGTCTCCGATGAGACGTATGACTCTCTTCTGAATGACGTCCAGGATATCTGGTGTAGAAGCGGCAGCTGCACCCCAGATGTGGGAGCAGTATTCGAGGTTTGGCCTTATTTGTGAAGTATATAAGGTATAGGGATTAGCTGGTGAAAAGTATTTGCGCGCCCGGAAGACGATACCTAATTTCTTAGCAGCCGCTTCTGCAATTGATGTGACATATTGGTGCCAATTGAGATTTTGATCCACAGAAATGCCAACAAGTGAAAAGGACTCATTACTTTAAATAACTTGGTTGTTCATTGTGATGGATCTAGGGCTGATGTATCTCTTATGAGATAGAAAGCAAGACTGAGATTTGGTGGGGTTGAATTGTACAAGATTTCTACTTCCTCAGTCTAATATTTTTTGGAGATCCACGGAGACAGAACCCTCCATGAATCTGCGATCCTCATCTAATTGGGCTAAAGAGACAGGCTTAGAATATTGTATATTTGAGTGGAGGGTGCTGTCTTTCGCGTAACTGTGAACTGGGTTGGGTGTGCTAGAGAGGAGGTCATTGATGTGGAGAAGAAACAAAGTAGGGGCTAAAGCTGAACCTTGAGGAACTCCTGCATTAATTGGATACAGTTTAGAGGAATGCCCATCCACGACAACAGAAATGCTCCGGTTGAAGAGGAAATTTGCTGTCCAGGTACAGAGTTTTGGTGGTAGGCCATAGGCCGGAAGTTTATTTAACAGCGCAGCGTGCCAGACCTGGTCGGATGCTTTGGATATGTCTAGAGCGACAATCTGGGATTCACTGTGTAGTTCCATAGACTTGTTCCAAGAATGGGTGACAAAGGAAAGGAGGTCGGCAGTTGATCTGCGCTGACGAAATCCATACTGCCTATCGTGGATTAGACTGTGTTTTTCAAGAAATTTTTGTAATTCGGTGTTTATATACTTTTCCATCATTTTAGAGACGACTGAAAGGAGAGAAATAGGCCTGTGGTTGCTAGGAAGCGCTTTGGATCCTTTCTTGGGGACGGGTTGTACTCGAGCAGTTTTCCAATTACTAGGGAATATGCCTCTATTGTAAGATGTCTGAAACAGACGAGTCAGAACAGGCGCAATTTCTGATGCGCATTTTTTGAGAGCAATTGCTGGGATCTCGTCAAGGCCAGAGGCTTTCCTGGTATTAAGAGAAAAGAACATCTTTCGTACCTTTTTAGTTTTGAAAATGATATCCGTCATTTTATGCGCGAAATTGGGGACTGTTGGTGGTTAAACAATTGGAGGTAGATTGAGAGTAGAATTGCCGACGAACTACGAGGCAAAAAGTTAAGCCTTTCCCAGGGCTGTAGAAACAATTTCATCCCCTGAAATAAAAGGTGGGAACGTGCTGTTGCAGAAATCATTCCCAATAGATTTAGCAAGAGTCCAGAAGGGTTTGCTGCCGTTGGAGATTGAGAGGACTTTGTTTTTTATGTGGTTCTTAAACGAGAAAGAATGCGGACATAGCAGTTTCTTGCGTCGTTAAATGCTTGACGGTTTTCTTGACTGGGATTGTGTAGAAGCGTTTTGTGATCTTTGACCTTTTCAAGTCTGGCCTTGCCACAGGATTTAGAGAACCAGGGCTTTTGAGTGGCTGATGAGGTTTTCTGTGTACGTGGAATAAATAATTCCATGCCAGCTTGGATAGTTTCGGTGACGTTTTGTAAGATATCAGAGTGCTCAAGATGAGAAAAGCAGACAGACGCCCATGGAAATGAGAAAAAGTAATCACTCATTTCGTCCCAGTTCGCGGAGTTGCAATGCCAAACGATACGTGGGTGTGATGACCTCGGGTTGCATCGCGCAGAAAGCAGTGACCATGCCATGGTCTGAGCTATCAAGGGGGGCGATGACTGATGTCTTATAGCATTCGCGTTTTGTAGTAAGAAGGAGATCCAAGGGATTTAAGCTGTGTGTTGGGATGCGACGAAAGTAAGTAGGTTGCTGAACTATATTGGCTAAAGAATTGCTGACTGCAAAGGCCTCCGCTGCTCTTCCTTGTGGATCTGTTTTTGAAGATCCTAGCCATTCTTTATTATGGACATTGAAGTCACCAAGAATAGTGACCTCGGAGGAAGGATATTCAGAAATCAGATGGTCGGTTCTTTCAGAAAGGTAGTCGAAGAGCTGGAAAAAATTGTTGTCAGAAGGTGACCGGTAATTGCAACAGATGAATTTAGTTGCAGCTCTTAGAGAGAGTTTCATCCAAAGTATGTCTTTTCTTTCAGCTTCTAAATTGGGGAGTCTGGTGCAGGGTAGATTGCTACGGACGTATGCACACACGCCTCCATGCAATCTAAAGGAAGTAAGGGAAAAAATGAAATGACGTTTAATGTCAGTTTGGTCTTGCACAAAATTAATAATTTTGGAAAAAATATGGTATGTGGAGACTGAGTTATAGTTGCGATGGTATATTGAAGTGGTTCAGATCTATCATAAATAAAGGCAATGAGTGAAGCATTTGATTGAAGAAATTAAAGTGAAGATAATTATATTTTCCTGGCTTGTCAAAATCTGAAGTTTGCCAAATTTGGTATATAATTGTCACATTCCTTTAGATGTAACTTTTAAAATTATGCAAATGTACACCACAAGTCCTAGACTTATTGTATTGGCATACTGTATGATTTTTACTAATAAATAAATAATAATAATAATACCCCGGGAAATTAAGATGATTAGTAGCTGTTTTGGCACTGATTTGGGTTTCGGTGAGGAAGAGAAGTTGGGGCCTATTAGCCTGGAGGAAATGGTGGACGGAGTTCAGGTTAGAATTTAGGCCACATATATTCGAGAAGGATATGTTAAAGCTTGTCGCCGGCGCCCCCTGTACACTCCTCTTCCGAAGATCCGAATGGAGGGGTATTTTATCTCCGGGATCTTTTGTACATGGAGGAGCCATCATCATTTTTGTTTATAAGGGAAACCGGCTTATACACCAGAACCGGAAACGTCCGTTGGGACTTCACCGGCCCCTTGATGTAAGGGGTGGTACACCTCCTCGGGCGTGAAAAAATCCTTTACTATCACGTAAAGGAAAAGTTCACAGCCACCTGCTTGACTCCGATTAGTCGCCTCGTACGACAGGCAGGAGTTACCTTGGGTCTATTCTTTTAGTTAGTCCCCGGACCCACAGGGGATTTCCATTTATATGAACATAATGTACTTTTTCTTCCCCTTTTTCCTTCTTTTAGCTTAAGATTAGGCAAAGGGATGCCAGGGAAGGTCAGTTGGGAGGATTGTGTGTAAACAGCACGTCAGGGAGATTTCGATTATTTCGTTACTTAAAATATTCTGCGAAGTGCGCATGATCAATAGGGCCGAGTTTTTACTATCACGAGACGCTCATCATTAACGAGGCTTTATATGTCAAATGACAATATCAACTTAGGATACGATGAAAAGAAGGGAAATTTACAGACGTGCAAACAGTATAGGGGTGCACTATCCATCTGAAAATGAATTATAATAGTGGAACACACCTTTGTTTAGCTTGATATAAAAGGAACGACCCCCGAAAACGTGTAAAATATGACAAAAACGTGTCGCAAAAGTGAGTACAACATACGTTTTTCCTACAAGAATTTCCAAATAAGTCCAAAAGTTTGTTTCTGCCCTCATTTTTTTGTGGTTTTCG
Organism: Tillus elongatus; assembly: GCA_964006375.1. NCBI lineage: Eukaryota > Metazoa > Arthropoda > Insecta > Coleoptera > Cleridae > Tillus > Tillus elongatus. The sequence continues at coordinate 150,464,214 of OZ023262.1, forward strand.
TCATCTACACCCTAAAACACGCCTACATACAAAATTTCATAAAAATCGAACATGTGTTCGGAAAGTAAATCTTTACCTTAATATTCATAGCTAATGTGGAAGCGTTGGTGGGAATGTCGATAGTAGAAGAAGAAAAATTAAAAAGTAACATTCACTAAAATCATTTGAACAGAAGAAATTTGGAAAGAGGATGTTTATCAAAATTGTATCACCGCAAGTACAAGCAGAGCTTGTTTGTGAGATGCATTGTATAACTTTAGTAATAAATAAATAAATTAGTCATTAAATTGACACTTTTCCGCTTATCTTTTTAGTGAATTTTCGTAGAAAAAAATCACTATGGGAGATCCCCACTTTTGAATTATGAAAAAAAATTTGCGAATGAGCGCAAACTAGGACCCCTAGAACCCATATCCGGGGTCAGTTTCAATTTTTATATGTATATATATATATATATATATATATATATATATATATATATATATATATATATATATATATATATATATATATATATATGTATATATATATATATATATATATATATATATATATATATATATGTATATATATATATATATATATATATATATATATATATATATATATATATATATATATATATATATATATATATATGTATATATATATATATATATATATATATATATATATATATATATATATATATATATATATATATATGTATATATATATATATATATATATATATATATATATATATATATATATATATATATATATATATATATATATCACACCGATAACTCAAAAAATAATGGGCCAATTTTGATCAAATTTGGAATGTGCCTTCCTTTTGTAAATGGTTCGTTAGTCAGGAAAATCGGACGATGTTGTCCTGGAAAATTTTGAGTTTCCATTAGAACATTTTTTTATCTCAAAAAATAAAAAGCTATGATAACCAAATTTGGTACGTAGGTTTACGATATAAAAAGTAAACTATACACCAAAATTTAGATATCTATGTTACAAGAAAAAAATAATAATAAAATATTTTGTGCCAGATCATTTCTTAACGCACTTGCTGCGCCCAGGCTTTTCTTTACTTACATTAGTTCCAATTTCCTTTTTTTGCAATTGTAATTACACATTAGGTGCATAATTTCGTTTTGCGAATTCACGTAAAAAATGTTTTCGAATTTTAGTGAAAAAAAGTGTGTATAGCAAATTTTCGTGTAATTTTTTAGGCATCTGTGTAAAAAAGACTTTTCTGTAATTTTTGTGCAAGATTACCAAGCCAATTTTTGTAAAAATGTCGTATTTTAATGAAACAAATAGTTTGCAAATTTTCGTGTAAACGTTTTTTTTTTAAATTCTGCCAAACAGCTTCCTATGAATAATTATATCTTGGCTGGTGTGGTTTCTGTGTACATTGCTTGGGAATGTTTGTTGGCCAGGAAAGTCAAACCAGTTTTTTTGATAAAATTTTAAATAAATGTTAAAAAAAATTAGGTACTTTTTCAAACAAAAAGTTAGTTTGATTTGTTACATTGTCTCTACTATAACGGTTATAATATCTACTCTTTCTAAAAAAACACATTAACATTAAAAAGAGTTCTTTTAAAATTCGCTATCATAACGGACTTGCTGCGTCTAGACTTTTTTGGCTTAGGCTACTTATTTCAGAATGGCGGCATTTAACTCTTTTTTCGATAAACCGATTTGACACATGGCCATTAAAGGGATGGATACTTGAAGAGTATGAGATGGAACGGTAATATTTAAATTAGGTCTGGTTCTTAGCATAATCAAACTTGATTTGGTCCTATAGTGCAGTTTCAAAATAGAAGGCACTAGGTTCCCAGAAATTATCGTGTCGTTTTACCTAAGTTTTTCAGTGGCGCAAGGCAAAAATTTGAAATATTGAGGCAATAACGAATTTTTCAGAAGTTATTAACATAAACCTCTTGTGAATGCTAAAGCCTTAAAAATAATATTATTTAATGTGTTTTAATTAATGCTAATACCTCCATAATATCTTGATTTCTCTGTAAATTCTCAAAATATGTTTGACGTATATGAAGCGTGTATTAAATTGATAAAATACATTTATGTGTCTTCAAAAGACTCGCTAAAGAGTAAGAAATGATATATTTTACTTGAGTAGCATTTTACTTCTGCTGGTTCAAACAACAGACTATTCTACCACAAGAGACATACTGTGAATAATAAAAAAAGTTCGGGACGCAGCAAGTGCGTTATGGTAGTGAATTTTTATTAAATGTTTCAAACTTGAATAATTCAATTTTCTATAGACTTAGAAAGTTGAATTTTGGTATGTAGTAAGGTTTTTCCGAGGGAAAAATATCCACCAAATTTCATTAAAATAACTTTGTAATATTCGGAGAAAAGAAATTTTTTTCGGTAGAAAATTAAAAGTTGAATTACTCCATTTTCTATCAACTTAGAAAGTTGAATTTTGGTAAGTAGTAAGGTCTCTTCCAAGGCAACATACCCTGTAAATTTAATTAAAACAGCTTTGTAATTTTCGGAGAAAAAACTTTTTTTCGAAAGAAAACTTAAAATTTTCTCGAAAGACCCTGTCCGATTTTCCTGGCTAACAAACTTGTCCAAGCCATTAATAAAAAACTCGGGACGCAGCAAGTGCGTTATGGTAGTGAATTTTTATTAAATGCTTCAAATTTAAATAACTCAATTTTCTATAAACTTAGAGAGTTTAATTTTAATACGTAGTAAGGTCTTTCCTAAATCAAGATATCCACAAAATTTCATCAAAATAACTTTGTAATTTTCGGAGAAAAAAAATTTTTTCGAAAGAAAATTTAAAATTTGAATAACTCAATTTTCTCTAAACCTAGAAAGTTGAATTTTTGTACGTAGTAAGATCTCTCCTGAGACAACATATGTAGTAAATTTCATTGAAACAGCTTTGTTACTTTCAGAGAAAAAATTTTTTTTTGAAAGAAAACTCAAAATTTTCTCGTAAAACCCCGTCCGATTTTTCTGGATAACGAACTCATCCAAGCCATTAATAAAAGAAAGGTACTTGCCGAGTTTCATCGAAATCGGTTAATTATTTTTTTAATTATCGCATGGATACATATATATATATATATATATATATATATATATATATATATATATATATATATATATATATATATATATATATATATATATATATATATATATATATATATACAGTGTGTCTAAAGTCTCAAACTGGATGGGAATGTATTGTTACCTCCGTTATTATTAGAGATAGGGAAACGGTTAAATTAGCAATGTTTTGTAGAACTTCATGCCCGTTCCAAATATGACTTGTATTTTGCCCTGCATCCTAAAAACTGTTTTCCTCAAAATTGTCAGTGCAATTACAAGATTTCTCAAGCATGTTGTACATCATTGGAAGGCTCTTTTCACAGGATATCACATGAGCAAAAAATCCAATATGGCTGCCATAATAAAAACAAACGTTGATACCTGTAGCTCAAAAACAAATGACAATCCTAAGTTAAGAATAGCACAAAAAGATTACTCTGTAAAAAGTGTCCTAATAATGTGCATGTCCTAGACATGTCAGATCAACGCCTACTTAGAGATTGAAGAAAAAAGAAATCGACAATTCATTTTTTTTCTTCAAAATAACTCGAAAACGAAAAGAGGCAGGGCAAAATACAAGTCATATTTGGAACGAGCATTAAATTCCACAAAACATTGCTGATTTAACCGTCTCCCTATCTCTAATAATAACGGAGATAGCAATACATTCCCATCCAGTTTGGGACACACTGTATATATATATATATATATATATATATATATATATATATATATATATATATATATATATATATATATATATATATATATATAGTGAATTTTTTTAAAGAAAATTCACTAAAAGCACCTCAGACAGGTCTTTTATGTCGTAAACGGCAAAACGTCATGGATTAGTCGTCACGGCACGAATACTGATGACGTAAAAATCGGGTGAAAATTAGAATTATGCCCAACAGCACTTTCATGTAGTTTCTCTGCACTTTTTAGGAAACTGGGTACAATAAAAAATGAAAATATCATACAGGTGCGTTACAACTGGGTGATATACTGTGTTTAGAGTGATAATGAGCAATAAAAATGAAGTCAAAATGCGAAAAACACGATCATGAAAATGATGAAAATTTCCGTAGCAAAAATTACGATATCGCGGAAAATACCGTGTGCCCTAATGTTCTTCGTCATTTTCGTCATCTAAGTACGTGTTTATGCAATTTTTAATCAAAATCGCGTATATGTTAAGGTAGTATACAATTGTGTCTAATACGTTTGGTTCTTTTCAGATGGTTTATCGTTATAAAACGAAAACGGATCGGGAAAATTCTTGTTCTAAAGTAAACATAGCAAATGTTGTGGAAAATGTAAGAAAGCAGCTCTCAATTCACAAAGTTGCTATAGATATGATATTAAATACTCCACTCTTCAAAAACACGTTAAAAGTACAGCTCGAAAAAATCACTAGGAAGATACAAAGCTATACTCACAGAAGAGCAAGAGAATAAGAACTTTTGTAAGACAATTGGTCGTGTAGCAAAAGAATATTTGAAGTAACGGAAAGACAGCACTAACGGTTAAAGAAAGTTATCATCTAGATTTTACCATTGCCAAAAAATGTTTAACTCCAGATACTCATATCTCGTTGAAGATATAGAGAGTGTCCATAATCTGGCACTAGTAAAGTAGAAAAACGCCTGAACAAGAATATAGGAAATACAAGAGGAAAGTGCAATGTAGACAAACAAAAAGAAATAAGTATGTATGCAAATAAATAGTGAAGAAATATGGTAGTGTATGGAGCCAAATGCTGTATTTTGACTACGCAGGATACGAAGAGAATAAAATCTTTTGAAATGTGGACATAAAGAAAAGTGACAAAGACACAGTACACCGGTATAAAGATGGATAAAATTGTGCTGAAAGAGGTTAAAGAAGAAAAATGCTTGCTAAAAGAATCTGAGGGGAGGAACGCAAAATTTATTGAACATATTTTGAGGATGGTAACTTTTTGACATTATGTGAAGGACAAATACTTGGAATAGGGAAGATGGGAGAGGGAAAACTTCTGAAAACCCTGGCACTAATTATGAAGTGCGGAAGTAACAATGAAATGAAAAAAGCAACCGAGGACAGATAATCATGGTTGCGACGATATCGCGACGTCGCCTTTAGACTGTGATGACGATGATGACAAATGCTGTAAGAAATCACGCCAAGAGTGTGTGGTATTTGGTAGTGCATGTGCCTGACTGTGTATAAGTTGGACTCTGACAAGCAGGCTATGAATGAGAATATATAATGGGTGACTTCGCCAGGCGCTAGTCGCTGCCAGCAGCTGCATTGTTATGTCAAAATATGTTGACAAACTTTAACATTTTGTCCACATTTTTTTATATAACTATGCAGCTGCTGTCAGCGCTAGCGCCTGGCGAACTGTCAATTTTTCTCCATGGAGTTATTGACAACGGCTCTAATCGTCGAATATGGTATGAAACATTACTCATTACGCCAGCTATATTTGGCTTCAGGCTTGGTAAAATCTATAAAACTCAGCTTTCAATTTTCTGTTCATCCATTTCCCCATTATAGTCCCTTGTTTTCTTGGACTCGAATAGCAATGAGCCGCTTTGGAAGAAACGAGAATCGCTCCCTATAAAAGTTATTATGAGCCCGCGTCATTTTGCGCAATGGTGCTTTCCAACGTGTTGTAGGCTTTCTAAAAAAGCTTATTAAGAGCTTTTTATTCCCAAATCTTGCAACATCGTTGGGACAGTATGCCTTTGATTCGGCCAAGTTAAACCATAATTTTTTTGCCAGTTACTCTAATCTAAACCTTTTAATTACTCAGCCATTTACCTACATATATAAATCAAGATCCCCTCACACAAGCGCGAGCACACACTAACATTCACACAAATACACATTATGTGTCGGGGTGTTTTACAATTTACACCTGCAATCATCTGTACCTATTTGCTTACCTATCACTAGCTTATATTAGGAGAAAAAAGACAGGGATACAAATATTCTGCGTCTTAAGGGTCTATCTGAACGACTTTATGTAATTCACACAGGTTGTTCCTGGATGAATAAGGAAAACGCATGGTTAGACAGAAGCATAACTAAAAATATGTATACCATTTCAAGTAGGTATTACAAAATAACATTACAAGAAACCATAAATATTCATTGCTTTTTCTTGATTCAATTAAATATTTAGACCCAAGTAATAAATATGTGTATTTACAATCAAATATATGTCAATATTTTCTAATGCAAGTAAACGTGCCAAGTTAAAAGGACACGAAACGCACCGAGTCCGCAGAATATTTCCACATATATTTCAACTTGTACCCTCACATTTGTACAACCCATCAGCATATTATGCTCCATGTCCCCTAACTCGCCACACCCGCAATTGGGATCATCGTTAAAAATTATTTTACCAATGCATGTCCAAATCTTAATCTACAAATATTAACAATACTATTTTATTTAATACTTTGTTTTAAGCCAGGGAATCCCGGAACGGGTTGCAGCTGTTTGTAATAAAATACTGTACTATTATTTTTGTATGTTTTGTCCATTTTTGTGAGAGAATTAAACAGGTAAGGCAACACGTCTGAACCTGGACATGCATAAATTAATTCTTCTCCTGTGTCAATAGCTTCCTTAGCCAATGTATCTACTGTTGCATTATGTAACATCCCGCCGTGTACCTTTATCCAGCATAAGGTAACATCTTTGCCTTCAGATTTTTTATTGATTGAGCTAGCAAATACTACCGTAAAATTATAAACTTTATTAAGGCAACTCTTCTTCTTCTTCCTATGTTGTCTTCCTTAGCGAAGGTTGGAGATCACTTCTTTAAACGCTTCCCTATCTCTTGCAATGCGAAATATTTGTTCAACACTGAGGTTAGTCCATTCTCTGATATTCCTCAGCCAAGATGTCTTTTTTATTCCTATTCCTATTCTTCCCTCTGTTCTTCCTTGTATGATTACTTGTAAGAGAGACAGTATTTGTCATTACGAAGTATGTGGCCCAAATATGCTGTTTTTCTTATTTTAACGATTGTCATCATCTGCCGTGTCCAATTATTCTTAATACTTCTTCATTTGTGGTTCTAGCGGTCCAAGGAATTTGAAGTATGCGTCTGTAGAGCCACATTTCAAATGTCTCCAATCTTTTTATGGATTGTGCTTTTAATGTCCAAGGTTATACCCCATATAACAGCTGAGACCATACATAGCATACTAGGAGCCTTAATCTAATGGCTAAACTTAATTTCTTAATTGTGAACATTGATCCGTATTTTACAAGTCCCTTCCGGGCTATTTCTATTCTGACTTTTATCTCCTCATCTTGTTCCAATTGGGAATTTATTATTGCTCCCAGGTATTTATATTTGTCGACCCTCTCTAACTGTTTACCTTCTAGTATAAGTTGTATGTTGTCAATTAGAGTTTTTGAGATGACCATGTATTTGGTTTTACCTATGTTCATTGTTAGCCCCATTTTTTGCTTCCCCTATTAATACTAGCTAAAAGGATTTGTAGGTCCTCTATACTCTCCGCCATTATTGCAGTATCGTCTGCAAATCTTATGTTATTAACGATGGTCCCCCCAATGCTCACACCTTCCTTTCTTTCCCATAGTGCTTTCTGAAATATTAGCTGCGAATACACATTGAACAATTGTGGTGACAGCACGCAGCCTTGTCTGACTCCTCTTTGGATTAAGGCAACTCTTACTATCTGTAAAGATAACTACTTGTTGCGAGCATTGCTGTTTTACGTAGTGTAATGCAACAAAGGATGCAAGGATTTCTGCTGAATATATAATTTACTATCTAGTCGAAATGTTTTTCTAATTCCACCCTACAGAACAGTTCCACACAGCCTGTGGAGCTGTTTTTTAGAGCCATCGGTGAAAATGTGAAGAGACTATGGAAATTTAAACGTTACATCTCACCTAAATACTAGAGTCCGAACATTACAGGGGAAGTCATTCTAATTTTGTAAATTATGTTATTTTCAGTGTTTTTTGTTTGTTTGTATATTTATGCTATATGTGGGACATAATGTGTTTTGACAGAGATCACCTTTCTATGACAACATATTTTGGTATGGTGTTAGCAAATTGAACTATTCAAATTTGAAACATTTAATGAAAATTCGCTACCATAACGCAATTGCTGCGTCCAGAATTTCTTTTCTTTCAAACATGCATTATATATCGATGGAAAATGCAATAATGCAATAACATAAGGCGTGTTCGATTTAAAAAAATGTTTTTAATAGCAAATACGAGCAGGCATCAATCTGATTGCCAGTATAGCCTATGTAGTAGAAATAATGTACTATATTTTATCAAAATTACTTATTGTTTGAAAATATACAAAAATTTTCCAAAAATAAACTTAAATGTTGGTTTCCTAGCCAACAAACCTTACGTTAATAGCAAATTGGGTTATTGAAATTTGAAGGATTTAACAAATGCATGAACGAATTTGTTCTACGAAAATTAGCTAAAAAATTATATACGGTTAAACCATAAACTTAACTAAACCTACAGCGAAAGCATCAACTTAACTAAACCGACAGCGAAAACATCAGAAAAGGGGTCTATTTGAAATGAGTTTTCTGTAAACACTTTAGTAAAATGAAAGGCAATGACGGTTGAAGCTAAAACCTAAGGGTTCGTGGAACACTCTTCTTGCAACATTTTCTTTTCACAATCCGGATTTGTTTCACGTTCTTTGTCTAAACATGACTAATTTTGACGTTTCAAATCGCTACTTTGACGTTTTGAAGAAAATCCAAATTTATTTTCCTTTAAATGCCTATAATGCCTATCTTCTAACCTATAGAGCTAAATTTTGGTAGGTAATTTACCTACCATGATATAAATCGGCGTACCAAATTTGGTTGCCCTTACTTCGTTATTTCCGGAGATATAATTTTTTTTCGAAAGAAAACACAACATTTTCCGGGAAAACCTGGGCCGATTTTCCTGGCTAATGAACTTATCCAAGCCACTTGCAAAAGGAAGGTATTCACCAAATTTAATCAAAATCGAACCATTCTTTTTTAAGTTATCGGTGTGATACATATACATATATATATATATATATATATATATATATATATATATATATATATATATATATATATATATATATATAACTGACCTCGGATATGTGTTCTAGGGGGCATAATTAGCGCACATTTGAAAAAAAATTTCAAAATCCAAACGTTAGGATCTCTTCATTAGTGATTTTTTTTAAGAAAATTCACTAAAAGGAGTTTATATGACTGACGTGACGATGTTGTATTGAATATACGACAGTAGACAAAGTATATATATATATATATATATATATATATATATATATATATATATATATATATATATATATATATATATATATATATATATATATATATGCTTCGTTTATTTTTTCTATCAAGTCAGTCCCCCTTGTATATTATTTTGTAAGAAACCTAGTAGCTAATTTTTCTGCACTTGTTTTTGTGGGCGTTTCTTCAACTTCGGAGAACAAAGTGCCACTTGGTATACTATTTAGAGGGCCAATGCATAATCGAGGGCATTTATTTGGAATCGTTTCTAGTTTCTTTATGTGAGTGCTACTTGCGTTCTGGTAAAATATACACCTGTAGTCCATCTGCGATCTTACAAAGGACTTTTAAAACATTACGCTTATAGTTGGATCAGCTCCCAATTTTGTGTGATTTATAAACCCTATAATATTCAGTCCCTTTTCTGTTTCGTCATTACTTTTTGGATGTGATTTTCCCAAAGAAGCTTTCTATCAATAATAAACTCAACAAAATTAAGAGATGTTTTCCTTCATAAACCTTACTGCATATACTATAATAGACTGAGGTATTTGCCTTTTTTGCTAAACACTCCAAGCTTGGTTTTAGATTATATAATAATTAAACCTGTTGTGATGTAAGTACCCTTTTAATTCTATAAAATCGTTAGCTATTGCTTTTTGTCATTTATCTAATGTACAGCAATGTTTATATACACACTCGTCGTCGGCGTATTGAAGAAGTTGACGGTTTTATATCGACATGTACATGTCCTTTGCTATATTTAATATAGCCCAATGTATATGCTAGATATAGCAAAGGACCTAATATGCTTCCCTGCGGTATTCCTGTATTACTTTTTCTAGGGCCATAAAATATATCTCCTACATTCGAGTGTATAACTATATGTCTTCATAGATTTTTACAATTGTTCTGGAGAAGTGAACGGGTACGTCAAGTTTGGTCCTATTTACAAGCAGCATTCATAAGTTTACGCTATCTTATGCCCCACTAACATCTACAAACATTGTCAATGTTGATTATTTCTTGGTAAATGATTCTTCGCTATCCATGATAAAATCGGCAATATTTCTTCAGAAGCCATGTTGGCTTTTTAATCTAGCGGTTCAATAGTTGCTCAAAAACCTATAATATACAGGGGCCTAAGGAGATGCCCCCATAGAATTTGCAGTTTAGTGGGTCCTTGAAGCATTTTAACAAAGCAATGATAATGTATATCCTCCACTGTTCGGGTTGTTTCCAGACATCCAAATATTATTAAAATTTACTGCAAGTATCAATTTTATTTTATGAGAAAGGTGTGATATCGTAAGAGATTCCATCAGCTCCTGAATACGACTTTTTCGTTCTGTTTTTTAGGATATTTTCCAATTCTAATAATGATAACTTTTGAAGTAGAGAATTATTATTTTGAAGTATGTGTACCGCATCATGATTATTTTCTTTGGCGTAATCTGGTTGATACTGCTAAGGAATTATTCTGTCCATGTGACATCTTGATATTTGGTTGTTCTATCGGTGTTCCTATTATACAATATCTTTGTGATGCTCCAAATTTCGGTCATTGAGGTGTTTTTATTTATTTTTTCACAAACATTTTTTCAAGAATTTCTTTCGCTTGCCAGCATTATTCCCTATTTAATAGCTGACATTTTTTACGAAGCTTCGCTTAAAATAGAGTATGTTAAACTATTAGGATTTGCATTTTGGCAGCTGTGTCTTTAACTTCAGCACTTATTTGTGTTTCTGAGAAGTTAGTGCCTACTATTTTGAAACCATACTATAGCATTATAAACGGCTAATGGGTATTTAACATTCGGAGTCGATTAATGTATCCAGATATTTTAGTACTTTTTGTTTTAATTTTTAACTAGGGTAAAAAAGAAATGATAAATGTTAGTAATTGTTGACAATTCACATTTTTTGAAATGCGTATTTTTTACAGAGCCTGTTACCATAGTTATTTGTGATTGTCATTATACCAAACGTAGAACAAAGAGAAAATTAATTAAACACCCATGCGTGAAAAAAATATTTGATCAAAATTTTAAAATATATTATTTAACTTCGTTTAAAAAGCTACACAGCCAGTACTTAATGTTGCACTTTTATGGCTAGTACCACATTATAAGCTTAAACTAATTATTCGAGCAGTTTAAAATAATTTAAAAAATTGAAAAAGTTTCCCTTATTTTTTTAGCGAATTTTAATAATATTGGAAACGTAGACTAGATAATAATTACTTCTTTTTACTTAGTTTCCTTTTTCAAGCCATTCTACATGACTCTAATATTCATATTCAACCAGTTTAACTGGATTCTCAGTCTATTAAATAGGTTAAATTATTTCGTTATCAATCGTCTGTTGCATAAGAATGTATAAATAGAAAAACACATAATTTATGTTTATTTATTCATAAACGTTTCTTCTACTGGTACAATCGAAATCTTTTAAAATAAATTAATGAGACATTATTTATTAAAAAATATATTCTCTTAGAAATATAGATAGATAGCAACCATAACTTTTTATTCAGTTCTTAAAGGTAAAATTAAACAACAACAGTTGTCAACCAATTTAAACTGAGTTTAAACAAGAAAATGGTTTACATTTTCACGGCCGGCTTTGAATGGAATCCTGATTTGAATCCTCCGGGCTATTATGCCGTGTTAGAACTCACTTAGTGGGTTGCTAGACGTTTTGCCAACCATAGCTGTTGGTTTCTTCATATTTGTCAGAACGTATAGTCCAGCAGTCACTTAGTAAGTTCAAACTAGGCATAACAGCATTGTTACCATTCACGATTCCAATCAAAGCCGGCCCTGAAAGTCTATAATCATCAATGTCAAACCTATCTGGGAAGGTAGTCGTAAAAGCATTCAGCTGCCTACTAAATGGAGGTAGGCGACAATTCCACAGACACTAGCATATGACGCGTCCATCATCTACAGGGTGTAAAAGTAGTTACCAGAGTAATGTCTGTTCAGTTTAAGTCCACCTACGGAGTAAATCTGTTGCTATGGTTGACGAAACGTCTAGCAGCCCATTTAGGTTCCAAGCAGAAGGTCAATAACACAGAACACGCTCTCAATTCGACACATGTTTTTCACCGTGTACGTTCATCGATTGATCGGCAATACCTGAACTGATGTAAGTCGTTCAGACTTTGTTACGTTCAGTTAAGTTAGGGGGTGCTTTGGTTTGGTTTTGTTTCTTCACTGTCGCGCTAATCGACGACCTCGGATGATGTTGCCCTGTCGTTGCAACCATGAATCTCTCTCTCTCTCTCTCTCTTCAGTGGCCCTTTTTATTTCATTCTAGGCTCTACTTTGTCAATTGGACCAGATTTTCAAGAAGTTCACCTCTTGGTATACTTCTTTCCTTTTTTTTCAAATATATGTCTCAAATAATATTGTTATAATGTCTTCGAATAAGACCAATAATTTTACCTTCCTTCTCTAAGTTTCTTTCAACAAACGACTTTCTTCTCTCGTGTCTTCTAGAGTACGTTTATTCGTCTTTTTATCGGTGTACGTTATCTCTGCCATTTTTCGCCATGTCCCTATTCCAGAGATCCTATTGTCTTAATATTCTGCTTACTCGAAGTCCAGATTTTCGTTCCATACATTATAACACTTCATACGCATTACTTGATGAACCTCTTCAGGTCCAAATTAAAATGTTAATTAGCGCATAACTCTCTGTTTTTATTTGTGGTTTTTGGGGTGATTTTGCTTTTCGTTTCAGTGAAACAATTTTTTTTTTATTGGATGCTTGATTTGCTATCTCGTTCCCCCTTTTCTGTTCTTTGCTTTATTTACCATCATCCGTAATAATAATCCAAGGAATGTGAATATTTATATCTTGTTCAAGTAATTGGCATTTAGCTCTATATCCATTTTCGCAGTTATATCCTTTCTTATCTCATTACTTTTGTTCTTGTTATATTGACTTATAGTTTAATTTACACCATCCAGTAACTACACTGAGCATCCTTTGCAATTATTTTTCCGTTTCTCCCATCAGCGCTATGTTATCAGCCTACCATTGTCAATTTTTTTACAACTATTGTCTTTTTGTTCAGCCTTTTAATTGTATGATGGGGTATTAAAAAGTGCTTAGCCTAAAATAAAAAACGCAATATTTTCTTAAAACCAAATTTTATTTAGATCCAGGCGTAGAATCTATTTCTCTAGCTTCACAGATTTGTCACAATTTTTTTTCATGTTTGTAACCCGTTTTGCCGCTTGACAGCATCACCAAGCAGGGAAACCGGTTACAAAGAAGGAACAAACATTTGTGAAGCCAGAGAAATAGCCTCTACGTCTGTATTTAGTATATAATGGTTTAACCAAGTGACAGCAACAACAGTTAATGAAAATTTTATTTATTTAACATAATCTCCTATAAAACTTACACATTTCGCAGAAAAAACGACTCAAAAAGTTTGAGAAATCTTCTTTAAAACGATTCATTTTCAAATCCATTGCGCCAAAAGCTTTTTCATTGCCAAGTGGTGATAATTAATCTGAAGCACACATTCATAGAAAAAGATGCAATCAAATTGGGTAATACTTTTAAATTGTCCGTGTTTTTTTTAAAGTAAAGGAAATGGTATGGATTTAGGATTAAATAGGTAGATGGAGGAAAATTTTTAACTGCTGCATATGGATGCAACCAGTCAAAATTGCATGTTAGACTAGCACAAATTATTAACTCATTTGTTGAATGATGCCATGTAAAATTATGATCAATAAATATATTATTATTATTATCTTGTTTTGGTCTCAGAGTTAACTTAACATCTGTTTGTAGAAATAAGGGGCCTGTTAGCAAACATTACTCTGTTTCTTGTGTTTGCATGTTTAAAACTGTTCTTATGATGAGACAGGTTTCTAGGATAATATTCTTTTGCATTCTAGTGGATTTTTTTAGAAAAAATCACTAATTTGGAGACCCCGATCTCATTTTTGAACTTTTTTTCAAATGAGCGCAAACTAGGGCCCCTAGAACCCATATCTGGGGTCAGTTTCAAATGTTATATATATATATATATATATATATATATATATATATATATATATATATATATATATATATATATATATATATATCACATCGATAACTCAAAAAATATTAGGCGGATTTTGATAAAACGTGGCAGCTACCTTCCTTTTGTAAGTGGCTTGGATAAGGTCGTTAGCGGGGAAAATCGAAGCCGGCTTTGCGCGGGAAAATGTTAGGTTTTGTTTCAAAAAATCGACTTTTTTTATCTACGAAAGTAACAAAGATATCGTAACCAAATTTGATGCGTAGGGTTACGTTATAAAAGGTAAACTATGTAGTAAAAATTAGATATATATGTTACAGGGAAAAACGTTATAAGCATTTAAGTAAAAAAAATGCTCCAGATCATTTCTATTAAAATTCTTCTTATGAATGCGAACCAGGCGCCTGGAACCCATACTTGAGGTCAGCTTCAAACTTTATAGGTTTATAATATATATATATATATATATATATATATATATATATATATATATATATATATATATATATATATATATATATATATATATATATATATATATATATAATATTACCACGATAACTCAAAAAATAATAGACAGATTTTTATGAAACTTCGTACGAGTGGTCTTTTAGTAAATGGCTTTGACAAGTTTGGTTAGCCCGAAAATCTAGAGTATTCGTTTCTTACGGGTAGCATTCTGCAATCGTGTATTTTGCAATTTTAGCTTGGTCCAGTGATAAGTGTGTTACGGCTTTTTCAGTTTGAGCATTTATCTTTTCTGTTAAAATGAATTGAGAAGTAGGTACAAAATTACACTGTTTGGATGAGGCTTATCATGACCTAAAAAGTTGTGAATTACTAGGGTAAAATAAAAGATATTTTAGTTTTGTTTAGAATCTCGCATGCCTAAGAGATACTGCAATTTTCATTTTCTTTTTTTGGTCGATCTACTATTGTGTGATGTACTCATCCTTGTTGTGCGATAGTGATAGTCTTTTTAAAGTGTCAGGTGGAATGTGATTCAGTAAGGTGTTCGCGTTGCGTGTTTTTGGACCACGTGATGAACTCGATGGATTTTGAGGAAGGTGAAGTCACAAAAAAAAATAGGAGATTTGCAGATTTGATCCAAATGAAATCATTGTCTTAGATTTATATGTACTCTAAACTCTCACAATCATACATTCACCTGCGCATACACGCACACACGCACGCACTACACATACACGCGCGTCACAAGTACGCACTAACGCACCTACACACCCACTCACACGCGCGTGTACACGCACGTACACACGTACACACATATTAAAATGAACCTTGAGTATAAGATGCAGGGACTCCCATTAAGTAATTATTTGAAATCAAAACTTAGGCCAAGCAAAATGTTTTATGAAATTGTTAAACACTAATAAATTTTTGGTCTTTCAGGTGGCATGCATTTGCCAGGAGCAGATAGCGCCAGAATTTTAGTAGGTGCTTGGTGGTTGGTAGTTCTTGTAGTAGCGACAACATATTGTGGTAACCTAGTGGCGTTCCTCACTTTTCCCAAGATTGATATTCCTATAACCACCATCGAGGAACTTTTGGCCCACAGGGAAACAGTCACTTGGAGTTTTAGTGAAAACAGCTTCTTAGAAAACCAACTCAAAGTGAGTCTGACTTAACAAATGTTTTCATTATTTAGTAACAAAAATAAACCCAACGTATAAATTATTTTAATAATATTGACGTTGCAAAATCGTAGCTTGTTTGCAGGTCCAATATTAATTATATGATAACATAATGCACTAATCTTGAGCTTGTCCTTGGCATATGACTACAGAATGTTGTAACAGTCTGCGGAAAAGCTTGCCAGGTTTATATTTCTTATATTTTCAGCGTGCGTGCATTTTCTACTATTCGACTATTTTTTATCGATTATAGTTCGTAATATATGAGAAATATTTGGTTCTCGGGTTGAACCGCGTCTAGAATTTATCAAGACTCAACGCGACGGCTCTTGTTTTAGAGCCATTTTCAAGTGGTTAAGGAAGTATGAAAGGAAATAAACTCTTAGCTTTAAATCTGCCTACTCTTTAGAGTGCTTAATATGGATAGGTTGGATTGTTGTAGTTCCATTACGAGGCCTCATATGCCTACTTTTCGTACCCCACTGGAGATCGTCTCTTAATGATTCAATGTGTTCAACCATAGACCTGAGAGAGATCTCACTCTGCGTCGTAAGTCTCGTATTATTTATAGTGCTTCGTCTATCTTGCTCGTTATGGGGGTAATTGGTCCGGTCAGTAAGGTTTATCAAGTCAGATAGTTTCTAAAATGTACTTTATTATGATTAAGAGGGTTAGAGGTATTGTTTGAGTCAAGTAATGGGGCAGTTAAATTGTCTATTGAATTAATAGCCATTTTGTATGTTTTTAATGATGCTATATTAGGTTTCCAAATAATCGGAAGCAAGAGAATATCATATCTCTTATTTAAACAATCGGGACGTTTTACGACCTCCATCGCTTTGCGTATAGTTCTGGTTTTGAAGTTGTAGACCGGGCCTATTGTTTTGACATTGTCAAAGTCAATATTATGCCGATGAGTGGTTGGATTTTCTAACTGCTAATGTATTTTCTTATTATATTGTGGATACGTATATTCGTTTGTCCTATATAAGTTTGGGAACAGTCTGAACCAGAAATTTCGTAATCTCCTTGGGATTCGTTAGGAATCGTATCCTTGGCAGTTTTTATTAGATTTGACAGTCTTTGCTCTATTGTAAATATGGTACAATAACCCAACCCACCCTTATCCACCGCTCTAAGGAGTAGGCCTTAGATTTTATTCCTTTCATGTTTGTAAATGTCTCCAAAACAGGAGCCGGAACGTCGAGCTTTAAGAAATTCGCGGTTCAACCCGAGAAAGTATTTCGTACAATAATGACGGCGGAAACCTCTCTGAAGGTGTATATATATATATATATATATATATATATATATATATATATATATATATATATATATATATATATATATATATATATATATATATATATATATATATATATATACGCACGCTTGTGTATGTATGTGTGTGTTTGTCTATAATTTATCTGGACTTTTGATTTTTGTCTGAAAGCGTTCTCTGTGGTAGGAAGGAATCTGTTTATATTTTTAGATGGCTCCTGAGAACAACTTCAGGCAATTATATGAAGGCAGAATATTAATGGCGAAAGATCAGTCGATGATAGAAAAGATAGAAAATGGAAAACATGTGTTTATAGACTGGAAAATGAGGCTTCAATATATAATGAAAAAACAGTACTTGGAGGCTGATAGATGTGACCTTGCTTTTGGTAAATAACTACATTTTTGAAAAAAATAATTATGAAATTTTCCTAGGTTGTGTAACTTAGTCAAATAATAATATTTTTCAGACAAACTTATACTGATAACAAAACAGTTATTAAAAAAAATTTTTTAATACTAAAATCATAGTTTTTCCACATTTATTTTTAAATGTTTATATATTTGGAATATTTTACTAAATTTGTTTTCAAATGACTGAAAGTGCTTTTCAAAGAATTTAATATGTCGACTATGTTAGTACCTATTGTCAGATTAACTTACAAACCAATGCTGTGCCATTTCACTAAATTCCAAGCTCAAAAAAAACTAAGAGGGAGAACCATCCAAATATCCTATATTTTATTGCGTTTTATGGTTTAACCAAAAATCGTAAATTAAAAATAAAACTTTGTATGAAAAATGGTATGCCTAAAATTTGCAGTTTTTGAGTGGAAGTTCTTAGTTAAAAAATATATTAGCTACTTTAGAAAGAAATACTAAAACTAATAAAAGGTGGCTGTGTTATACGAAGTCACTCCTAGCTCCTAGAATTTGATGTAAAATTATAAAGTGCAAATTCTTTCATAAACTAATATAAGGCATTTATAGAGTAGACCGTTTTGTTTGACTTGAAATTCAGTGAAACACATTACGTTTAAGGTACCCCTTGCGCAATTAAACCCATGGTTTAGGGTCTTTTAACCGACTTCAAAAAAGGGGGAGGTTCTAGGTTCGTCTGTATGTATTTTTTCTTCTAAAAATCATACGGTTTTAGGCAACTTTGTCAATTGTGTTGCGTTTAAGTTCGTTAGTAGCCGAAATAAATGACATTTTTTTTACAAATATTTCATTTAACTTCAAATTGAGGAACTTAATGAATAGAAATCGCTGACATTTTTGCAGTGATTAAACAAAAAATAAGGCAGAGCTCTAACTAAAGTGTAGACGGTGTCTGAAAGTTTAGAGAAATGTTGGTGAATGGTATGGTCGTATTTTTATGTAGCTAGGTTTGTTTCTTCAGAGGAAGAAAAATTCTGAAATTCAGAATTTTTCTTCCTCTGAAGATGTTGACTTTGTCAACGAAACGATCGCAAGGTCTCTGAAATATGTGTTTTGGTGATTTGGGTGTTCTCCAAGTGTACTTATTAATGCTCATCACAGGTTCCAGTTTTCACATAGGTTTGTAATAAAATTAAAAGTAGTAGACAGCATTTTGACGTTAATATCTGGATTTATTTTTAGTTTTGATGTAAATTGTGTCTCCTATAAGCACAAGTAACTAAGTTTACTGGTACGATACTTTATATATTTTATGTGTCGAATATACAGTGAGTGGCAAAATGATTGGACTCTTTTGGAACGATAATAATGTTTTATTAGGAAAATTTAAATCTTTTGTTTTTGGACTTTAACGTCTGTCTGTTTCCGTTACTATGGCCAATCACCGGCGCCAGGGAGTAGTTTCACCTCACTATCCTGGAAATTTTGCCGAAACCCTGCCTTTTTGTAAGAAGGGTGGGGTTAGCCGCATGGGGACGGGACCAACGATTTTACACCCCCTCCGTAGGGCGGAACGTGCAAAGATTCAACTTGCTCAAATACACAACTTCGGTTGATGTTAATTTCACAGTATGTACCTACGGAAAAAGTGAAAGGTGAACCCTGGAAATCGAACCCAGTACCTCTTAAACTTCATTTAAAGTTGAAGTTAACATACTATTTAACAAGAATGAGTGATTAGTTAGTGAGATATTGAATGCAACAAATAATTTCCGTTGTTATCAAGTCATTCCTTCAAACGGCGTACCAAATTATACATTATACGTTGAAGTATAGCTACAGGAATAGCTTCGATATCATCACGAATTTGGATTTTGAGTTCATTAAAAATTCGTGGTTTTTATTTGTATACTCTGGCCTTTAGAAGCATTCACAGAAAAAAATTATGTGGCAGTTATGTCCGGCGATCTAGCGGGCTAGGAGAAATCACTATTACGATATACCAAACGTCGTGGAAGCTCTTCTTTCGAGATTCTCATTGGCATTCTTGCAGTATGGCTAGTAGAACCATCCTGCTGGAACCAATACCCCCCTCTTCATATGTCACCTGAGGAAGAAAACATTTCGCGGTATATTTGCATACCTTTCGGAATTAACTCTCACTGTTGCACCATTTTCCTCGAAAAAATACGGACCGATAATGCCGGGCGACGAAATTGCACACTAGCAAAATGCAATGGGTTTTGATGAATTTGACACGGATTTCAAAGTGCCCAGTACCTGCAGTTCTAGAAGTGAGCTTCATATGAGATAAACAAATGATGTTCCATTCCAATTGTGTCTAAGGTCTGGAAATATGTTAGCAAACTGTAAACGATTTATCTTTTTCTAAACAATAATTTTTGGACAACAGCAATCTTGTACGTATAAAACATAATTTATGCGACATACGACGAGGACTCCACTCGCACAAATTTAATACTGCTGAATGTCGCCGAAGCGATCTGGTCGCGATTTGAATACTTGCTTGCCTTGTCCTGCCTTTGTTCTGGGGCTTACGTGCAGACCAAGGTTTGCCGGTTTTTTTTCACTACTAAACAGTATCATATTCCCTACACTTTTTAACCCATCTTGATTAATCTCGCCGAAGAGATCTGGTCGCGCTTTGAATAGTTATTTGACTTGTCCTGTCTGCGTTCTGGAGATTACATGCAGACCGACATCTGCCGGTTGATTGTCGGTTTAAAACAGTGTCGTGTTCTCTCCACTTTTTAACCCATCTCTAAAAGACATGCAGTGCAGGTTCTTCTCACATATGACGTTTTCGACGGTGATCTCATTGCACTTTACTCATTGAGCTAAACGTCGTAAATTAATTGAGTCCAAAACACAGTGTTCCATTTTGATCACTGCTGTCAACCATCAACCAGTAACAAACCCTAAAGACTAGTTTTTACAACCACGGCGAATAAGATATAGTCTACTCATTTTACCGCTCACTGCATTAATATTACTTGCAAAATGCAAATATGAGTATGCTCTTCTTATATTTATTTCTACTTGTTGGCCACAACAATTTTACTCATAGAGCTGGATAGATTTTTTCACGTTTGTTAATTGTTTAACTAACAATTTTATGGTAAAAACATTTTCATGAAAATTACCTACCATAACGCATTTGCTGTGTTAGATGTTTTTGAATTGGAATAGTTATTATGTATTTACGCTTAAATATTAATTCTAAATAGTACTGCAAATTGAATCATTACTTCCACATAGCTGTGATAATTTACTCTCTCCCGAAAGACATTCTCATGAAATGAATTTAGGGTCCATGACTTGACCACAAAGAAAATATTCGTATTCCTGTAACCATAAACTTCTGCAACGATAAATTGCGCAATTTTTGTTTTGTTTTGAGATTTTGTATGCCGTGTTTGCAAAACAAAATTCGAAATTTTTGTCACCGTTATTCCACACCCACACATTCTACCCTTATTTTAATTTTGCAATACCATACCAGATGTTTAAGGAAATTAAAAGTTTTGTAACTAAAACGTTATATTACTCGAGTTTTAACGACAAAATGTCCATTTTCACCAAATCAACCTCCATTCATCCTCTATCCCCTGGGGCGATTTTACCCAAAGCCAATCCGAACCGTTCGTTTGTCGGGTGCTAACTGTATCCCAAATTTGAAGACAATATCTCAGTTATTATCGTGGCTACTAACAGACGATACAGACCGACAGACCGATAGACCGACAGACAAAAAACAATTTTGTTGCCAAATCATATTTTCTATATACAGGCCGAATAGCGAGGTGAGTAATCGCTAGAATCCGACTAGGACTAGGAGGTCGCGGGTTTGAGTCCCGTATTCGGACAGTCTCTTTCACTCGAATGTGAAAAGCCCGGCTTCTGATGAGTTATGGGTGGTGTCCTTTGTCTATATGTGTATGTAAGCTCCCCCGCACAACTCTAAGACTTCTGGGTGCGGAGTTTGTCTACTGTGGTGTGTTATTATATATGTTTTGACACTTTTACTAAGTTTAAGCGAAATTTTTTTTTTTTTGAAATTTCTGCCACCGATACCATACTTCCGTATTGATGATGTGGAAGTAAAATTAAAGGATATATTTTTCTGGGTATAATGATGATTTGTTTTGTTTGACAATTTATAATGTTATTTATAATGAGGCATACTTTTTAGGGATTGACGAATTTATTAATGAAAAAATAGCTTTAATTGTGGCAGCTGATAACCCATATCTACAAACAATAAACGATGAGTAAGTAATTTTTCCAATATTCAAATATAAATACAAATATGCATGATGATTACTTTTTTGTATTGTAATGTAATTGCTATTGTTTTCATGGATGTCCGTAACAGGAAAGGGAGAAGAAAGGGGTAATGCGTCGAGACTTTCGGAGTTTGGCATATACATATACACATGTAAAATATGTATAATCTAAATTATCCCCCTACTCTTTAAATTAAGAAGCAACGCCCGATTATTTCCTGTATTGTAATGGTATACCTTGCAACAACTATTCCCTAATTAACGATCCGCCGTTCGGGCGTGACTTAGGCTGCCACATACAATCAGAACCTGATATATCTACTATACAATTATTTTCTTTGGGCGCCATCTTTGTTCCCTATACTTAGGACGAGGTGTGCTCCCCGTGAAGGCTACCGCTAAGACATTTATTACGCGTTACATGGTACTGTTTCAGAACAGCCTTGTCCCATGATAGTAGAGAAAATTAAAAGCCAATATTTAGAAAATTAAAAGTCAAGATTTCCGCTTTTATTGTCTGCGAATATATGTGCAAAAGCTAAGTAGGCTTTAATTACTTGCTTTCAAGGATCGGCTATTTTCTGAGCTGAACTAGATGTAAGTAGAAGCTTTTAAATTAATGAAGTGACTATTAGTATTCTTCTACATGCATAACAACCATGCAAAATGCACACAGGCTGGCAAAGTGCGACTAAAAAGGCAAAGCGTCTATTAAAATATTATAATGAGACTAAAAAATAAATTCATTAAAATATATATTCAATTTATGCTCGTAGGTGATAAATAACTATAAAATAATATTTATATTCTTAATGAATTTAGCTGAGATTAATACCGAAATATATAAGACTTTGATAATTCAATGGGTAAAAATAATTATACCTTTAAAGTTCGAAGTATTTAGGAAATTAAATAAATGAAGCAGGCAGTGCATACCTATATTGAAAAGTCATGGTATTCGTTTTATTAAGTATTACCAGGAAGCAGGCAAGCGAACGACGTAAACCGGTTACGTGTTAAATTAGTACATGAAAATACGCAAACAAGTGGCTTACACCTTTAAAACATTCGGGCAATTATCGAGAGTGCAGGATATTTTAATATAAATGTCTCGCTTCCTGCAGCAGTCAGATAATCATCGACTGTCCCGTAATATGTGGCCGAAAATAATACGATACACGAAATGAATTCTTACAAGCCTGTGCGGAATCCGATGTCCGGTATATTTGATTAAAAATCCTTCGCTTCGTGCAGGAGTAAAATTATTGCAAATTATCCCGTATTTATAACACCGACAAATAAATTACACGTTCCCGCGACTCTAAACACACTGTATTCCTACTGTACCGTATACCTATTACCATAGGTAGTGTATACATATCCGGGTGCAACTATATATAGCTGCTGTCCCGGTTAGCACCTGAATTGCAAAATAATTAATATACATGCTATTTACGATTTAAAAACCAGGGAGCCCTGACTGTTTCCAGCACACCTCTGAGCAAACACTATACGTAGGACACGACTATCCCCATATGCACGCAACAGACGTCAATTCCATTCCCCGTAACTGTCAATCCAGTTCGCCTAACTTAATGGAGTGGTTTTGACAGAGCGCGATAGATACTCTCTGTGTGTACCACGGCTCCTTATTTTTTGGAATCGGCAGCGGGGAGTTTATGGACACACTCAATCAAACACCGAAGTGTGTGGGAGTTTGAGGTTGTGTAGGACGCGCACCCACTAAACACTTCTTCCGCTGGAGTAACTGACCCTGGTCCATACCTCCGTCGAAATGGTTCACACTTGGCCTTGGGATTTTGAATTTTTCCATTCTGTTGCACAGAAGGGGCTTAGCCGGTCCGGATAAGCTCTGGATTATTATGTCTTAATATAGAAGTTGCTTGTCCTAGTCGGTGACACTACGGAGGAGACCATTTCCATTTGGATGAGAAGCGGGTTTGGAAAACTGAATGGTGGATAGTTGAGTCATAAAACTCAAGTATTGAGGACATTTTCAGATCAGAGTGAATGTGACTGTTTCTGACCAACCATGGTGATACGGTAACAATGTGTATCTGCAACAGTGTCTCATACGGAAGATACATAGGTCAAGGCTGGCTGTATTATGACTATGTACATGAGCGGCTTGTTGTACATGTTAAACATTTGTCAAGGATAAACCTGAGGTATATGGCTAAGTGTTGACAAGGAATTTGACTATTGTCTAAAAATATATGACTGTGAGGTGTGTGCCTTCTCTTAGAAAATAGGACTGCTGCACATTTGTCGAGGTTTACCCCTAGACGTGATTTCTTGCACCACTCTTGCAGCTCGTCTACGGCAGTTTGTAGACGTTGGGTAATTATCGTCGGCTGCGTGGAGCTACTGAGGATGGTAGTGTAGTCTGTGTATAGTGCGTATGTCATGTTTTGGGGCGGTGGCGGAATGTCTGCGACAAATATATTGTACAGCAATGGGGAGATGGCAGAACCCTGCGAGATCTCAGCCGTTGCTAAGTGAATTGTATATCTTGTTTCCAGGTGCAATGTGTAACCTGGAACTTCCCCTGTTTCAGATATGACCTGATAAGGAGTATCAGAAGAACTGGGTAGTTGAATGATAGAAGTTTGTTAAGGAAGCCTGCATGTCAAATCTTGTCGAAGGCTTAAGCAATGTCAAGGAGGATTGCAGTTAAATTATTCTTGTTAAAAACTATGGTGCTATTTTCTACCACACAGATGACTTGATCTGTGGTATGCTGCTGGTGTCTGAATCCGGATTGCTCGTCCAGGAGGATATGGTTATTAGAGATGTATGTGGCTAACCTATTCTCATTTATTCTCTCGGCAATTTTGCCGATGACGAGGAGTAGGTTAATTGGCCTATAGTTTTGGGGGAACAAAGGGTCTTTGCTGGGCATTGAAATATTAATAATATCGGCAAGTTTCTACTTGAGTGGAAATTGAATCTTAGCATGGCGTTCATAATTGTGACTATGAATACCACTGCTTTGCGGGTTGGGTTTGTCAAGGCTACGTTGGAGATTTCTAATTTCAGGGAAACTTCTTTGTAAGTGGTAACCGATATAGGTGTCTGGGGTGGAGCGAGGCGCACGTCTCACATTACAGTGCGTTCTTGCGACGTGTGACTTTATCTGCATCCATGTAAACGATGCTGTTTTGACACTTCTTAATCTGGTTCGTCATGATGCAAGAATTCTTTTTTTCAACCATGAACGCGCTGTATATGTAGTCTCACTCACACGCAAGTGCGAACGCACGCATTCGCACGCACGCACCCACGCTTGCACTCACGCATGCACACACAAGCAAAAAAAATGCAAACCTTATTTCGCACTAGTGTGCTAATTAATTAAATTTGAGTATATACTAATTGTTTATTTTCTCACAAACTTTGATAGGATTATTTTAAAATGTTGATATAAAGCGACGTTTTTCGTTTAATGCCCACACTTGGTCACGATCATTTTTAACACTTTGAAAAAGCTTTTTTTCTAGTTTCATAGAGTACTCAATTTTTTATCGTAGGCGCCATTTTGTGGACAAAAAGTTTACCTGCAACAATCCTTGCAAAACTGTTTATGTCAACTTATGCCAGAATTCTAAAATCGTTTTGCTTAGAAGTTTCATTTTATTTTTCAGAATTAAAAAACTACATCAAGTTGGATTAATCCAAAAATGGCTTAAAGATTACTTACCCAAAAGAGATCGTTGTTGGAAAAACAGAAGAATAATCGAAGTAAACAATCATACAGTTAACATGGATGACATGCAAGGAAGTTTTTTTGTATTATTTATAGGTAATCTGTATCTGATCGTGTATATTTTATTTTAGCTAACGTGACTCGCTTGCAGGTTTTGTCCTATCACTTCTTCTGATCGCGGTAGAAAAAATATGGCATAGATATGTAAAGAAAAAGAAATCAAGAGTTATTGAGCCTTTTACAACTTGAATAGATAATGTTCTTTTGCTAATAAAAAATAATTAAATCAGCTTGTACTTTTATTATATATATATACATATATATATATATATATATATATATATATATATATATATATATATATATATATATATATATATATATATATATACTATATATATACATAATTACATAAATACACATAATTTCAGGCCTAATTATTTTGAAAACGCCGAACTCTACGGAAATTGAACAATAATATTATTTACTAGTGCATAGGCCGTAGATTTTTTAAGATGGATAGAATTTTGAACATTTTTTTCCAAACAAAAGATTTGGTTTCATTTACTATCTTTTTGATAGAACTTCAGCACCCTATGTTTCAGTCGCCAAGCGTTGAAGAGAAAAATGTGATACGACAAACTAAAATTATTATAGCGCCCATATTCTGTTTGTTTAAAAAAATTAACCTTTAAGTTGCATAACTTAGAATATGAAGAATGGTGCAATTTTCAGAGGAAAATGTTTGTAGTTATTAACGCGAAAATGGTTAAGAAACTTAATATACCAAATAAAAAAAATTAAACAACTGGTAAAATGTCAAGTTAAAAACGAAAAACCAGTTCCTCTGGAAATTGACCTCGTAGAAAATATTTCGTCACAATCGTCTAATAAAACTGAGATCGACCTCCTAAACAAAGGGTTGAAATTCGGTCTACAGTCAAAAACGATATGGTAAAAATCATTGCTAGTATTGAAACATGAATTCGAAAATTACCTGAATCTTCAAAAAATTTCATTAGAGAAGCATGTAAAAAAATTCACTAACTTGAAAGAAAATAAGTTCACTCAAAACCAAAATTTTATCAAATGAAAATAGTTAAGCGATTGTGAGAGAAATATTGTTTTTATGTTAAAACAGATAAAGGCAATAAGGTTGTGATTTTGGACAGAAACTAGTATAAAGATCGAGTTTATAACGGCATAGAGACTGGACCGTATAAAAAACTATATAGGAATGCGCTACCAAAAATGATTTCGGTCGTTAAAAACAGTCTAAAAGTTGTCACAACCTCATATCAAAAGACTTATAAAGAATTTTACAAGTTGCAAATCTTAAAGTCCTCAAGAAGTATCGTCTCCCAAAAACTCATAAACCGGGAAAATCAATTAGACCTATTGTTTCGGCTATAGATTCCAAGACATATAATTTAGCAAATGAGTTTAAAGGCTTGCCCGTCAAATAGAAAAGTTTTTCAGTAACAAATTCATTGGAATTTATTAATAAGATTAAAGAGGTTAAATTGATTGAAGGCGAGGTTTTAATTTGATTCGATGTAACCTTATTGTTTTGTATTTAGGAGAGTTGTTAAAAATTAATAACATAAATGAAAATGTCTGAAAAGAATATTTGACTTTAACAAACCTTTGTATTACACAAAGTATTTTTCAATTCAACAATAAAATTTCTGAACAAACCCCCAAGGCAATGGGCAATCCGCTATCGCCATTTAATGCAGACCTTTTCATGAGTAGATTTGAAACAGATCGTGAAAGTGAGTATTTTCATAGAGTGTGCTTTTGTTACGTGGATAATATTTTCGCAGTGTTTAACACAAACATTTGGAGAATAGAAGATTTTATTGTCAAATTAAACAACAAATTTGATTTTATAAAATTTACCCATGAATTAGAAATTAATTATAAGCTACCCTTTCTAGATGTCCTAGTTATCAAGAATACAGACACTTTAGAGTTCGATGTCCGTAAAAAGGAAACCACCACTCGAAGCTACATTCCGTTGACTCACATCATACGTACGCAAAAAAAAATGGCCAATTTGAATTTTTTTGTAAACCGGTTAATTTATTTTCCTTTAATCAAAAGTAGATATACCAAGGAATTAAATTATATTAAGAACGTGGCCGAATAATATAATACATTTAGCAAAGTTATTAGGTCATCTTCAGTAATCTGGGTAAATCACTAGCCCAGACAACCACCTTGCAATTAATTGAACTGGTTCATGGGATCTTCCTCCCGCCTCCTCTTTAAATAGAATGCCTCCATTTCTTCTTATATTGGTACTTTGGCCTCGTACATACTATTATCAGACCTCTTTCTCTCATACATGGCAAGTAGATTATCTGCAACAGCTCGATTTCGGTCTTCTGCCTGAAAAGCTTCCTGCAATTTGTCCTTTTCCTTTTCTTCTTTTCTCTTGTGCTGTCCCTTTTCTTTCTGTTTCTTATTTTTATTCTTTTTCTTCTTCTTTTGCTTCTCTTTTTTATTTTTCTCTTCATTTGAAGTAGTACCAGTATGTATCACACCAATAACTCAAAAAATAATCCACCGATTTTGATCAAATTTGGTGAGTCCCTTCCTCTTGAATGTGGCTTGTATAAGTTCGATATCCAGGAAAATCTGCTCAGTTGAAATAGATTAAACAATGATCTGTCTGAATTAGACAGACGGATTCCCGCGGTCAGTGTCAATTCTGAGCTGACCTTAAACGTATGAAATTTCGACCACAAAATTATAATGCATGTTTGTAAGAAAATAAATTCGGGACTCAGCAAGTGCGTTATGGAAGCGAATTTCTCTTGAATGCCTCAAATTTAATTGGCTCAATTTGCTATTAACCTATAAGGTTCGTTGGCCAGGAAACTAGTTTTTTCGGGAACATTTTAAGTTTATTTTCGAAAAATTTTTGTACATTTTCAAACAATAAAGTAATTTTGATGAAATATGGTACATTGTTTTTACTATACATGTTATACTGGTAACCAAATTTGATGTCTACTTTCTTAAAAAAAAACACATATTTGTTATTTAAAACATTTTAATGAAAATTCACTATTATAACGCACTTGCTACGTCCAGACTTTTTTTCTTTAATTTAGTACCCACGTGCGTTTACATAGGTGTTACTATGGTTCAAGATTGAAAATTCTGGCTTAAGGGGAAATTTATTGAGCTATCGGATTTGAAATATTTTTATGAAAATTTGCTACCACAATTTTTATATGTTATATATATATATATATATATATATATATATATATATATATATATATATATATATATATATATATATATATATATACACTTTATTTGTTTGCTGTACGTTTGTGATTTCTTATTGGTTTGCGTGGACTGCAGTTTCGAACCGTCCCGGTTCATCATCAGCACGCCACTGACTGCTATCGCTCCTGTCTGGTCTACGTCGGAGATTGTAGGTGGCGCATACGCCGTGAGCTTCTATTGGTCGGTTTCCTGTTCTCTGATTGGTTGTGCCTTCGGACTGTGTCGTGTGTATCGGTCTCGTGTCTTGATCACTGTGGTTTAATAATTTGTCTATTTGTATGGCCTTTATTAAGTTTTGTTTAAATGTTTGTACTTGGATTTGTTCTGGCATTAATTGTTTTCTATTGTTTGTTTGTTGAATGTAGTATTGTTCCCAGATTTCCATTTTTTTGTGGTCTTTCACATGTTTCATTAGTTTTAATTGGGTGATGTCTGGTTTTTGGTGTTTTGTGTCGTGAATGTGTGTAGCTACGTTTGATTTGTAGCTAGGTATGTGGATTTTCTCCAATGCTGTTATATGTTCCTTGAATCTTGTTTCTATTGATTTCTTTGTCATTCCTATATATTTTTTATTGCATGTGTTACATTCTATTTGATATATTCCGTTTAATTCATGTGGGTTGTGTTCTTGTTTTTTATTTATTTTGTTTACTATTTTGTTATTGGTTTTGTAGCTCATTTAAAATAGACCCTTTCTCTGATGTTTTGGCAGTAGTCTTAGCTAGAGTTTATCGTTTAATGGTATATATGTTTTATCGAATTTTCGTAAAAAAATCAATAAAGCTCAATATATCCGTTATTATACAAGAAACGATAAAAAATGTAGACATTAATTATAGACTGTCTTGAGCTACATCCTAAAAACATATTTCTACAATCACAGGCTGGCCCATAAGTCGTTGGTGATACAAAATATCTTTTCTTTAATCGAACACGCCTTATGTTATTGCATTTTTGCATTTTCCATCGAAATATAATGCATGTTTGTAAAAAAGAAATTCGGGACGCAGCAAGTGCGTTATGGTACAGACTGACTGTTCTTTAAATGCTTCAAATTTGAATAGCTCAATTTGCTATTAACCTATAAAGTTGACCGAGAGATCAGTTTTTGCGGGAACACTTTAAGTTTACTTTCGGAAATGTTTGTACATTTTCAAAGTTATTTTGTTGAAACATGGCACCTTGTTTCTAATATATTGGTTATACTGGTAACCAAATTTGATGCCTGCTTTCTTAAAAAAACACACACACATATTTGCTATTAAAAACAGCTTAATGAAAATTCATTACCATAACGCACTTGCTGCGTCCAGACTTTTGTTGTTTATTGTTTGCAAAAACAGAATGGGTTGACTAAAACAAAACCATCCAAGCAATTAATAAGGAAAAATACCTGCCATGTTTATAAGTTGACAGGTACATTCCCTTTGTAAATAAATATTTTTTTCTGAAAAGCTTTTGTAACTGTAATGAAATTTTTAACACAATTTTTTTAAAGGCCCTTGCAGTACTTACATATTATATCTAAGACCAAATTTTTATTTTCTAGCTCCATATAAAATATAAATTTTTTAATCATATATCTTACTAATAGTGTAGAATTCTTATGCAAATTCGTTACTATAACGCACTTGCTGCGTCCCGACATTTTTTATTTATAATATACATTTGCATGCTAAAATTAACGGCGTTTGAAACTTTGTCCCGGTATTAGGAAATAAATGGTCCAAGGCTGACATTACACAATCCTTAGTTGATTGTACAGCTCTATCTATAATATTTTGTGTAAACTAGAGCTGTGACAACATACTACCTGGTACTCCACCGAGCTGGCTTCCCTGTGGTATCTCTCACAACTTTGTCCAGGCTGATAACCTGCGACAACCTCCATTGTTTAGATTTTTATCTACGATTTATTTAAATCGCATAGCAATACATATAACGCCATCTGTCTTTGTTCAACATTGTAGATATTGCGTTACAGAATCTGAAGTGATGTCGAGGATTATTTTATTATTAATTTCGAATAACTTTATTTTCCTTTGATCAAACGACTTGAAAATTGGTACACAACCACGTCTGTCTATGTTCTTTTAAGTTGTAAATATTCGTTTCAATCACTTAGACAATTCGAGAGATATTGAGTTTTAAAAAATATTTTTTAATTTTTTACTTAAAAAAAAATTGGCCGCTAAGATTTAATGAACGAACTCTTCCAAGCCATTAGCAAAATAAGGGTAATTCCCAAATTTGGTCCAAATCAGTGAAGTATTTTTTAAGTTATCGTTTTTTTAAAAATATTATTGGCTGCGGCATCTCAGGCCGATAGCACATTCATTTCCCATGGTTCAATATTTTTACAAATTTTCCAGACAAAGTCAAATTGGCTCGCGCAGGAATAGAACCCGGGACCTCTCGCTTAGCAGGCCGGCACCTAGCAACCTGCGCCACGAGTGCGTCGAGTTATCGCTTGGATACCTATATATATATATATATATATATATATATATATATATATATATATATATATATATATATATATATATATATATATATATATATATATATATATATATATATATATATATATATACATTTTAACTGACCATGGAAACGGATTCCAGAGGCCCTAATTCGTGCTCATTTAAAGAAATTTTCCGAAAGTCTCACCGTCGATACCTCTCTGTTAGTGAATTTTCTTAATGAAAATTCACTAATAAAGAAAGTTCAAATGAAAAGTCTGGACGCAGCAAGTGCGTTATTGTAGTGAATTTACATAAAATTGTTTTTAATACCAAATACGTGTGTTTTTTTAAGAAAGCCGACATCAAATTTGATTACCAGTATAACCTATATAGTAGAAACAATGTGC
This sequence comes from Tillus elongatus, assembly GCA_964006375.1. Lineage (NCBI taxonomy): Eukaryota > Metazoa > Arthropoda > Insecta > Coleoptera > Cleridae > Tillus > Tillus elongatus. The sequence continues at coordinate 150,496,212 of OZ023262.1, forward strand.
CATGTTTCATCAAAATAACTTTATTGTTGGAAAATGTACAACAATTTCTGAAAGTAAACTTAAAGTGTTTCCGAAAAAACGGGTTCTTGGTCAACCTTATGGGTTAATAGCAAATGGAGCTATTCAAATCTGAAGAATTTAATGAAAATTCGCTACCATAACGCACCCGCTGCGTCCCGAATTTCTTTTCTTACAAACACGCATTATATTTGGATGGAAAATGCAAAAATGCAATAACATAAGGCGTGTTCGATTAAAAAAAAAAGATCATTTGTATCAGCAACGACCTGTGATTGTAGAAATATTTTTTTAAGATGGAACTCAAGACACCCTATAATTAATGTATACAATAATTTCTCGTATCTTGTATAATAACGGATATATTGGGCTTTATTGATTTTCTACGAAAATTCGACAAAAATTATATACAATTAAACGATAAACTCTATAGCTAAGACTACTGCCAAAGCATCAGAGAAAGGGTCTATTTGAAATGAATTTTCTGGAAACATTTTAGTAAAATGAAGGACAATGACGGTTGAAGCTAAGACTTCAGGGTTTGTATAACATTCTTGTTGAGAAATGTTGTTTCCATAGCCGGTATTAGTTCCAGCTTGTTCGAAAGAAAACACAAAATTTTTCCAGAAAACCTTATCCGATGTTCCGATGTTCCTGGGTAACGAACTCATCCAAGCCATTAATAAAAGAAAGGTACTTGCCGTGTTTCATCGAAATGGGTTAATTATTTTTTGAGTTAGCGGTTGGACACACACACACACACACACACGCACACACACACACGCGCACATACACGCGCACGCACACGCACATACACGCGCACGCACACGCACACACAAATATATATATATATATATATATATATATATATATATATATATATATATATATATATATATATATATATATATATATATACATATACATATATATATATATATATATATATATATATATATATATATATATATATATATATAAATTGAAACTGACCCCGGATGTGGGTTCTAGGGGTCTAATTCGCGCTCATTTGAAAAAAAAATTTGCAAAGTCTCACCATCGATACCTTTCTATTTGTGAATTTTTGTTAATAAAAATTCACTAAAAATGCACACTTTTAATTTTCTAAAGCTAAATTAATTACAAACATCCTGAAAATTCTTAACGGAACTTATATAAACTTCCTACCTTAATTGTTATCCTATTTCCATACATTTCCTCTCGATTATATATCCTTTTATTTTGTTTACAATGAACAGCCTCTTCGAAGAGAAAAATGAGAAGTGAAATTCAGGCTGGATAGTGATTGACAGTTAGCAGCTTCTATTTAACACTTTGGATTATGTCTTGTTTTACGTGCTTGTAAAATTGTTTATTTGTGATTATTACCACAGTTTCATTAATAAATCCCTTTCATTTTCGTTTATACATATATTAGGTAACTTTATGACATGCGATATAGGACTATTGTATAAGATCACTAGTTTAAAGTTTAATTTGAATTTGTTTTTATTTTTGTAGGTCATTTCTCACAAATAAATTGGATAATTTTAACACTTTATATAATCGCATCCTGGAGACTGGAATATCTTTTACACTCTGGTGTAAGTATTAGGTGTGTAATTAATAAAACATGTATAAACTTTATCGTCGATTTGGACATTTCGACCATTTCTAACCTTACATTTTTGGCATTCACTTGTTATTGGCCCAAATTTCTAACCTTTTACCGCGACGACAAGCATAGCTAATTCCTCGACGAAAATAAAGTACTCGCCTTTAAGTGTGTCACATTTTATAGTCTCTGTCCTCCTTTGTTTTCATTGTTTAATTTTGACAAACCTCCTCTTGTTTAAACTAATTTCGACATACCTGTCAGATTTCAAATGATTTTCTAAATTTTGCTTTTCCCATGAAAAGTTTCACATGGTTAATGAAAGCTTAAAAATAATGTTGCATATTTGTTCCTTATTTAATTACACACATTCTGATATGCAACATGAATACTTTCTACTACTTTATGACACATTTCTAATTGAAAACTACCTTCTTTTAATTTTTTCAATTTTAGGTCCTTATTTTACACATAACTTTCCTTATTGTTCAAGAAGACTTTTACTGTTTATCGGCACTTTTTTCACCTATTATTATCAACAAATCTGAACACAAACTTAATTATACATACATTTCTTTTATATTTCTATCTAAAATTTGACCTGAGTTGTCTTATTTACCTCTTTCTTTTGATCTTTATAAATTTTAAATAAAAGTTTCACTCAAATATTATACCGTCCGTTCCGAAAAAAGGCCTGCTCCCATATCTCTGGATATTTTTGTGGGATCGAATAGAAATTTACAGGGCTACAATAAAACGTAGGTACTGCTCTAACTAATAAAGCAAATGGGAACACCAGTCAGCTTCTGGTTTAACCGGAAGTCATCTCAACTTGTTTTTTTAATGGAACATCCTGTATATTGTTACATATTTGAATACAGCGTTTCCTCCCAAATACACTCATACCAAGTTTCATGGGTTCATCGACAACAACAGAGATATTTGAAAAAACATTTCTAGATATAGGCGCCGATGGAAATTAAACAACAAACATATTTATACGATTTAAATTTGACAGTTTCAATATTTAACTTCTGTGTGCATTATTGTTGATGAATGTGATAGTTTTATAATAGTTATAACTATAGTATTTTTCATGATATGAAATATGTTTACCTTGGAGGCGAAAATTGACATGTATTATGTATACTTATAATCGGGAAGAAATAGCCATCAAGCGTTGTGTTTTTAATGAGATAAATTTGGTGCAAGGCGACTAGCCAACAGAAGAACATTTATAAAACTTGAGTAGAATTTAAGGCAAACTGGATCCTTCGTGAAGCGAATAAATCCGACTTTGAAGTTAATGTATTATTGTGTCTAGAAGAAAATCCTAGAACTTCAATGAGAGAACTTTTATTCAATACGGGTATAGCAGCGACCACTGTTCATTGTGTTCTCAAAAAAACATCATATAAGGATTCCCCAGTACAAAATTACAAGAGCAAGATGGTCTAAGAAGACTGCAATTCTGCAACTATTTCTTACAAAGACAACAACGGGATCCTTTGTTTTATACACACATCTTATGGGCCGATGAATGCACCTTTTCGAATAACGGAATGTTTAACCGAAATCATAACGTTCATTGGGCCTCTGAAAATCCTAGAAACGTAATTAGAAAAAATAGACAAATACGTTTTGAAGTGTTTTGGTGCGGTATTCTTGGCAATAATATAATTGGGCCTATTTTCATTTCAACTTAACGCAGATAGATATAATTATCTGCTTTTAACTTGATGGAAAATTATGTTGAGAAATGCCCTCTGGCTGAATTACGCAGCAATATTTTTCAGCAAGACGGTGCCCCTACGCTGCTATTAATGTTAAGTGCTTAAACGAGGAGTTCCAAGGGAGTTGGTCACGTAATATCATGCTTTGAATTTTTTTGTGCGCTTATATAAAAACAGTTTTTACCACAGTTCCTGAAAATGTGGACATCTTGGAAACAAGGATAAGAAACTCTTGCGGAAATCTTAGCCCACAAATAGTTTTGAATTCAGCCCGAGCTGTACTAAGAATGTGTGAAACGTGCATTAATAAAAACGGTTTACATTTCGAACAAACTTATAGCTTCGTTATTAATGTTCTTTGTTATAAATGTTTAATCAAGCTCTTGTTTTATGTTCTTTTGCATATATTACTATGTTTCTTTTATTTGCTTGGTGAAATGTTCTTTAAATATCTCCGTTGTCGAAGATGAACAGATGAAACTTGTGATGAGTATATTGGGAGGAAACGCTGTATTCAAATATGTAACAATATACAGAATGTTCTATTTCGGTTAAACCGGAAGCTGACTAGAGTTCCCATTAGCTTCATTGGATAGAGCAGAATTTTTTATTTTAGCCCTTTAAATTTAAATTCGATGCCACAAAAATGTCTAGAGATATGGAAGCAGGCCTTTTTTCAGAACAGAAGGTATATCAACATTTAAATAAATAGTTATTTTAACTATTTTCGTTATATTTTATTACTTTCCTGCATTTGTTTGTTTGTATTAAAGAAGCCTCCGTATTTTTGAAATTTTGGCAGTAAGTAAGCACTTTACTTTTGAGATTTAAAAGTTTTTGTTTTTATTTAGAACATATCTCTATCAAAGCCATGCTAGTTGGCCCTTATTGAATTCTTGATAATCTACTATACTTTGTTGTTCTAGTGTATATTCAGGTACAGTGACATTAAAATGACTTCACAACATTGTGAGATGTACGACCGGTTCGCCATCTCGGTGCGGAACCAGGTAGTATGTTGTCACGACGGCTCCAAATAACACAAAATGTTATAAAATAGAGACTGTATACAACCAACTAACAATTTTGTAAATTGTCAGCCCTGGTCCATTTCTTCCCTAATATAGGGACAATGTATGTAAGGTATGTATTCTCACCTTAATTAGAACCGCAAGTGGATGTTGCCAACCTCAAAAAAGGGGGTGCTTCAAAGGATGTCGATAATGCCACCAAATAGTCGCAAATAATCTGCTATGCAACCCTAGATATTTTAAGTCCGGTGGCTTTAACGGTTTAAAAATATGGCCTTGTTGCGATACTTATGCGCAAACCTGTATATATATATATATATATATATATATATATATATATATATATATATATATATATATATATATATATATAAGTTTATTTTCTATAATGAATCGTACATCGTGTAATACAATTAAGCCTATGCTTGCAATAGTATGAAACACAACTTAAATAATATTAGATGTTTAGTCAAAATAAGTCACATGCCAAAACTTTTCAATTGTCACCTCAGCAACTTTGTTGAAATCCATGTCGTCTACCAATAATATATATATATATATATATATATATATATATATATATATATATATATATATATATATATATATATATATATACTATCTTGTCGAACCTTTTACCGCGACGACAAGCATAGCTAATTCCTCGACGAAAATTTTTGACAAGCCTCCCCTTATTTCAACTAATTTTGACATACCTCTCAGATTTCAAATGATTTTCTGAATTTTGCTTTTCCCTTGAAAGTTTCACATGGTTAATGAAAGCTTAAATCTAATGTTGCATATTTGTTCCTTATTTAATTACACACATTCTGATATGCTACATGAGTACTTTCTACTACTTTATGACACATTTCTATATAATATATTAGTTTATTTTCTATAATGAATTGTACATCGTGTAATACAATTAAGCATATGGTTGTAATAGTATGAAACACAACTTAAATAAGTCACATGCCAAAACTTTTCAATTGTCACCTCAGCAATTTTGTTGAAATCCATGTCGTCTACCAATAATATATATATATATATATATATATATATATATATATATATATATATATATATATATATATATATATATATATATATATATATATATATATATATATATATATATATATATATATATATATATATATATATATATATATATATATATATATATATATATATATATATATATATATATATATATATATATTTACACTATTTTGTCAAGTTTGATTTTGAACTGACAAGTTGATCTGAAGCCAAAAGTTCTGGGTTCGATCGTAGAAGCACCGATCATTTTCCTTTTTCAGTACATACTGTGGAAATAAAATTAAACCGTGTGGGCCAGTCCAGTGTACTATGCGATTTTGGACAGGTTACAGGACGCTACCATCCTTACAGAAAGGAAGCGATATGCATAATTTTCAAGATTGTATGAGCAGACACTGCTTGTTGCAGTCAGTGAATGGCGCCATAGTCGCGGAAAGAGACCGTTCAAGAAGCATTTTTTAAACTTTTGTTAGCTTAATTATGTCACATTTTTTAATGAAAATTCGCTTGCATAATGCCTTGTTTAGAATTTTTTTAAATCGTACCTACTAAATACAGAGCGCTTAAAGTGAACCTGATAAAATGCATAGCTTTATTAACAAACTCTTGCTGTATAACAATAGGTACAGTTAAACATAAAATATCTCAAATGAAAATACCACTTTAAAAAACTTGTAAGTACTGTGTTGTATCTTGTTTACATAACGTCAGGGAGCAGTTTCGCGTCACCATCTGTGAAATTTTTACGCACTTCTCCCCACCTGTAAGCGGGGTCAGGGATATTTAACGTGCCCCAGATCTCATGGTACACAGGACCAGTGAGTCATTTTACGCCCCCTCCAAACGTGCAGGTATTCAGCTTGCTCAAACACAATGTCACAACGTCGGTTGTTGATATTGATTTAACAGTATGTACTGAAAAGAAAATGATACGTCTACTGGGAATCGAACCTTAGCTTCAGAAGCACACGTCCTTACTACTGGGCCACCGAGACCGCAGCTGTAATTAGAAAATATATATATATATATATATATATATATATATATATATATATATATATATATATATATATATATATATATATATATATACTTTCCTCTCCTTACAACTAAAGAAACATATTACTATAAAACATTTTATTTTAGGTTAGCATGCGAATCAAATTTTATAAAATAATTTGTTAGCTACTGGCTATAAAAGACTAGACTTGTGCATTACCAAATTTTAATTGTAAAAGCACTACGTATTAAAAAACAAATTAACAGTGATGTAAGCTACTGAAATGATCTTTATTCTTAAAGGTTGATCCCCAAGCACCGTATTTGTCATCCGCTTTCTTCTGTGGTTGCTTGCTCTCTTTCTCTTTTTGCTTCATTGCTTCGAACCCTTGTTTTCTGAATCAGACAAAGACATCGAGTTAAATGTTTGTTTAATAAACTTACATCTGTACAGGTGTATCAAAATTAACTCTCTAGTGCTTAGATATGAATGTATAATTTTACAATTATAAATGAGACGTAATAATAAATGACTTTTTTTCACGCCCGAGGAGGTACCACCCCTTACATCATGGGACCGGTGAAGTCCCAACTGACATTTCCGGTTCTGGTGTATGAGTCGGTTTCCCTTATAAACAAAAATGATGATGGCTCCTCCTTATAAAAAAGATTCCGGAGATAAAATATCCCTCCATTCAGATCTCCGGGAGGAGGGTGTGCAGGGGGCGCCGGCATCAAGATTTAACATATCCTTCTCGAATATATGTGGCCTAAATTCTAACCTGAACGTCGTCCACCATTTCCGCTAGGCTAATAGGCCCCAACTCCTCTTCCTCACCGAAACCCAAATCAGTGCCAAAACAGCCACTAATCACCTTAATTTCCCATGGTATGAGCTCCTTACTTCCTTTAGATTGCATTGAGGTGTATGCGCATACGTCCGTAGCAATCTACCCTACACCAGACTCCCCAATTTAGCAGCTGGGAGAAAAGACATACTTTGGATGAAACTATCTCTCAGCGCTGCAACTAAATTCATCTATTGCATTTACCGGTCATCTGCTGACAACAACTTTGTCCAGCTCTTCGACTACCTTACTGAAAAAACCGACCATCTGATTTTTTAATATTCTTCCTCCGAGGTCACTATTCTTGGTGACTTCAATGTTCATAATAAAGAATGGCTAGGATCTTCAGAAACCGATCCACAAGGAGAGCAACGGAGGCTTTTGCAGTCAACAATTCTTTAGCCAATATGGTTCAGCAACCTACTTACTTTTTTTTTTAATTTCAACAACACACCACGAGGGCTTACAGCCTAAATACTATCGTGCTGTGGGTGTTGACAAGGAGGAAAGAGGCAACTTGTAAATTCTGGACTTGAAGGTTTGGAGGTTCGGATGAGCAGGAAAAACATGTGCCGGCAAGGAATTCCACAACTTGGAAGTCCTCGGGACAAAAGAGCGGGCGTAACAAGATGTTCTATGTCTGGTGACCTGGACAGTAAAAGGGTGCATTCGCTCTGTTCCCTTGGTAGATTTGTTGGGGGCAGCAGGTGGGGGAACTATGGAGGAAAGCTCCTCTGAGCAGTACCCGTGCAGATATTTATAAAAGAGAGAGAGTGAGGTCACCAACGGCACGTCGGTGGGCAAGGGATGGCAGCCTTAGGGTGAGGGTAGGGTCACCTATGAGACGTATAGCTCTATTTTGAATGGAGTCCAGGATAGCGACTGTAGAAGCGGCAGCTGCACCCCAGATGTGGGAGCAGTATTCGAGGTTTGGCCTTATTTGTGAAGTATATAAGGTATTGAAATTAGCTGGTGAAAAGTATTTGCGAGCCCGGAAGAGGAAACCTAATTTCTTAGCAGCCGCTTCTGCAATTGATGTGACATGTTGGTGCCAATTAAGATTTCTATCCACAGAAATGCCAACAAGAGAAAATGACTCATTACTTTGAATAACTGGGTTGTTCATTGTGATGGGTCTAGGGCTGGTGTATCTCTTATGAGAAAGAAAGCAAGACAGATTTGGTGGGGTTGAATTGTACATGATTTATACTTCCCTTGTCTAATATTTTTTGGAGATCCACGGAGACAGAACCCTCCATGAGTCTGCGATCCTCAGCTAATTGGGCTAAAGAGACAGGCTTAGAATATTGTATATTTGAGTGGGGGGTGCTGTCGTCCGCGTAACTGTGAACTGGGTTGGATGTGCTATAGAGGAGGTCATTGATGTGGAGAAGAAACAAAGTAGGGGCTAAAGCTGAACCTTGAGGAACTCCTGCATTAATTCGATACAGTTTAGAGGAATGACCATCCACAACAACAGAAATGCTCCTGTTGGAGCGGACATTTGCTGTCCAGGTACAAAGTTTTGGTGGACATAGGCCGGAAGTTTATTAAGCAGCGCTGCGTGCCATACCTGGTCGAATGCTTTGGATATGTCTAGAGCACCAATCTGGGATTCACAGTGTAGTTCCATAGACTTGTTCCAAGAATGGGTGACAAAGGAAAGGAGGTCGGCAGTCGATCTGCGCTGACGGAATCCATACTGCCTGTCGTGGATTAGACTTTCCTCGCATCCCAACACACATCTCAAATCCCTTGGATATCCTTCTTACTACAAAACCTAAATGCTATAACACATCAGTCACCGCCCTCCTTGGACGCTCAGACCACGGCAAGATCACTGCTTCCTGCACAATGCAACCCGAGGTCACAAAGTCCTCACACCCACGTATCGTTTGGCACTACAACTCCGCGAACTGCGACGAAATGCGGGATTACTTTTCCTCATTTCCATGGGCGTCTGTCTGGTTCTCTCATCTTGACCCCTCTGATATCTCACAAAACGGCACCGAAATTATCCAAGATGGCATGGAATTATTTATTCCACGTACACAGAAAACCTCTTCAGCCACTCAAAATCCCTGGTTGTCTAAATCCTGTGACAAGGCCAGACTTGAAAAGGTCAAAGCTCATAAAACGCTGACTGGAGAGGTTTTCTGTGACTTTTCTGCCGCTTCTATACTCGCTATCCTGGACTCCATTCAGAAGATAGCTATACGTCTCATCGGTGACCCTACCCTCACCCAAAGGCTGCCATCCCTTGCCCACCGTCGGGCCGTTGGTGACCTCTCTCTCTCTCTCTTATATATATATATATATATATATATATATATATATATATATATATATATATATATATATATATATATATATATATATATATATATATATATATATATATATATATATATATATCCACGGGCACTGCTCAGAGGAGATTTCTTCCATAGTTTCTCCACCTGCTGCCCCCAGCAGATCGAATGCACCATTTTACTGTCCAGGTCACCAGACATGCAACATCTTCTTATGCCCGTTCTTTTGTCCCGAGGACTTCCTTGCCGCCACATGTTTTTTCTTCTCCTCCGAACCTCCAATCCTTCAAGTCCAAAATTAACAAGTTGCCTCTTTCCTCCTTGTCGACACCTACAGTATGATAGTATTTAGGCTGTGAGCCCTCGTGGTGTGTTGTTGAAATAAAAAAAAATAAAAAAATGGAAAATGGAGAATACCAAACTTCTAAAAGCGGATCTATCTTCGAATGACTTTGGAAAGAATAATTCACTTTTTAAAACTTTTTGTGTCATATTAACAAACTCAAAGATAAAAAGGTTACTAAAAATATAATAAATGAAGAACCTTCCGGGTCGGTTCATCCAAAACGGAGACAAAACTACACTCATTTCCTCCACTCCTAAAAGGGTCACAATTTTGGTCAGTATGTGTCAGTAACTTGTGATAAAAGTTTCTGACAAAAGAATTCAAATTGGCTTAATTTACTTCTGCTATTGCGTTGTGAATATGAACAATTACATCATTCTCCATGAAAAACGCACTAAAATGGACTTTTTCTTTTATGTATCTCCACACCCATAAATCTACTGGTGTTAAGTCGGAAGACGACCACATACTGAGTCGCCCCATCCAATTTATTTATTACGGACACGGCGATTTAAAATTTACCGTGTTTGCAATGTCACGTATGCAGGCTCACCATCGTGCTGAAACCACATAGTTGCACACTGTTTAAAATATATTCTCCAACAGACGTGGCAGAGTATTGTTCCGTTCAGTATTCTTGGCAGAAAATATGGACATTTTTTTCAAAATACTTATCCAATCAAACAACTACAGGCCAACGCCTTTGCTGATTCCGTCACCGTATTTTCTGGGGATTTCCAAAATCTCAACACAGAAGTTAAGCTAGTCAAAAAGAGCTGCACGTAAAATAAAATATTATGTAAAAGATAGGGACTGGACTGAATTTCGTGCAATGCCAATCCCGAAAGATGTTGTCTTTTCCTTCAATATATTCATTGTGTATACTATAGATAAACCAAACAAATATGACTTTTTGAAAAAAAGGTAAAGCCTACATAACGAATATCGTAAGAGCATTTCTGCGTGTTGCATATGGAGATTTTTCATGTCTTTAAGAAGTCTCTAGAAAGGTCAGCAATTTTTGTTTCCGTTGCTGTTTCAAGTAACCTTTTCCGTGTTTGAGCTTATTAAAATTAAATAAAAATTATTACAAATTACATTTTGTCTCATAATTTAATAATTGTTCTTAAATTTGTTCGAAAATAACTTCACTTTCGAAATTCTGGTATTAATTTTTGTCTCATTTTTAATTGTACAACACATATCGGTGCGCTGGGGAGTACATTTTGACTCATCCAATATAAATACTTACCTATTGGCGTTATCAATATTACGGCTTTGCAAGCTGAAGGAAACTGAATCGTATGATACACCCTGAACCATTATTGCCGTTAATTATCAAATTCACAAGACAGTTTTGCTATATTGATGATCTAGGGCACGTGGTGTATTTGTGTTAATACTTGAAGTTCTAGCCTGTTTCCGGAGTTTCCTCTTCTGCTGCCTTTTTTAGTACGAAGGTTTTTCTCCAACCTGTAAAAACCATATTCAAAATTAAAATTGTGTAAACTGAGATATGTGTGTTTCGTTTCTTTAACATCGGCCTAGTTCCGCGACTATGGTCAATCATCGACGCCAGGAAGCAATTTCACCTCTACTATCGTGGAAATTTTACCGGACCCCTGCCTTTCTGTAATGAGGGTAGGGATCTTTAACATGCTCAACATCGCAGGGACACGGGACCGACCGCTTTACGCGAAACGTGCAGACATTCAACTTGCTCAAATACAATGCCACAACCTCGGTTGATGTTAATGTTACAGTATGTACTGAAAAAGTGAAAGGAGAACCCTGGGATCTAACCCAGTACCCTTCGGTTCAGCGGCACACGTTCTTACCGCTGAACCACTGGGGCTCTTGTAAACTGATATCAAACAAATGTTTAGTAGAGTGTGGTGATGCATATGCTAGATGCAGCTTGATCATCATAAGAGTGTGGTGAATTTTAACTACATTAGTTATTTTCATAACATAAAAATACGTATAGATGGGTAGTTATTTTAGAAAATAGAGAGTAACTAATCATAGTAACATTATTCAGTTACAACAAAAATGATTAGAATTCAGCTTCAACATTTTCTTTCAGATTAAAGATGCATTTAGGCCTTCATAAGAGACATGTAGGGTTTCCTTTTATGGTAGCTCATCAGTGTGGCATACATATGATTGCCACGATACATCTAAAACAAATTGACTAAATATGGTGAGGCTTGAAAGTATTCGGTGAGGAAAATCATATCTTTGTACGGAATTATTCATTATAAATTACCCACCCCTTATCATCGTTATTATTGCCTATAGAAAAAAAGTTTTAGAAAAGTTGTGTGGTTATGACTGAATTTTGTTAAAATGCTAACAAAAGTACAGTGGCGTGCAGATTTCAGGGGATACAAAAAAATATTTGTTAATGGGATATCCTGTATATTATTAAATTTTTGGAATGATCTTTTTTTCCTGATTTCAAAAATATACCACATGTTACCCCTAACTAATACCCTTTTTCAGTTATTAAACGTCGAATATGTTCCTAAAACTAGTTTTACGCTTTAAAAATGACAGCTATATATTGTTTGATAAGTGGCATTTATTTAATGAAATAATCAAAATGGTTTCCAGTGATGGAGGAAAAGTCCAAATATTTGTACAAAATAGATAACAAAATGTATTTTGGAAATTTAAATATAAATAAATGATAACTCATAAAAGATGTTCGATGTATCCACCATTATTGTCAATGCATAATTGATAACGTCTTCTCATATTTATAATTGCACCGGAAATGGCTTTTTTATTGGAATTCAGATTGTTTATTGCAAGTCTAATCCTATCTTTAATGATTTGAATACCATTATTATTATCATTGACAATGCTTTTTTTTAGAATTACGCAAAGAAATGAATCTATAGCGGTCAAATCCGGACTGTTAGGTGGCCATTTAATAGCTCCATTATTCCCTATCTATATTGGGAATACATTATTCAAATGTTTCCCCACGGGTAGGATACTATGGGGAGTTGCCCCAACCTGCATCCAAATCAGATCATCAAGTTTGGCTTCCGGAAAATTCGGTAAAAGAATATTTTTTCCTTCTGGGATAAGTATTTCCAAATATGTAACTCCAGTTAAAGTATAATCATAAAATATACGCCCAACAATTTTGTTCCTAAGAATTCCACACAAAACACTAACAGTTTTTCTTCCTGATTTTTATATTTGTTTTACCAATATTTTCCTGTTGTGCTTCTTTTCCCACGACCTTTGATTTTTCCTATTACAAACTCCTTCCGTGGAAAAGGATGATTCGTCAGTCTATAATATTTTAAAAAAATAATCAGAATATTTATTCAACTTCTCAATCATCTGGCGACAACAGTCCATCATTTTCCTTTTATGAGCCTCTGTTAAAACTTGTAGGGGTAAAATTTTATATGGTATGTAGTTGTTATTTTTAAGGTACGTTTTGATTTTGGAATAACTTTTACCTAATTCATCGACTACATTATTTATACTGCATTCAGAATTTTCTAAAAATAATACAATATTTTAAAAAAGTCGATGCGTGAATAAATATGGATGGGCCTACCTTCGAAATGACGCAGTACATCAAGCTGTTCTTTCTGGTTTGCTTGAACGAGGCGTTTTTTTTTTACTAAAACTCGAGGTATTATTCACCTTTTGGTAAATATTTTTGAACGTATTTTCTAATGGTGTTGGACGATTTGCATACAACACCCTATATGCTCTTTCTGCCGCGCGTTTATTTTTGTTATTTTTATATAACAAGTAAATATTTTGAGTTTTTCTTCATCACTATAAATCATTTTGATTATTTAATCAACGAAATGTCACTTATCAAACATAATAGCTGACATTTTCAAAGTTTACTTTGATAAAGTTAACTTTTCCATATTTACACTAACTAGTTTTACTAACATATACACCGTTTAATAACTCAAAAACGGTTAGGGTTAGAGTTAGGAGTAACAGGTGGTATATTTTTGAGATCAGTAAAGAAGATCATTTCAATAATTTAATAATATACAGGTATCTCATTTAAAAAACATATAATTTTTTGTATCCCCTGAAATCGGCACGCCACTGTACTTTTGATAGAATGTTAGCAAAATTTAGTTATAACCGCACAGCTTTTTATCCTCTTTTTTTCTATAGGCAATAATAACGGAAATAAGAGGTGGGTAATATATAATGAATAACCCTGTACGTATTAGATGTCAATACTTTTGATTTAATTTAGTGAGTACTTTCAAGCCTGACCACATTTAGTTATTTTATTTTAGACGCGTTTCGTCGATCATAGATATAGCACACTGATGACATCCAGTAAGTAAAGTAAAAAAGTAAGGGCTTGAAAATACTCAGTGAGATGAATCACATTTCTGTACGTACTAGGTGCTAGATGTCCCCACTTATAATTCATGTCACTGATACATACATACATACATATATATATATATATATATATATATATATATATATATATATATATATATATATATATATATATATATATATATATATATATATATATATATATAAATTGAAACTCACCCCGGATATTTGTTCTAGGGGACGTACTATTAAGTCTGACTATATTTAGTCAATTTGTTTTAGATGCGGTTCAGCGATCATAGTACATGCTACATACGCAGTTCTTAATAACATACCTATCAATAATTACAAAACGGGAGCCTCGGTGGTCCAGGGGTAAGAACGTGTGCCTCTGCACCGATGGGTACTGGGTTCGATTCCCAGCGTTTCCCTTTCTGTTTTTTAGTACAAACTGTAATAAATTAACATCAACCGAGGTTCTGGCATTGTATTTGAGCATGTTGAATGTCTGCACGTTCCGTCCTTCGGAGGAGGCGTAAAGCCGTCGGTCCCGTGTCAATGCGATTTTGGGCACGTTAAAGATCCCTACCCTCCTTACATAAAGGCAGAGGTTTGGCAAAATTTCCAGAATACTGAGGTGAAACTGCTCCCTGGCGTCGGTAATTGGCCATAGTCGCGGAAATAGGCCGACGTTAAAGTAATTAAATATATATATATATATATATATATATATATATATATATATATATATATATATATATATATATATATATATATATATATATATATATATATATATATATATATATATATATAGATATTTACAAAACAGCGCGAAATAAAGATACAGGAATAAATTATAATCAATTCAAATATTTTCTGCAGACAAATGTGAAGGTATGGTTTGAAACAAAAAATATTTCCAAGTGAAGATTGAACCTGCGATGCACACTGATAAGTACACTTGGATAATCCAAATTACCACAACACGTTTTTAGAGACTTGACGATCGTTTCACTAACAGGGTAGCGTCATCAGAGGAAAAGTAATTCATCATCTGATGACTCTAACTTTGTTAGTGGAACGATCGTCAGGTCTTTAAAAATGTGTTGTGGTTATTTGGGTTGTTGTGGTTATTTGGGTTCACCAAGCGTACTTAAAAATAATTTGGCGCTTTCCCGAGTAACATTGCAGTTTTGACCGCTCCGTAGGTATGTAGTAGAAAAGAAAATCCAACAAATATGTAAATTTAATCTTTTTATCTCAGGCGAATTATATATATATATATATATATATATATATATATATATATATATATATATATATATATATATATATATATATATATATATATATATAATGTCCGGGCTACATACGCTGAATACTGAATACCTATTTAGCCGTTTCGAACAATGTTACCAGAACCAAATCAAGTCCTGTCTGATGCAACTGTTATTCCGTATTATATAACCTGGTACGTATATTCATTTTGTAAATGGCTTGGATCAATTGGTTAACCAATCCATGTGACCGGTTTCCGGGAACATGTTTTATTTTCTTTCGGTCTTTCGGAAATAACACAGATACTCTCATGAAATCTCGTAGCTATAATAATTACCGAATTTCAAGTTTCTAGCTTTGGGGAAAACCGAGTTATAAGCATTTTAATTTTCTTCCGGAAAATGTTGTATCTTCCAAAATAACAAAGTTATATACATAAAATGTGGTACCAAATTTTAAGTTTCGACCTTTACGAAGGGTCGAGTTATAAGCAATTAGTATGAGATTTCACGTATACAACCAGGATTGTAGACCGGTTTCGCTCTAATTAGAGCTCGTCAGTACGGCATACTAACTGCAGCGAAAATACACCTATAAAGTAATACGGCTATGGTAGCCAGCCTTCCAAGACTCAGTGAGATGTAAAACACGAAGCACGTGTCGCCACCTCCCCAAGTAGTATGTTGTCACGGCAGCTCCAAATAACACAAAATGTTAAAAAATAGAGACTGTATACAACCAACTAACAATTTAGTATATTTCAGCCCTGCGCCATTTCTACCCTAATATGTATATGTAAGGCTAGATGTATTCTCACCATAATTATAACCGCAGACCGGTTTTGCTCTAATTAGAGCTGGTCAGTACAGCGTACAAATTGCAGCGAAAATACACCTATAAAGTAATACGGCTATGGAAATGTAAGACACGAAGCACGTGCCACCTCGTTGCGGAACCAAGCAGTATGTTGTGACGGCAGCTCCAAATAGCATAGTTTGTCCCTATATTAGGGTATAAATGGGCAAGGGCTAACAATTTACTAAATTGTTAGTTGTTTGTATATAGTCTCTATTTTTTAACATTGTTTAATATGTTATTTGGAGCTGCCGTGACAACATACTACTTGATTCCGCAACGAGGTGGCGGCACATGATTTGTGCCTTACATCTCACTTAGTCTTGGAAGGCTGACTACCATAACCGTATTACTTTATAGGTGTATTTTCGCTGCAATTAGTATGCCGTACTTACGAGCTCTAATTAGAGCGAAATCGCTTTACGGATCTAATTATGGTGAGAATACATCTAGCCTTACATACTTTGTCCCTATTTTAGTGTAGAAATGGGCCAGGGCTGACAATTTACTAAATTGTTAGTTGGTTGTATACAGTACCTATCTATTTTTTTAACATTCTGTGTTATTTGGACTTGCCGTGACAACATACTACTTGGTTCCGCAACGAGGTGGCGGCACGTGCTTCTTGCCTTATATCTATCTCACTTTGTCTTGGGAGGCTGGCTACCATAACCGTATTACTTTATAGGTGTATTTTTGCTGCAATTAGTATGCCGTACTGACGAGCACTAATTAAAGCGAAACCGGTCTACGGTTCTAATTCTGGTGAGAATGCATTTAGCCTTACATACTTTGTCCCTATGTTAGGGTGGAAATGGGCCAGGGCTGACAATTTACTAAATTGTTAATTGGTTGTATACAGTCTCTATTTTTTTACATTCTGTGTTATTTGGACCTGCCGTGACAACATACTACTTGGTTCCGCAATGAGGTGGCGGCACGTGCTTCGTGTCTTACATCTCACTTAACCAGTATTGAACAAGCTTATGGTCGATGCGTCCTGCTCTACGGGCTGCATGGTAAAGGGACCCACTTTCAATTGAAATTGAATTGCAGTGGGTTTTATAAGCACAAGTTCGACTCGCCACGGAAGGTTTATAATTTTTCCTTTTTTTATCTTTATCGAGTTTTTGTTGTAGAAAATTATTTTATCGAATACGAAATGAGAACAAAAATTTGTTGTGGATTCTAGTAGAAAAAATATTTTACGAATTATGAGAATTTTTAAATGATTCTTTTCTGAGATTTTTAGTGCTAAAATATTTTTTGTCATTTTCGTAAAAAATTTATTGTGAATATTTATATCTTGGCAGGTGTATTATGTTACAATTGCTTGGATACGTTCGTTGGCGGGGTAAATTGGACGAGTTTTTCAGGGAAAATTTTAAGGTTTCGTTTTGTATCGCTGCAAATAATAAAGTTGTATTCAGGATATTTGGGACATAGGTTTGTACTATAAGGATTATAATATTATACACGAGGGTGGATTATAAAGTTAGGAAGCAAACGAGTATTTTATTTTTAGATGCATTCGTTATCAAGCTATAGGTATGCTTAGGTAGGCATCGTATAAATTTCATTTCTTGATTGTTTCCGGTTAAGATTTTATAAGTGCTTAACTTAGTCCATTTTCGGAAATTTGTGAAGTACCTTCATAAAAAGGGCTTAACATCACAGCAAATCCATCAAGACATGTTAGAGACACTAGAAAACCAGGAAACTACTCAATGCTATTTTATGGCCAAGAAGTGGACAGTTGAGTTTAAGCGTGAAAGAGACAGTATTATAGATGATTCCCACGATGGTAGGCCTCCAACATCAACCACTCCAGATAATACCAGCAAAATTTGTGACCTGATTTTGAATGATCGCAAACCGAAAGTGAGGGGGAGATTGCTGTAACTGTACGTATTTCCTATGAGCGAGCCCAAAACATTATCATCAACGGATTAGGATTTTCCAAGGTGTCGGCAAGATTGATTTCTCGTGATAGTTTGCAAATGTTTGAAGCTGATCCTTAGGAGTTCATGGGTAGATTTGTTTTTATCAAAGGGATGTGGGTTCACGATTATACGCCTAAATCCTACAAACAATCCAAACAGTGAAAAAAATCCGGATATCCTGTCCTAAAAAAGCTACAAAAGTTTTGTCAGCAAGGCCATCATACGATGCGTAACATAACATCTGCTATAGCTGTTAAATTGTGCCTAAACAGTGAAATGTCTGCCCACTGCGCCCTTCAGAGAGGGTGTAAAGCCATTTGTCCAGTAATATACCATGTGACGTATAGCACGTGCTCCCCACCCTCTTTACAAAACAAAGAGGTTGGTAAAAATGTTTAGCCAGTTAAGTGAAACTACTACCAGGTGTTGGTGGTTGGTCGTTATCGCGATGAAAGTGCTGTGTTGAACAAAAAATTATTGAATATAAAATATATGTAGAGTATATTATTACGAGGTCGATTGTGTGAATTTTTAAGTAACAAAAAGGTTTTTGAAAAAGTGGAGGTTCGAGGGTGGTGCGGATTGACCGAGTAATGCGGGTGCGGAATTAGTTTGAAACAACAGGTATGAATTTGTGCCATGGATTCAACGGACGTGTGAACACGTTTATTATCCTGGTAAAGCAACACCTCTCTTCGTAACAATCCTGACATTTTAATGTTAATTTCTTTACGCAAAATTCGCAGCATAATGCAATAGTATTCTCAATTAATCATCTGGCCCTTTTCCGAATAATCTAAGGCCCTTACAATACTGAAATATAGAGGCCCGACATATCTAGAGTAGCCAGAGAAGTAGTCTCCAAGTCTGTATGTAAATAAAATTAAGTCATAAAATTTTATTGACCCAAAGTAATTTCGTGTTCTCGTTTTGTATTAATATATTTTTTCCTATAGTATGCTACTTTTTATCGTTGTTGACCAGTAAGCAAAAATATTTGTGTCTAAAGATGATCCATATACAAAGACAACTGGAATCATGTTTATGACTTATGGAATATATGTTTTTTTACTTATTTATTCGAACAAAAAGTGTATTTTTTATTTTATAGTTTCCTAGGACAGTCACTGTTTGCTTGTGGTCTTTTAAAATGAATACCTCTCCCATACCTTCAATTTTCTTATTGCATGTTGGGAACAAAATTCTGCGACATTTCAGTAAAATTAACCTAAACAAGTTTCTATTTTGCAGTCTTGTAAGTGTCTATAAAATAACTTTTTTTTAAATGTGTAATGGACAAATCGAGCTGATGAAAACTTGTAATCAATATTAGTTTATATTATCTCTTCAGGCACTTAAGAAATCAATATCAGATAATATTCTTGCTAGCAAAATAAAACAAATAATGTTTACAAATTTGAAAATCATAAGCAACACCTCTGTTTTATTCTTATGGGTAAGTACCATCGCATGTCTGGTATTCGAGGCAATGAGACAGTAGTTTCGGAGGCTAAAATGGCTATAAAAAGCGGAACTGAAATGAAATTCACTATGTGTTATGATATCATTGCAGCCTACAAACGTCTAACTTTTGTTAAATGGTAAGATTGCTGGTCAAGAGGAAACACCAAATTACATTTGTTTCAACCGGTAATTACAAAAAGTAAAGTACCATTTAATATCAAACGTAAAGATGACGTCCTTGGCATAAGACTAAGATGGACACACAGTGATTACACATCAACATCTTTTAGAAAGAACACAACCTACAACATGTAATCAATGTTGTGTACAACTATCAGTGACACATTTATTATTATATTGCAAAACTATAAAGAAACAAGGAAATCCACAAATATGCCTAGTTCCATCACCCCTAAGCTTCTACAGCTTAAATGAATCAGCAGAGACCGTGTCATTTAGTTTTTGGGATTATCTGGACTATATAATAAGCTTTAATTAATGTTGGTATTTATTTATTCCTTTCTAGATTTTTAAATTATAAACAAGGTTTCCCAAACATCTGTTATAGAGTTTATTGTATTATTAAATAATGTAGGTGCCAATAACAATCATTGTTGAGGCACCGTTTTAATATATATATATATATATATATATATATATATATATATATATATATATATATATATATATATATATATATATATATATATATATATAGTTTTCTATACACTTTTGGCTTGTTGTTCTTTTAAAAATGCATATCTTTTGAATCCTATTGGATGCCTACAATTTTCTTGTTGCTTGTTCGAACAAAGTTTCGCCACTTTTCAATAAAATTAATCTAAATCCTAATCGAGCCGATCAAAATTGATGACCAATATTAGTTTATCTGCACTCCCATCACTTGGCAGTGCGTTTATTGTAGAAAATACAAAAAAAACCCTTTGAGTTTAAATAAAACCAGAAAAAAACACTATATTTTATTGCAGAATCTTTAGGGTGCTAATATTGCTTTGGGGAGAAGCTTAACCCCGAAGCCACCCCTTAGTTACTTCTGTGGAAGTTTATAGTAATGTGTGATTACCCATAAGTTAATACCGTGATCCTTATAAATGTAATAAATAAATTGAAATTGGTCAATTTTAAACGAATTGGTCAATGGCTAAAAGAATCCCCATAAGAACAAAAAGCGTTCTCATTATTTTACATGAGTAGTTATTTAAATCAAATATCTATTAGTGAAAATTATAATATCTACCTAAAAGCATAATTTAACGGCTGGATTTATAATTTTGATATTCTAATTGATATTATATTTATGTAAACATTTGAATTTTGTATGTTAAATTAATAACATTTTGTGATTCTTACTTATCATGTGTCAACTTTCTATCTGCCATAACTCTTCTAATGAAACTGCACTCAACAGGCAAAATTAAAAAGAAAATATTTACCGTATAACTTGATGGAACTTCGAATTCACCACAAATTCAAGAGATTTCATTGACACAAAATTTTTTAATATTTTCAAATTAAACTGTCTTAGACCATCACGTTTAACACTCACTGTTACACTCTTCCAAGAGACAAGAATCAAACTAATTCTCCAATTCCACAAAACGAGTTTTATATGGAAGGCGTTTTCGTTACGTCATGCATCCTTATAACTTGATTCCAGTTTACTAGTTATTTAAATATTCAAGAATTCTTATTTTTACATCAAAATTATAAGCAGTTACTATGAAAGAAACTACGATATCAATGTCAAATGAATAAGAAGCGAGGAAGCAAAACTAGTAAATTTCCAACAAACTATGTTTTCAAAGTTTTCATATTTTCAAGATTCGTGAATTTGTATGTTAATCATTAAAGAACGGTGTATCTAACTCGTTGTTGTTTCTTCTGGCAAAATGTAAAACCTGTTATTTTACCGGATCACGAAGACACCATGTGATAAAATTTGTATGATTCAAAAAGTAAAGATATTGCATCAGCCTATTTGCTAATAATAAAATATTCATAGGTAACGTTAAAAAAATATCATTTTTATAATATACAGGTTGTCTAGTCTACAAATGCGTTTGATTTTAAGAATAATAAACATTTGGCCGATATTAACATATTCAATATTTGCTCAAAGTCGGGGGCGTGCGGTCCATTTTTAAATAGGGGAAGTAATGGACTATAGTGACCAGATTTCTCAGATCGAGAATCAAAATTTATAAATTTCATTTAGGCACTAAACCGAAACGTTTTAGCTTAAAACGCGATTCCAAGTGGCACATGCTGTTAACAACGTTGTAGAAATTATTCAAGTCTGATCAGTTTGCTAAACACTGCTATTAAACTGGCGTCTGTTCATTTCCTTTGCTAATTTTTATGTAGACGTTGGTCGACCATCATTGATAATTTTCTGTTTCTTAAACTACATATAACACAAACGCATCCACAAACTTATACGGCACCACTCGTAGACGGACGAGGAAGAGGGACTTCAATTGCACCTGGTTCCAAAGATTACGCGCCGATCGACCCACCAATCCCGACTCGCATAAGCGGATTTTGAACCGCTTACTGGAGATGATATAAGTTCCATAAATAAAACAACCTTAGCACGGACTGCAGTGGTATATACAGACGCAGTAAACGCAATAAGCGATCACCGATGATCGGATTTGCGCGTTTGTGTCTCTCGCATATTATGCAGCGTCGCAGCATATGTCTGGCGTTTGCGACATTGCAAAACTCAATAAATAATCCAAATAGCTACCTACAACTAGATTCAAACTAAATAAAGGAAAAATATAATTTAAAATGAAAAATACAATTTTACTAGAAATGATTAGGGTAATCAGTGGTTCCTTGCTTCCATGGACCGCACGCCCCTCCTCAAAATGAAGGTATTTAAATACGATAACACCACAAACAAATTCTGCACTCTTAAAAAAGGGAAAGCTTACACACAGATTTAGATAAAAGACACCACCCATGACCTCTTTCACATTTGAGTGAAAAATGCCGAACCCCCAGCCTTATAAACCAAACGCTACTAGTTACTTCTCGGTTAAATTTTGCTGCCTGTCCTGTCTATTCAAGAAAACCACAATATCGAATTACAAAATGATCAATTGCAAAAAGAAAAATAATTAATAGAATGCGTAAAGATAATACAAAACCTCAATTAGATAAATATAAAATTATGTAATCTTAAATTTACTTTTAATTATTGACAGCTACTAATGAAGACAACTTCGTCGTCGAAGTACGTATCTTACGCATAACTCTCTGTTATTACTTTTCAGGTTTGTGATGTGTGATTGTGCTTTATGTTTCAGGTACCTTCCATATGTCAATATTTTACTTTTAACAAATGTTGTTTAACTTAATTATTATCAACAATAACATCATTTTCCAATATGTTTCATTATCGCTCCGACATTAAAGATAACTAGAAAAATTCCCAATTATATTATCTACTACAGTATTTTTTTATTTGCGCACAAATTATTAACACATGAAACCCGTTAACGCTATGTTGCACGTCCAAGAATCGATCTTGAAACATCTTCATTGATTGTTGCGTTGTTCTTACTTGGTGAAACTGTTTCATATTAAATACAGGTCACGTGACCTTTTCTCTGGCTTCACAATAGCCTGTTATTACAGAGAAGAAAGTAAGCTGTGAAACCAGAGAAAAAGTCTCTACATATATAGGGTAGATGCGGGAAGGTTCGGACGGTTTTGGTAAAATCTATCTTTTAACAAAGTTTCAAAAATACGCCACTCTAGATATATTTAATTTGATTCTTTGACATGTTACGCAACTGTCTCTACAAACAGGATAGAACAATCTTCTACGGTTTTTCTGGAAATTGAGAATTTATAACACAATTCATTTGTCTGGATTTATCCCACCATGGGGTAGTTTGGACACCTATGGAGTAGGTTCGGTCATGCATCGATAAGTATAGATATAATATAAATGACAATTGAATAAACTTCATACGAAGTATAATAAAAACGTTTATTAATCTATTATTTAATATTCAGAGAATCAAAACTGACATCAACCTTAAGAAAACTCGCCAACAGTGAAATTACGGCCACACAAGTTGGTGTTGGTAACTTACTTTCTATTACATCTCTGGAAACTGTAGATACATCGACAACCTGAGGAAAGAGGAAACGATTCGTCGAATGCCTCAAAAATTTTACTTCATATTCTTGTTCTTGGTCAGAAAATCCTATGATTTCCCCAACACACTGGTAAACATTTTTGTTGGTGGGAAATCTCACCAATACATAATCATCACGTCAGATGTGTTCTTCTGTAAAATTTAAATTGTTCCAGTGTAGCTAGTCGCTATCAAGGTATCAGAACGGTTAATTTGCATGAAACATTTTTGTCAATATTATAATAAGAGTAATATGCTAGGATTTTGTTTTTCTTTGATACTAATTATGTGCCTGAACGAGATGAAGAGGTCTCAGAGTGTTTGTGCAATTTTTTTAATTTTTGTACCACTTTTTCTGGGCTCGCGGCATTTTTTAAAACTTTTATATCATCAGTTATCACTTATCTTTTAACGCCAATTTTTCCAACTTCATCTTTATACTCGTTTTTATTTCTTCGACTCTATTCGTTTCAGGTGTGTTTGTGTATATTCTGTATTTGCCTAATCGAGATCTCCTGTTAGTTTTTCTCGTCTTTGTCTTTGGAAAATGCTTTATATCTGCAGGGGTTGTGATTTGTACTGAGAGTATGTTAATAGGCGTCCTTGTAGCTGCATCTCTAATTTTGTTGATTATTGAACGGATCATTGTCCGTATATCATATAAAGATATCTTCGAAGTTGTAGATGTGGAAGCTTTATTGATTTCAGGTTCATGGTTTTATTATCAACGTCAGTATCAAACATATTGTGTTATCCACAATAGTAACAGCCTCCTCAAAAACTGTATCTACATTAAGCTTAGGATCTGGACGACTTGTAGCATTTACTCCAAAACAATCATCATCAGTAAAGATAAGTCGATTTATATGCTATAACACTGTGCTTGTAAATCCGTTTACATTGTTTTTTGGCGTAAAACTTTGCAAAACAGGCTCGGAGGTTAGTTTGGCAGTATCAAAAATAATCGTTACAGAAAACTTTTCATTTTTGCTTGAATGGACAAAAACACAGCTTTATATAGTGGTTGCATTCTATGGGTGCAGTAACGAGTAAATGAAAGAACAATTCCGTTCTCACGAGCATAATTAATACCATCTACTGACACATGGGTTTCGTGGTTATCTAACAGTAAGAGGACAGGGCTGGATGGGCTGCTTTGTGTGTGCTTTTGAACTTTTGAGTAAGCTCCAAAACTTCACAAATATTAGTGCTGTCATCCATCCTGACTTTGTATAATAACCTATTGATTGATCGAAGAACAGGCCATGCAAAAAGTACTTTTTTATCCGAGTATATATATATATATATATATATATATATATATATATATATATATATATATATATATATATATATATATATATATATAGTCAACGATGGCGTCAAGTGATGTGTCTAGTGATTGCTAGTGAGCTCTTTAATTTAAAGAAAAATGAACTTATAGAAATAATTATAAATAAAAAGTTACGTGAAAATGTATGTGATAATAATAGTGCCCTTAGGGATTTCATTAACGTTTCAAAACGTAAGTGTGAATGGCGAAGAAGTATATAAATTCATAATTCATATAACACAGAAAGTGGTGCAGAACAATGCAATCAAGTAGACTGTATCAAAAACTGTTTAATGGTAAAAAAAAGCTGTTATCTCAGGTAGAACACCGAGTCATAGATCAACAAAGTATTATTGGTTTAATGAAAAATAGTGCTACAAATGCGAGGGAAAATACAGGGATCCATGATACGAAAAAGAAAGAGATAAACCGTGACGTGAATAAAAACACAAACTTTAGCGAAAAGGCTGGAAGCTAAAATAAGTCATATTAAAAAGATAACAACGAAAAAATAAGTAAACAGATAGGTGACAAGAAATCAAATATACCTGGCGATGATGCTGTGGCTAGTCTTGACAAACCATTAAGCTGGATCAGGGGAAGTAATGTCAGTGATACATTAAAAATCCAGGGGGCTGCTGAGCTGGATAGGTTACTAAAACCCGCTAGTCGCAATTTTGCTAATATCATAATTTGCGGTGATCTAAATTTAGACAATTCTAAAAATGAAGCGCAAAATAAAAAATTCACGGATCTGATTTCTTCAAATAACTCCATCAATATAGTTAGCGGGCCTACTCGAAATGTTAGAACCACGTGAGGTGTTAGCTGCAGCATGATTGATTATGTAATAACCAACCTAAGGGAAAATGTAAAATGTAAAATATGAAGTAATTGACAGTGGCCAGAACAGATCAGAAACATAATAGAGCCAGTTTTTGTGACAAAATTATGCCGAGGGTCTTCTTATAACGCCTAAGCAAAATTTAAAACAAGTTTTGAATTCTGAATGTTTGTCTTTTGGGAGCGCTGACTGTCGGGATATTAATGATTTGTTTGATGAATTATTCGAGCATTTTTATTTTTGTTATAATGTTACGTTTCCTGAAAGATCGATAAAGGTCAGTAATCAAAATAATAAATTTGCTTTTAGAGCATCAGTTCAGACAAAAATTGCGTTGGAAAATTTAAAATTATTTAATTATTATCGAAAACTCTATCTTAATGATAACAATAACCAGTGTAGAACTGTGAAGAAACAACTTGAAAACAGAATAAAACAGGAAAACACAACAATTATGCTAGCGTTATATCACAGTCTGAAAACAAAAATAAGACACTATGGCAACTAGTAAATCATAGTTTAAATGAAAAAGGGTAATGCACAACAGAATAATGGACTTTTTAGACAAAAATAATATGTTGTCTCAGAGTCAGTATGGCTTTCGTCCAGGTCTTTCCACTGAGATAGCTTGCACTGACAGTGTGTTGCAAACTGCCTTGGCAAGAGACTTTATACAGTAGGTATATTTTTTGACATGTCACGCGTTTTCGATCAAACTTAGATGCAGTTGGTCTTAGAGGGCCTCTTAACAAGTGGCTCGTGTCGTTTGTGGAGGAGAGAAAACTGGTCGTCTCTATAGAAAATGCTATATCAGATGAATATGAACTAACACTGGAAGCAACTCAGTGTAGTGTTTTGGGACCGCTTATGTTCGTTCTTTATGTGAACGACCTCTCACATTATTCAACTGAGGAAAGGATGTTTATGTATGCAGATCACATAGCCGTCATAGTGTCGGATTCTGTGTATTTAAAGGTTATATACAAAGTAGAACCGGTGTTGTCGCAGTTTGATCAATGGTGCTGCAGCAATCATCTGATTGTAAATAGTTAAAAAATCAGCTGCCTGGAATTTACAGGCTTGTATCGAAATCCCTCTGTTGAACGCCGGTTTAAATTTAATGACAATAATATTAATTTAACAACCTCTACCAGCTTTTTGGGTTGCACTCTGGACGCTAGGCTCACCTGGGAGTCACAGGAAGAGAACTACTCTAGTAAATTAAATAAGGCCTACTTTTGCATAATGAGGCTTAAAAGCACACTAAACGAATTGTCCCTTATCAACGTGTATTATGCTTTGGTTCACAGCGTATTAGTTTATAACATAATTGTGTGGGGGCTCTCAAATGACATAGAGAAGGTATTTTTAGAACAAAAGCCAATTATTCGCTTGATCTTCGGACTCCGGTGGAGAGAATCATGTAGGTCAAGCTTCAAAACAAAAAAGATATTAACGCTGACAGGCATATATCTATATAGAATGTTGATCTTTACGTTTACGGAGAAAAACAAGCTTATAAAAAATAGTGATGTTTATTGCCATTCCACACAAACAAAAAACAACATGTATTTACCTAGATATCAATCTATGACCTACAAAAAATCTCCAATTTATGCTGGTTGCTTGTATTTTAACTTTCTTCCTAATGAAATAAAGACTATTATTACATTGGGCGCTTTTAAAAATGGTTTGAAGATGTTTTTAATTGACAACTGCTTTCATAACATCAAGGAATTTACCGATCTATGTACGGGTTGCGATTAGTAGAGTGGTAATGACGGAATGGCTTGTTTTGTACCGACGTTGGGGTTCATTAATAAATAAATAGTCTTATGTTAGGTAGTTGTATCTTTGTTTTTGTTGTTTGTTTTATATGTGTGTATAGTGTCATGTTTTTAGTGAATTTTTATTTAAAAAAATTAACTAATAGAGAGGTATCGATGGTGAGACTTTGCAAAAATTTTTTCAAATGAGCGCGATTTAGGACCCCTAGAACCCATATCCGGGGTCAGTTTCAATTTTTATATGTTTACATATGTTATATATGTATATATATATATATATATATATATATATATATATATATATATATATATATATATATATATATATATATATATATATATATATATATATATATATCCGTCTGATAACTCAAAAAATAATTAACCGATTTCAACGAAACTCGGCAACTGCCTTTCTTTTATTAATGGCTTCGATGAGTTCGTTAGGCAGGAAAATCGGACGAGTTTTTCCGGGAAAATTGAGTTTTCTTTAAAAAAATATTTTTACTCCGAAAATAACAAAACTGTTTTAATGAAATTTACTATATATGTTGCCTTGGGAGAGGAATTACTAAGTACCAAAATTAAACTTTCTCAGTTTATAGAAAATTGAGTTATTCAAATCTTAAATTTTCTTTTGAAACAATTTTTTTTCTCCAAAAATTACAAAGTTATTTTAATGAAATTTGGTGGATATCTTGTCCTAGGAAATACCTTACTACCTACCAAAATTAAACTTTCTAAGATTATAGAAAACTGAGTTAATCAAATTTTTATAGCTCACTGCAGTGTTAAAATCAATGGTATTTTCCTCACTATTTTAAACACGTGGGTCGGGGACTGACCGAATTCATTCCCAGTTGCTATTAATCTACTCATATTCTCTGAATATGTTAAAAACGTGGTATCTACTTCATTCCAAGTCACTATTAACCGACTATTTATGAAATCAAATAAGTAAATTAAATCGATTGTCATGAAATATGTAGTGTATTAAGACTAAGGGAAAAAGAAATAAGACCTATATAACTGTGCACATTTTGATTATATTTTAGGGTGTGCGGCGCACACCTAGCTCACTAGGAGAAATCGCCACTGCTTGAGAGAGGTATTGTCACAGCATAATATCTTATTAAAGTTCATTTGTAAATAAGTTTAATTTTTATATGTTTATATATATATATATATATATATATATATATATATATATATATATATATATATATATATATATATATATATATATATATATGTATCCATCTCATAACTCAAAAAATAATTAAGCGATTTCGATGCAACTTGGCAAGTGCCTTTCTTTTATTAATGGCTTGGATGAGTTCGTTATCCAGAAAAATCGGACGGGGTTTCCCGGAAAAATTTTGAGTTTTCTTTCTAAAAAAAATTTTTCTCCGAAAGTAACAAAGCCGTTTTAATGAAATTTACTACATATGTTGCCTCAGGAGATATCTTAGTACGTACCAAAATTTAACTCTCTAAGTTTATAGAAAATTGAGTTATTTAAATTTGAAGCATTTAATAAAAATTCACTACCATAACGCACTTGCTGCGTCCCGAGTTTTTTATAATTGCTTTGTATACATTTTAGAGTTACCTTCAACGTGTATCTATTATATTGTCGTGCCTGCAGTATATGATGTACTAAATTCAATATATATATATATATATATATATATATATATATATATATATATATATATATATATATATATATATATATATATATATATATATATATATATATAGGGTTACAACTAATTAATTGCTCAATATTGGCATCTGAGTAACGGTAAGAGATACAGAGTTACCACAAAGTTGCGTAAATTTTAGCTGATCCAATATCTGAAAACAAATTTTAATATGTCTATTCGCTCCTGAAATATCCTGAAGGAAGTGAAAAACTCAATTTTCAACATTTTACAATAAATCCTTTATTATAAAAAACGGGCTCCTAATTTTTGCTATGTGAGCATAATTTGATATGTGCAATCAACTAACGGCATCAGAATTGACATATCTGCTCTAATTTTTGCGCAGCGATAGTCAACTTTTTTTCTTTTATGGCTGCCATATTGGATTTTCAATTTTTGAGATGACAAAAAAATTCACCTTCCGAGTGGCACAACACACTTCATATTTTTCTTCATAAACATTGTACAAATAAATAAAAATTCTGGACGCCACAAGTGCGTTATGGTAGTGAATTTTCATAAAAATGTTTTTAATAGCAATTATGTGTTTTTTTTTCAGAAAGCAGGCATCAAATTTGGTTACCAGTATAATCTATATAGTAAAAACAATGTGCCATGTTTCATCAAAATAACTTTATTGTTTGAAAACGTACAGAAATTTCCGAAAGTAAACTTAAAATGTAACCGAAAAAATCCGTTTTTTGGTCAACCTTATAGGTTAATAGCAAATTGAGCTTTTCAAATATGAAGCATTTAATCAAAATTCGCTACCATAACGCACTTGCTGCGTCCAGAATTTCTTAACTTACAAACATGCATTATATTTCTATGGAAAATGCAAAAACATAAGGCGTTTTCCACAAAAAAAAATATATTATTTGTATGACCAACGACTTATGGGCCACTCTGTGATGGTAGCAATAATTTTTTAAGGTGTAGCTCAAGACACCGTATAATTAATGTATACAATATTTTTTCATATCTTGTATAATAACGGATATATTGAGCTTTATTGATTTTTTACGAAAATTCTACAAAAATTATATACCATTAAACGATAAATTCTATAGCTAAGGCTACTGCCAAGCATCAGAGAAAGGGTCTATTTGAAATGAATTTTCTGGAAATATTTTAGTAAAATGAAGGACGATGACGGTTGAAACTAAGACTTCAGGGTTTGTAAAACATTCTTCTTAAGACATTGTCTTTCCATAGCCATAGCCATAGTATTAGATTCAAGTTATTTGCCTAAATGTTGCGAATTTTGACGTTTTCAATTGTCACTTTGACGTTTTGAGGAAAACCCCAATTTATTTTTCTTTAAATGCCCATAACTTTTTTGTCTTTTGACCTACAGAGCTAAATTTTGGTAGGCGCCTCACCTATAGTGACATAAATCAGCGTAGAAAATTTGGTTGCCTTTACTTTGTTAATTCCGGAGGTATAATTTTTTTTTGAAGGAAAACCCAAAATTTTCCGGGAAAACCTGGGCCGATTTTCTTGACTAACGAACTTATCCAAGCCATTTGCAAAAGGAAGGTATTCACCAAATTTGATCAAAATCTGCCCATTATTTTTTGAGTTATCGGTGTGATACATATATATATATATATATATATATATATATATATATATATATATATATATATATATATATATATATATACATATAAAAATTTAAACAGACCCCGGATATGGGTTCTGGGGGGCCTAATTAGCGCTCATTTGAAGAAATTTTTTCAAAATTCAAAAGTCGGGATCTCCTCATTAGTGAATTTTTTTTAAGAAAATTCACTAAAAACTAATTATGGTCGCAAATATCAAGGAGGTATGTGTCATTGTTTTGTAATTTGTTGTTACGATTTATTTGAACTGTCAGTTTGAAATCTTCTACTCGATGTATGCATTAAAAACATTTTATTTTAAGACTTGTGTTAAATTTGTTCTAAAATTGTATTTCCAAAATGGTTCCCTTTACTGTGGAAGAGAAGAGGAATATGATGAAGCATACATCCGAAGTTTTAGAAATTCGACCCGTGCTTCCCAGTTATACCAAGAAAAATATCCAGAACGTGTGCAGCCAAGCCGGCATATATTCGCCAGAATAGCAAGAGTGATGGATGAAACTGGTAATTTGATGAGAAAGCGTGTTCCCTACAATGTGGAACCCAGTGCTAACGAAATCAATGTTCTTGCTCAAGTCAATATAAATTCCAACTTATCCACAACACATATTGCGAGCGAATGTGGAATAAGCCAGGAGCTACAGTCAAAGATTCTGAAAAACACAAATACCATCCTTATAGATACACCACAGTGCAAGTACTTTATGGGCCAGATCACGACCGGCGGATGCAGTTTTGCCAATGGTTTGCTAGGAAGTTACAAATACACAATGGTTTCAAAGCTAACATATTGTGGTCGGATGAGAGTACATTTACAAATAACGGTTTGTTTAATAGACAGAATCGTCGTTACTGGAGTACAGAGAATCCTCATCTTTTATATGAGTCGCGACAACAAAATAGGGTGAGTGTAAACGTTTGGTGTGCCCGTTTAGACGATACAGTCATTGGACCATTTTTCACAAGCAATAGGTTGAATGGCGACGGATACCTTCATCTGTTAAGTAATAACCTTATGGATTTTTTATAACCTCTCTTTGCAACAAAAAGCCAACATATGGTTTCAGCAAGACGGTACACCTGCACACAACTGCCGAGCCATAAAAGCTTATCTAGAGATGGAGATAAATGGATAGGCAATAATGGACCCGCTCGCATGCCGACAAGATCCCCAGATCTAACGCCAATGGACTATTTCTTCTGGTGATATGTCAAAAATTTTGTTTACCTTGAGCATTTTGACAACGAAGAAGAGTTAAAGAATATTATAATCCATAAAATTTGCTCCATCTCTCCCGCTATGATAAAATCAGCAACACAAGGTATGCGCGAGAGGGTTCGTCAATGCATAAATAACAATGAAAGACATTTTGAACATATTCATTAACATTACACACATTTATTATGTAATAGGAAGTATTTGTTATGTATTGTTAGTTTGTTTATTCAATAGTTGTAAGTTTCGTTAGTATCAATGGTTAATATGATTTTATTCTGTTAATTAAAATCTTGTGTGCTGACATTTAGAAAAATAACAAATGTTGATAATAAAAGCCTGGACGCAGAAAGTGCGTTATGGTAGTGAATTTTCATAGAAATGATCTGGCACAAAATATTTTTTTATAACTTTTTTTTTCTTGTAACATAGAAATCTAAATTTTGGTGTATACTTTACTTTTTATATCGCAAACCTACCTACCAAATTTGGTTATAGATTTTTTATTTTTTAAGAAAAATTTTTTTTTCAAATGAAAACTGAAATTTTTCCCGGAAAACTTCGTTCGATTTTTCTGATTAAAGAACTTATCAAAGCCATTTACAAAAGGAAAGTACATACCAAATTTTATCAAAATCGGCCTATTAATTTCTAAGATAAATTTTTTTTTAGAATTAAAACTCAAAATTTTCCCGGAAAACCTCGTCCGATTTTCCTGACTAACAAACTTGTCAAAGCCATTTATAAAAGGAAGGTACATGTTAAATTTCATCAAAATCGGCCTATATTCTCTGAGATAAAATTTTTTTAGAATGAAAACTCAAAATTTTATCGGAAGACCTCGTCCGATTTTTTTGACTAACAAACTTGTCAAAGCCATTTACAAAAGGAAGGTACGTGCCAAATTTTATTGAAATCGGCCCACTATTTTTTGAGTTATCGGTGTGATACATACATATATATATATATATATATATATATATATATATATATATATATATATATATATATATATATATATATATATATATATATATATATATATATATATATATATATAAACATATAAAAATTGAAACTGACCCCGGATATGGGTTCTAGGGGTCCTAGTTCGCGCTCATTTGCAAAAATTTTTCAAAATTCAAAAGTCGGGATCTCCTCATTAGTGAATTTTTTCTACGAAAATTCACTAAAATGACACATACCTACTTGATATTTGCGACCATAATTATTTTTTTATTTATTTGCACAATGTTTATGAAGAAAAAAATAAAGTGTGTTATACCATTCGAAAGGTTAATTGTTTTGCCATCTGAAACTTTAAAAATCCAATATGGCGGCCATAAGAGAAAAGAAAGTTGACTATCGCTACGCAAAAATTAGAGCAGATACGTCAAGACTGAAGCCGTCGGTTGATTGCTCATATCAAATTATGCTCACATAGCAAAAATTAGGAGCCAATTTCTGATCTTGAGGGATTTATTGTAACATTTCGAAAATTCAGTTTGTCAGTTTTTTCAGGATATTTCAGGAACGAATCGACACATTCAAAAAAAATTTCAGAAACGTCAGGGTTAAAATCCAAAATCACACAGTAAAAAGCAAACTAAAAGTCAAATTAAAGTAAGAGAGCTACAGTAAAAACTAAGCAGTTACAATAACACAAGTTAAAAACTAAGTCAAAGCTAAAACATGCAGTCAAAATAAATTAAAATAAAGTGAACTGACAAGCACAGCAAGCCAAAGAACAAGTGCAAAAAGTCTGTTTTTTGAAAAATTAATTAAATTCTAATTTTGGAATTGAATAAGCCAAGGAGCGAACTGACAGGGTAAACACAACAGGTGGCAAACACAATCAAGCAGAATCCCTTTATTTGTTTGCTGTATTTTCTGTGATTTTTTATTTGTTTACGTGGACTGCAGTTTCGAATCTTCCTGGTTCATGAATAAAGGATATATATATATATATATATATATATATATATATATATATATATATATATATATATATATATATATATATATATATATATATATATATATATATATGCAATACTTGCTTTTAAAATCACTTTGGAATTATTTGAAGCAACTTTTTAAAAACTTGAAATTATAACGCGCAACTTTGCGTCAAAGCATTATACCACCATCTGCCGGGAATATACCGTTCAGAACCATCAACAGAGCGGAAAATTCTAACGGTCCAGAGTTGCCCCGTGTCCAAACTTGCGCTAATTGGTTTGAAACATCTTGTTTTAATATTTTCCTTAATTATCGTTTTAATTTAGCTTAAATAAATTGAAAAATAAAATAAATATCGAGCCTACCCTAGAAGAGAGACTATGGACATAGTTCAAAAAATATAGAAGCCAAAAACACTTTAAATAGTTACATGTTTCGTTTCTGTCTTTGGTTTTACGATAGTCTTTTCTTACTTGCTAGCTTCATGCAATTCTTCGTCTTTCTGCTGCAGATGTTTCACTTCAAGATTTTTCTGAGAAATTATGAGATATACTTCTTGGCCACTACCTTATCGGTGCCCCTTAAATCTTCGCTGTATGGTATACCACTAAATCCTAAATATAAATATGTTGGAGGGCTGAACACACTGACACCCTTAGAGACGATTTTCAGTAAGATCTGAAGCGTAGACAAATGAAGACCCTAGAATTTAGCCACAACAAACCAACCTATCGTTAACCATCACTCTAATACGTAGGCAGGAGTCCATAGAATTTATCATAAAAGAAGTATAGTACGGGAAAGATATATTAAAATAATGTGTATTACCGACAAATATAGTGTAATGTATATTTATATTATTTTCAAGCCATCCTACCGAAATGTGACTGTATGGGATACGGATAGTAACTCCTTCCACTGTTAAAATATTTGCCTAGCATAATGTATATGACAAACGAGAAATATCTAAGATCGGAAAATTCTAGTACACGGAACATTGTATCACTACATTCTTCTAGACAGAGAAAGATATACTAAATGTGTTCAGGCCAACTAAACAATCTAGAATCTATGTATCTGGCACTCAGCTGTGTTGCCGCTGTTCATAATTTTTACCCGCAATGGAAAATATTTTACTTTCTGTAACTTTATATGTTTAAGTAATATTAAAATGTATTCGCATCACCAGTTCTTATATAATGATTATTAAGTATTATTTAAAAAAGCTATAGTTATAAAAATGGTAATAGGGTATTTCAGGAAACTTTATATATGTATGATAAATATTATGATCTCCAAGAGATATATCAAAGATGCTATCGGGTAGTACCTGTTCACATATGCACAATAAGCCAAAGGCTACGGTGCTATCGGGGCGGCAAAGACGCGGACGAGCCCTAAGCGAAAAAACCTGTTTACATAAAATTAATGAAAATGTGGACAAAGAGATACCCAGCGTCATTTTTTATTATACTCACTTTTTTACATCGTCGGAAACGTATCGCTATTTCTCCAAAAGATGAAATTCAATTTTTGATGTGGGCAGACGATAATAATGAAATTAATATAAGAAATTGTTTTCTGATCATGCAAACGTTTTTGATTATTTTATCTTTCAAGTATCTTATCATCACACTGTCAAAAATAAACTTCCACTTACGTATTATTTAAGTTATTTTCTAAAATATTTTTATGTGTTATGTATATTTCTATGTGGATTTTTTCCTAATAAGTTTGGGAAAATGTTGATACAGTAATTTAGTAGAAAAGTTCAAGATGTATAATTTCATGCAATTTATTACTATGTGATTAGGATTCCTAATAGACTAATGCACAGTTGTGTTGTGTGTTTTTTATTTACCTACCGTCGATCTCTTTCCGCGACTATGGCCAATCACCAACAACAGGGAAGAGTTTTACCTCACTAACCTGTAAATTTTGCCAAACTCCTTTCTTTTTGTAACGAGGATAAGGATCTTTAACGTTCCAACATGGTATGGACACGGGTCTGCAGGATTTACGTCACCTCCGAAGAACGAAGCATGCGCACATTCAGCTTGCTCAAACACTATGGTGGCTTCGGTACATGTAAAACTATAGTTTGTGCTGTAATATTTTTAAGGAAATAAATTTGTTCCTCGCCTCAGCGTGCCCGGATGTCGAATCCACGCCTTTTGTACAAACGACTCATGCTCGATCCATTATGGCACTGAGCCTACTAATGTCAGACAGCTTTGATAAACAATAATTAGCTAATTGGTAGTTACAATTCATTACTCACTGATTATTACTTATGTTGCACAAAAACAAGTGTGCTCTTTTTTAATTCTGTGAAAAATTGTTAATAAAGCTAGAACATATTTTTTGGTGCAACAAAACTAATAATCATCATTAATTTTGTTCATTTATTAGCTGATGATTGTTGAACAAAACTTTGTGCAACCGGGGATAGGAGACGACTTTTTTGGTATCAGTTCTGTTTTCCAAGTAATACAACAAATAAATACACTTGGTCTTGTTTGGTGTTCCCAAAAACAATTTCAATAGACTTAGATATGTCTACAGGCAGTGAAATTGATGGCAAAGACGAGTTAAGTCAAAAAAAAAAGAAATAAATTCATATGAATTTCTATCCTGAATATACAATTTGCTACAATAAGCAGCTAACGAAATGTGTAAATATTTTATATCATAGTATACTATTTGAATGAAACTACGTGGAATAAGTGACGATTTTCTAGGAAATAAAAGCGCTAGGTGGTCGGTTTTTGTCATTTTAGAAATATTGATCAGATGAATGTAGCCCGTTATCATTTTTTTATATTTTTTAATCAGTCACAAACACACACCGAAAATTGTACTATACTAATGCAAATAAATGTACGTGTGTGTCGGCATTCTTTAAGCATATTTATGGGAATGCATATAAATACATCTCTGCACACATGCGTGCATGCATGCGTATGTGTGGGTGTGTGTGTGCATGATGTGGGTTTTTGGATAAGAAAAAAATTCTCGTTTTAAGTTTAGAGCCATATAGACCAATGTGGGTAAATACTTAAAGAATTAATAACATACCCAGAAAAAAAAATTGCAGAGCAACTTTTTCCAAATATGTACTTATATCTTTCGATACCATAATTATTTGGCTACGTAATATTGTTATAACTGTATTGAAATTTGTATTGAGAGACTTAATAAGTAATAATTTTTTAATGTTAGTTTTATTAACAATACTAATTGACAATAGTCACTTCAAATTGATCACTGTTTAATATTTATTGGAACACGTATTTGGTATCTGAGTAAAACAGATTATTTTTCTTTGGAAACAATATTTTCTTGTATTTTGTCTGAATTTTTCCGAAAAGACTCTAAGAATTATAAAACTATTAAACTTGCAGCTTCTTGTTATTAAGTAAAAGTTTAACTGACTAGTTTATAAAAAAAAAACTAAAAAAGCTTAAAAAAGTGGCATTGATTAATTGTCCTCAAGGTACTGTTTGTCCCATAGGCCTACTTAATATGCCTTTAGTTAAATGTGCCTATTAACATATATCGCTTGAAACATATTTTAATAATGAATCATAAAATTGGACAGTTTCCGAAAAAGAGAATGTGCTCGTGTTTCACTTCGATAGAGTGCCTGATTTTCGAAAAAAACCATTTTGAAAATTTGTTCATATGCCATAAAATATTAGAGAAGCAATTGTAACTTTTATTTGTACATTTTTTTATTTCATTTAATATTATTATATTTCATGAAGATCCTCCAGCTGGTGTACTATAAATCTATAAGTGTAAGTCAAGGTATAATTGAATTACATTTTATAGAAAACAAAACTCTCATATTTTCAATTAGCAGGCCATATAATAAAAATGTAATTAGTGATATTGATTTTAACTAAGTATTCTATGATCAAAACTAAGTATAAACAAGTTCAGAAAAAAAGTATCATAAGAGCTCTTTCAGACGAGGATACCATATGAGAGATACGTGTATCCGGGATACTGGATTACGGTCCAAATTTTCAATACACTGTATCTCACAGCGAGCGCCCAGCATTGGTCATGGACAGATTTTATTTATTAATCCTAATTATATAGCTAAGCTATAAAGTTGTCGGGATAAAAAATAATGCTATCCATATTAATAATTTCGATCTTCTAATTCACCAGCCCACTATACTAAATGAATATAATAAATATTAGAAAGTCGCCTGCCGTTCCAAAAAGTAAGCGTGTTTAAAGAGGTAAATATAACCTTTTACAAATGTCTGTGCGAGATACAGATTTTGTATCCGGCGGCTGAGAAGGAGGGATGGAGAAATGTGGTATTGCAATACTGAATGTGTCGCCCGATCCAGTCCAGTGTGAGGAGGTCCATTTAAGCGCACTCATTACAGAATCCTGGTCTAAAAGAATTCTACAGGAGCTAGCTACAGCCCTCCACAAGGTATGAAACTTGACATGATGAAAGTTTCGCTTCCTCTGATATGAAACTCAATTTTAAATTTAATTTTTACAAAATTTTGAACCTCAGCAATTTTAATACACCAGACGATGAACTTTAATGAAATCAGATCTTTTAAAATTAATTTAAAAATGCACACATAAAAGTTACCATCAATTTATCGTATATAACATAATTATCTAACTGCTTTTTCTCGAGAACCGTACATCCCATCAAAGTGAACCAAAAACATATTTTCTTCTCAGAAAACTACAAAATATTTTATGATTTAATGAAATTTACATCCAAAAGAGTTGAGGTAATATTTGCCTTCAACCATTTGTTGAGTAGCTTCCTTTTACAAGTGGCTTGGATAAGTTTGTTAGCCAGGAAAATCGGCACAGGTTTTCCCGAAAAATTTTGTTTTCTTTCGAAAAAAATTATATCCTTGTAAATAACAAAGCAAGGGCAACCAAATTTGGTACGCAGGTTTATATCATTATGGGTAAATTACGTACCAAAAGTTAGCTCTCTAGGTTAAGAGACAAAAAAGTTATAGGGATTTAAAGAAAAATAAATTGAGGTTTCCCTCAAAGTCGCGACTTAACTTTACGGTTAAGACGTTTGAATTTTTAAAACAATTTATTTACTACTTTAAACGATCAATACTTAAATACTTAATACAAAAATGAATAATATAAAATAATGACAAAGGTAACGATCAACATACATGTGATCTAAAGTCTAGCACGCGATGTGCAGAGTCTAACTACTCGTAACAAGAATGACCGGTTGTATCCTTGTGAGCAGCCTATTCATACACTACACTCCAGGCGTGGCACTATTGTCTCTGGAGGTAACAATGGATCTGCTGATGTAGATTCTCACGAGCGATATTCCGTCCAACTTGCTAGTCTGGGCCTTCATACTTGCGGGCTCCTCCAAGTCTACTGCTGACTCGACGGTCCTGACTGTGGGAAGGCAACTTTGTATCATAAAGGCCCATTGTTGTGGCTCCATTTATCTCGCGATTTAAAACGTCAAAATTGGCAACATTTAGGCAAAGAACCTGAAACTAATATGAGCTATGGAAAAAAATGTATCAAGAAGAATGTTTTACAAGGCCTGAAGTCTTATCTTCAACTGTCATTGTCCTTCATCTTACTAAGATATTTCCAGAAAATTCATTTCAAATAGACCCTTTCTCTGATGCTTTGGCAGTAGTCTTAGCTATAGAGTTTATCATCATCTAATAGAATAACATTTTTGTCGAATTTTCGTAAAAAAACAATAAAGCTCAATATATCCGTTATTATACAAGATAGGAAAAAAACAGTTTTTTCGGGAACACTTTAAGTTTACTTTCAGAAATTTTTGTACATTTTCAAAGAATAAAGTTATTTGATGAAACTTGGCACTTAGTTTCTACTATATAGGTTATACTGGTAACCAAATTTGATGCCTGCTTTCTTTAAAAAAAACACATATTTGCTGTTAAACACATTTTAATGAAAATTCACTACCATAACGCACTTGCTGCGTCCAGTCTTTTAAAGTATTTTCACGTAGAACTACGGGCTGGTGAATGTAGAAAAGCGATCTTCGAATATCAACGGATCGTGTTCAATATATTGCGAAGCAATTTTTGGAACACAAAAAAATTGTGATGGTCAATATCTAATATCTTGGTCCGGTTTTTATTTTTTCCTGTAAAATTAGGAGCTGTCAAGGAAGTGAAAACTTATTATTCTATATTTGCAACCATGTTATTTTTCCAAAACATTGTTTTGTGCGCAGCTTTACTGAAAATACATGTTTTTAATTATTTCCCGTGTAAATAGAGGGTGGTTAAAATGAAACAAGCTATTTCTGTATTTAAAAAACACTTTTGGTATTTTTTTATTGGCTTCTTCAATATGTTCCAAAACAATGCTCATAAAAAGTAATGATTGCTAATGTCTAATATATTTAATTTCATGTGCCTTTAAACTTTTCCTGTATAGATATGCGGTGGCAGAGTAAAAATTAGCCGTTTTTCTGTTTCTGGTAATCTCATTCAACATGTTAGAAAACAGCTCTTTGTTCACAGCTTTGAGAAAAGGGCAGTGTATTGAGGCAAATTGTGTTTGTATTGTTTTCTACAATAAATTGATTTTAAGCAAGTAGTACACGTAAGTAACACCCAAATTAAAGTATGCCTCAAATCGAGGACTTTTATAGTGGCAGAGATCATGATAAATAAGTGTATTTTTCATATTTACTCATAACTTCACTTCTAGTAATTCCGTTGAAATTTATAATTTAGAAACATATATAAAAACTAAAAGACTAACCGTTCTCTGCTTGAAAAGAAAAGATATTTGATTAACAAGTATTACCGACAAACAAATATAATATCACTAGTCTCCTGAGAAAAAGTCTGGACGCAGCAAGTGCGTTATGGTAGTGAATTTTCATAAAAATGTTTTTAATAGCAAATATGTTCAAGTTACCAGTATAACCAGTATAACCAGTATATAATATAGTACCAACTAGGTACAATGTACCATATTTCATCAAAATAACTTTACCGTTTGAAGATGTACAAACATTTTCCAAAAATAAACTTAAAATGTTCCTGAAAAAACTGCTTTCCTGGCCAACGAACCTTAGGTTAATAGCATATTGAGCTATTGAAATTTGAAGCATTTAATGAAAATTCGCAACCGCAACGCACTTACTGCGTCCAGAATTTCTTTTCTTACAATATGCTTTATAATTTCGTGGTCAAACTTCGATACGTTAGAGGTCAGCTCAGAACTGGCACGGACCGAGGGAATTCGACTATCTAAATAAAACAAAGCATTGTTTAATCTATTTGGACTGAGCAGATTTTCCTGGCTAACAAACTCATGCAAGCCACTTGCAAAAGGAAGGGGCTCACCAAATTTGATCACCATCGAAGTATTATTTTTTGAGTTATCGGTTATATATATATATATATATATATATATATATATATATATATATATATATATATATATATATATATATATATATATGCACATATAAAAATTCAAACTGACCCCGGATATGGATTCTAGGAAGCCTAGTTTGCGCTCATTTGAAGAAATCTTTTTGTAAATTCAAAATTCGCGGTCTCTTCATGAACGATTTTTTTCTGCAAAAATTAGCTAAAAATGATAGACCGTTAAACAATAAACTTAACTAAACCTACAGCCAAAGCATCGACTTAACTAAACCTACAGCCAAAGCATCAGAAAAAGGGTCTATTTGAAATAAATTTTCTGGAAATATTTTAGTAAAATGAAGGACAATAACGGTTAAAGCTAAGACTTCAGGCTTTGTAAAACATTATTCTTGGGACATTTTCTTTTCATAGCTCGTATTAGTTTCAGGTTCTTTGCCTAAATGTTGCCAATTTTGACGTTTTAAATCGCGACTTTGACGTTTTGAGGAAAACCGCAATTTTTCTTTAAATGCCTATAACTTTTTGTCTTTTAACCTACAGAGCTAAATTTTGGTACCTATAATGATATAAACCCGCGTACCAATTTTGGTTGCCCTTACTTTGTTATTTCCGGAGATATAATTTTTTTTCGAAAGGACACACAAAATTTTCCGGGAAAACCTGGACAGATTTTTATGACTAACGAATTTATCCAAGCGACTTGCAAAATGAAGGTACTCACCAAATTTAATCAAAATCAGCCCATTATTTTTTTGAGTTATCGGTGTGATACACACACCACAGATATATATATATATATATATATATATATATATATATATATATATATATATATATATATATATATATATATATATATATATATATATATATATATATAAACACATAAAAATTGAAACTGACCCGTTCATTTTCTCAAATTTGGTAGATTTCTAAATAAGTTTCGAGTTCTATGAATAAAATGCCATAATCTACTTAACATGAATTAATATATTTAACGAAATTTTCATTTTTTAAAAGTACTTAAGAAACATACGTTGGAAAACTAAGTCACGTGGCCAGTCTTACGACAAAAGTGAATTATGTTTAAAAAAACAGATATTCGATTCTAAAATGCAACATTTATTTTTTAACTGTTATTTTTATTGGGTCAGTGTGTGGTACATGTATTCGGTATAAAATTAAAGCTCTAAGCAAAGGCAATTCATGGGTTTGATAATCTATTGAGTCATGTGTATCATAAAAAGGTTATGTTGTTTTTAGTAAAAAAAATCCATTTACCGTACTTATTTACATACAAATCTTCATATGTTATTATTTTAATATGTACGCTCTTAATACTTAAAAACTTGCTTGCCTACGACCAGTTCAGCGTAAATATAAATAAAGTCATAGATATTTATTGAAACAAACAAACAGCACGACTGAATACTTAGGTCCTTTTCCACACCGATCTGGCATCGCCGCTCTTTAAACATGACAGTATTAACCCTGCCGCCTTGCATTCCAAAAGATTTATGACAAGATCCCTTTCAACGATGGTATATAGAGGCGTTCCAATATTAGAATGCAGTATAATAATAGGTTTATCTCATAAAGGGATATACTAGATACTGGTAAATATTGTCCTAGGTAAATATATTTCATATATATCTCCAGTGGTGTATTTTTATTTGTAACAGATTCGGTCCGTACAAAAAATAAACTGTACTAGGAGATTCCGGATATTGGCAAACATCAGTACGGGCAAGTTAGGGATAATGCCATTAAATGATGCTACCATTTTGCTATACCAGTAACCATTGTATGCTGCTATATTGGTGTATTATGAAATACTTTAATATAATTTGGTTTTTGTGGTGTTATTGCTGTAATAGGAGTTTGTCTGTAAGATGCTTCTAGTGTATGACAGCGTCACGGCATGATTTTGTAACTAATGTGAATTTACTGTACTACGTCCTTCCTTTAGGATAAAGTACGCATCCCCCGTAGAAAGATTAAAACCTTAGATAACATCATTTACAATATTTATTAGACCTTGAAAATGGCTTTAAAATGAGAGCCACAGAGTCAAGATTTAAATGAATTTGGTCGTGTGTCTTATTTGGCAGAAAGCTTACATTAAAGGCCAGAACTAATTACTTACTCCAAGTGGATTTGTATTTGTTGTGTATTAATTTATAAATTAATATTACCTCATCCATCATTATTATTAATGTGGGCGAAGTCACATTAAAAAAAGTAAATAAATCGAACCCTCTAAGAGGACATATTGATATGCAGTTAGCTTTGAAGCTTGGCAGCTTTCCAGTTGGTTACAACTAGGATGTTTTATGAATAAGCTGTCAAAATTAGACATCTAAAAGTTGAGCAGAGACAAAACGGTGAATTTTTGGAAACGGCATAGCTGAGAAAAGCTAGAAGTTTTTCTGATATAATAGAATCTTTAGGTGGTCAATGTCTTTATCGTATTCTACTATTAAATACTGTATTGCGAAATTTAAAAGAGGATTATCAAATGTCAAAGTTGAGCACGCTTCTGGAAGACAAATTTCTGTGACCTCAAGATAATGTTCATGCTATCCCTGAAATGATCTTAAAAGTTTGACGAATTGGGCTAAAACAAATAGCAGAAACATTGCACATCTTCTACATTAACGTGCATCTTAGAATGTTTACCACGACTTGAAAATAAGAAAGCTATCGGCAAAATAGATTTCGAAATGCTTGAAACCTGCTTAGACACACGCTCGTTTTACAATGTCGAATGAAATGTTCCACCATT
This sequence comes from Tillus elongatus, assembly GCA_964006375.1. Lineage (NCBI taxonomy): Eukaryota > Metazoa > Arthropoda > Insecta > Coleoptera > Cleridae > Tillus > Tillus elongatus. The sequence goes on from OZ023262.1 coordinate 150,540,932, forward strand.
TTGAAAAAGATCCCAAACTTTTTGTGTCGCCTTGTCTCTAACGACGAAACATGGGTCCATTAATACTAATCTAGAGACTAAAATGCAACCGAAAGAATGGAAACATTCCAGTTCTAAACAGCGCAAGAGATTTCGTGTCCAAAAGTCGGTTGTTAAGTTTCTAGTTTCAGTTTTCAGTTTTCTCTGACAAATATTAGATTAGATTTTCTAAAACAATCTAATATACAATTGTGATTTTCCAACTTATTTACGCTAGAAAATTGTGGTAGAGGCCCGAGGAAACTGACGAAACGTATGTTTTTGCAAGACAGTGCTCCTGCTCACAATTCGTTGACTCCACTGCAAACATTTAATAAAACTGGTTTTAAAATTATTGCCATTATCTATTCCCAAAGCTCAAAAAACATTTGATAGGTAAACAATTATGGACAAACAATGGAGTCATATGTGCTGTTGGGTTTAGAATTGTAAACAGTCCGATAAATATATAAGTCTTAGAGATTATATATATATATATATATATATATATATATATATATATATATATATATATATATATATATATATATATATATATATATATAATAATTTTGGTTCTAAAAACTATTGCGTTTTCTATTGCAGATTAGGTACTTTTCAATACCTGCTCGTATTATGAAAAATAGAATATATATCATTGTAAACTGCTCACTAACCGACTTCAAAAAAGGAGGAGGTGCTATATTCGCCTGTATGTATTTTTTTATGCATGTTCAGCAATATTTAGGTCAATTATGGTCCAATTTTAAAAAAAATTGAAAGTGTATACTCCTAAGGTGTCCTATTTTCACTAAGTCAGGATCTGATGATGAGATCTCAGGAAAATCGAGACAAAATTATTTTGGTTATGTATGTTCACTGATATTTTCGTCAATTGTGGACCTATTTTTTTAAATATTTTTTTTGTTTTTGTTGGAAAGGGTATACTCCTGAGGTAGTCCCATTTTCACCAAGTCAGGATCTGATGATGGGATCTTAGGGAAGTCAAGGGAACTCTTTATATAATCTATGTAATTTAAAGTTCTACTGTAATACGGCACTTTGATTATATTATAGCAGTTTTCTAATACTGTACTCACTATGTAGGTATATTTACACTAAAAATGGAAAAATAAGTAAACTTTAAAATAGAGCTGCAAATTGAGTCATGACTTTCACATAGCTGTGATAACACGCTCGTTTTACAATGTCGAATGAAATGTTCCACCATTTTGAAAAAGATCCCAAACTTTTTGTGTCGCCTTGTCTCTAACGATGAAACATGGGTCCATTAATACCAATCTAGAGACTAAAATGCAACCGAAAGATTGGAAGCATTCTAGTTCTAAACAGCGCAAGAGATTTCGTGTCCAAAAGTCGGTTGTTAAGTTTCTAGTTTCAGTTTTCAGTTTTCTCTGACAAATATTAGATTAGATTTTCTAAAACAATCTAATATACAATTGTGATTTTCCAACTTATTTACGCTAGAAAATTGTGGTAGAGGCCCGAGGAAACTGACGAAACGTATGTTTTTGCAAGGCAGTGCTCCTGCTCACAATTCGTTGACTCCACTGCAAACATTTAATAAAACTGGTTTTAAAATTATTGCCATTATCTATTCCCAAAGCTCAAAAAACATTTGAAAGGTAAACAATTATGGACAAACAATGGAGTCATATGTGCTGTTGGGTTTAGAATTGTAAACAGTCCGATAAATATATAAGTCTTAGAGATTATATATATATATATATATATATATATATATATATATATATATATATATATATATATATATATATATATATATATATATAATAAAATTTTGGTTCTAAAAACTATTGCGTTTTCTATTGCAGATTAGGTACTTTTCAATACCTGCTCGTATTATGAAAAATAGAATATATATCATTGTAAACTGCTCACTAACCGACTTCAAAAAAGAAGGAGGTGCTATATTCGCCTGTATGTATTTTTTTATGCATGTTCAGCAATATTTAGGTCAATTATGTTCCAATTTATAAAAAAAATTTGAAAGTGTATACTCCTAAGGTGTCCTATTTTCACTAAGTCAGGATCTGATGACGAGATCTCAGGAAAATCGAGGCAAATCCTCAAAAATTATTTTGGTTATGTATGTTCACTGATATTTTCGTCAATTGTGGACCTATTTTTTTAAATAAATATATATATATATATATATATATATATATATATATATATATATATATATATATATATATATATATATATATATATATATATTTTTTTTTTTTTTTTTTTGGAAAGGGTATACTCCTGAGGTAGTCCCATTTTCACCAAGTCAGGATCTGATGAACGGATCTTAGGGAAGTCAAGGGAACTGTTTATATAATCTATGTAATTTAAAGTTCTACTGTAATACGGCACTTTGATTATATTATAGCAGTTTTCTAATACTGTACTCACTATGTAGGTATATTTACACTAAAAATGGAAAAATAAGTAAACTTTAAAATAGAGCTGCAAATTGAGTCATGACTTTCACGTAGCTGTGATAACACGCTCGTTTTACAATGTCGAATGAAATGTTCCACCATTTTGAAAAAGATCCCAAACTTTTTGTGTCGCCTTGTCTCTAACGATGAAACATGGGTCCATTAATACCAATCTAGAGACTAAAATGCAACCGAAAGAATGGAAGCATTCTAGTTCTAAACAGCGCAAGAGATTTCGTGTCCAAAAGTCGGTTGTTAAGTTTCTAGTTTCAGTTTTCAGTTTTCTCTGACAAATATTAGATTAGATTTTCTAAAACAATCTAATATACAATTGTGATTTTCCAACTTATTTACGCTAGAAAATTGTGGTAGAGGCCCGAGGAAACTGACGAAAGGTATGTTTTTGCAAGACAGTGCTCCTGCTCACAATTCGTTGACTCCACTGCAAACATTTAATAAAAATGGTTTAAAAATTATTGCCATTATCTATTCCCAAAGCTCAAAAAACATTTGAAAGGTAAACAATTATGGACAAACAATGGAGTCATATGTGCTGTTGGGTTTAGAATTGTAAACAGTCCGATAAATATATAAGTCTTAGAGATTATATATATATATATATATATATATATATATATATATATATATATATATATATATATATATATATATATATATATATATATATATATATATATATATATATATATATTTGGTTCTAAAAACTATTGCGTTTTCTATTGCAGATTAGGTACTTTTCAATACCTGCTCGTATTATGAAAAATAGAATATATATCATTGTAAACTGCTCACTAACCGACTTCAAAAAATGAGGAGGTGCTATATTCGCCTGTATGTATTTTTTTATGCATGTTCAGCAATATTTAGGTCAATTATGGTCCAATTTTAAAAAAAATTGAAAGTGTATACTCCTAAGGTGTCCTATTTTCACTAAGTCAGGATCTGATGATGAGATCTCAGGAAAATCGAGACAAAATTATTTTGGTTATGTATGTTCACTGATATTTTCGTCAATTGTGGACCTATTTTTTTAAATATTTTTTTTGTTTTTGTTGGAAAGGGTATACTCCTGAGGTAGTCCCATTTTCACCAAGTCAGGATCTGATGATGGGATCTTAGGGAAGTCAAGAGAACTCTTTATATAATCTATGTAATTTAAAGTTCTACTGTAATACGGCACTTTGATTATATTACAGCAGTTTTCTAATACTGTACTCACTACGTAGGTATATTTACATTAAAAATGGAAAAATAAGTAAACTTTAAAATAGAGCTGCAAATTGAGTCATGACTTTCACATAGCTGTGATAATTTACTTTCCTCAGAAAGATATTCTCATGAAATGAATTTAGGGTCCATGACTTGACCACAATATATATATATATATATATATATATATATATATATATATATATATATATATATATATATATATATATATATATATATATACATATATACATATATATATATATATATATATATATATATATATATATATATACATATATACATATATATATATATATATATATATATATATATATATTATATATATATATATATATATATATATATATATATATAAACATATAAAAATTAAAACTGACCCCGGATATGGGTTCTAGGGGTCCTAGTTCGTCAGTTCGTCTCACCATCGATACCTCTCTAATAGTGAATTTTTAAAAATAAAAATTCACTAAAAGCTAATTTTATTCGATGAGCATATTTTTATTTGTAAACTAGTGAATTATTTATAATATTTGGTAGCAAAGAGTGAAAGTCATAGTTGTAAATTAGGCAATAACTCCGCTTTGTCCATTTGACGGCATCCGTTACGGGTAATTATCTCATTTTCATGGTAACACCAGTTGCAGTTAAAGTCCAGTTCGTCAAAGTAAATTAGGAATCAATGGCGTAATTGCATCTCAGTTTTTATTTGTTTTCACATTCTATACACGTTTACTTTAATTACTGTATTTAGCTGGTATTTCAGTAACTAAAATCTTCAAAATTACGCACAGTTTCTTTGCTTTTAACTGGTAATAGCTTCATATAACTGTACTAATCATAATTAATAAGCCTTGCCATTAGCATTTTTATTCAGCATTAAAAAATAAAACAATCTCATACCAGACGCCAGTTACAGGTTACAGCGTCTAACAGACATGCGCAATAATGTAAAATCTTCGGTCGCCTAGCAACAACATACTACATCTGATATAAGCGATGTTTACGATTGACAGTCAAACGCGGCGAAATTAAAAAATAAATGTTTCAAATTTGAATGGCTCCATTTTCTGTAAACCTAAAAAGCTCAATTTTGGCACATAGTTAGGTTTTTCCCAAATCAATATGCACACAAAATTTGGCTAACGAACTCATCCAAGCTATTAATAAAAGAAAGTAACTTGCCGAGTTTCATCAAAATCGGTTGATTATTTTTTGGGTTAGCGGTTGGATACATATATATATATATATATATATATATATATATATATATATATATATATATATATATATATATATATATATATATATATATATATATATATATATATATATATATATATATCGGCAATGTGCTTATATTTATTATATGTATATTATATTATATTAATTTAATGTATAATTTTATGTTATTTCATATAAATGATCATCCTTTAGATGTGTGTAAACCTTTTTGGTTGTTTTTGTATTCTTTGTTTAAATTGGTATAATTTTAGGTATATTGCTTTTGTTGATTATAATTTTAAATGTAACTAGAAATCTTTTATATTAACAGTTTACACAATGTTTTATGGGTGACTCTGTATATTTTATATTGTAAAAATTTTATCTTTATCTGAATAAAATGTTTATGACTCTGGTGTTTGAATTTTAGTATATGTATATGTATTTGTCATTTCCAGCTAGCTTCAGTGTTACATGGGTTGGCTACCCTTCTACTATATAAATTGTACTTAAATTATCAATGTACTTACGTTGTCTCAGTGGTAGGTTCTGCTAAATAGGGGAAAAGAAATAGCCTGCAAATATGTAATTAACCTTATTTTTATCTTATTATGTTTTTTGTTTCAAAGAATTATGTTTTTAGAAAATTTTTATAACAACTTTTATTGGACAGAATTTTATAAATTTAAATCTAAACGGATCCGTTGTTATAATTCTCAAGCTTACTAGTAAATTTAAATGATTAATATTATTAACAGAATTTTCGACTGCTTTTCAAATGTTCGTTACAAACTAATAATGGTTTTCGGAGCTGCGATCCTGACTCCCTCTAAGTTCTTAACTTTGAACTATGGTAAAAATGTAAACTAAGATTTCTGTTTATGCATTAAATCTTATTTTCCCATAAATGCCTTTGCTTGACGTATGATCGACAGAATAGACTGTCTTTTAAATAAAGTGATTTGCCTCCTTGTGCTGATTTAGATAAAAATAATTAAATCTCAAACCTTGGTTCCTCGCTAATGGTGGTGGGTATCCTTAAATGTAGGTATTCTTGATATATATATACTGTTTATCTTGTAATTTATTACGTTAAAAACTTCATGTAACCTCTTCTGTTTGTTTTAGTGACACAATGGATCTTCTTTACACAATATATACTTTAAAAATATTTATATTCAAATGGGAAGCAAGAATGACGCTCTTCTGGCGTCTGAATTTATTTAACGACCAACAATAATTCATAACAAAAGCGGAAATGTTGCTCAAATTCATCTAATGTTTGATATCAAGGCATCCTTTCTTGACATTAATTAATAGATATTTTGACAGCTGTTCATCCGGTAAGTTTAAACATCATTATACTTAAAAATGACATTTGGCCTAACCTTACTTCTTAGACATAACCATAGTCAACAATAAATTTATAAATTAATGAAGTTTATATGCTGCAATCTTGATTTAAAAGGTTCCACAACACAAACACTGTTTTTGGTAAACTCCAGTTCATTGTTCACATAAATAAAATAAACTTACATCTAAGTACATTATACAAAGTGTTTGTTTTATTCATTACCTTTAGGTAATTGATTTAGAACATAATTCTTTGGTATGTATTTCATGCTTAAGAGTTTAATCTATTTGCATATAGATTTTTGGCTCTTTTAAATTCATTTAAACTGAGATGCTTTCCAAATTTGCTAGTTATAAATTTTAAAAATTTAATTAATGATCATTTTAACAAATTATGGCTTTATATCTTTCATTGCTTATCCAAATAACACTGACTAACAATAATAGAGAATATGCTTGAATATTAATGTTATTTGGTTTTCTGTTTTAGTGTAAAGTAAAATATGTCGAACGATGTGGATATGTATACAATCTACAGAGAACCCATATGCATCACGTGTAAACCGTAAGTATTGTACTTACTACTGACCAGTGGTCCTACTATAACCCCCCATTGCTAATCTGACCCCCCAATTTTGTAGATCTGACACTCTACATTATTAAATCAATAATCGAAACTTAACGTTATCATACTAGTTTCCGTAAGGGTTTTCATTTTTGTTTTTATAGAATTTATATGGCATTTGCATTTCCAGCACAACACCCCCCAATTTTGCATGCATTATTTCGATTCTCGAAAGTAATAGAAGCAAAATTTACATACGTGCGGTTATTTTATTTTCATGGTTATTGATAGAAGTGGAGTATATCTTATATATATTGAATATTCCTCTAATTTTTCCCTTGATTGGGTCTTTGATTTCACAACTATTAACTGGGTTTTCGGTTGTGATATGTTTTAAATCTACTTTTGAAAAATTATTTGCACCCGTTATACTTCCGAAAATACTTTCTATTCCTACTGGTGAACTATATTGTGGAATTGACAATTTATTAACATTTCTAGCATCTAAACACAATCTTATTCCCCCATCTGCCCTTTTTACTACGACTATTGGGTTTATATATGGAGTATCACTTCTTTCTATTATTCCTTGCTCTAACATGTTATTTATTTCCTGGTGTACTTGTTTCTGATATTTATATGGAATCGGATACGTTTTTGTTTTAAAAATTTCTATCTCTTTTACTTTAAATTGATGCACATGACCAACAGCTACTCGACTAGTTTCATCGAACAAACTTTCATACTTACATAATATATTCTTTATTTTTCTATCATATTCTTCATTTTCATTTATTATTTCTTTTATATTCTTTTCTTTATATTCTTTCATATAATCTATACTATTTATATAATTCATATTTTCATTTTCAATACTATTTTCTTCACATTTATTCACAATTTCGTCAGTCATATGCACTATTTCATTGTCGATAATCACAATATTCCTTTCGTAATCTATGATAGCATTTTTTTCATTTAATATATCTGATCCCATTACTACATCAAATTCCAAACCTTCCATTATTAATAAATTAACGTTGATTTCCTTTATTTAAATTCATACAAGTCGTTTAGGTTATTTTATTCTTTCGTCTGTACCACTTACTATTTGTTTAAAATTTTAAATTTTGAATGGTTATTTATTTTTGAAATAATTTTGGTACAGTTTTAAGACTTATTCCAGGTCTATTTTTTTTGTTTTAATTTTGAATTTTGAATGGTTATTTATCCGAAAAACTTTTAGTTCAGTTTATAGACTTGATCTTGGTCTATTGTGGTCGTAATTTCCTTGATCATTTCTGTTTCTATCCCTGTTTTGATATTGATAATTTCTTGGGTTGATATTGTTGTTCGATACCCCAGGTCTTGCTTCATTTTGGTTGTATCGTCCCCTATTTTCATACGTGTTACCTTCTCCATTTATACTTATCGGGAGCCTTTGCACGTAATTAATGGACTGGTCGAGTGTTCGCACGTTTTTATTTCCTTTATTCTCCAACTTCAGGTTTATATCTGTTTCTTCTCTTAAATTCTTCAGTTTCCCATTCGTTTCTCTTAATTTCTCTTTCATTTCAGTTTCATATCTCTCTCTTTTGCGTTTGCGAATCTTTCTTTCACTTCTTATCTGCTGACTTCTTACGTTTCCTCTCTCTCTCTCTATCATTTTCTCCATTATTTTCTTGCATACTGTTACCATTTCTCTCTCCTTTTTCTCCTCTACATTTATTTTTACCTCTTTTTTATTCTCACTTTCTCTCAGGCCCCTTCCCCATTTATCCATATTCCATATTTGTCTTTCAAACATCTCATCCATTTTTTTTACTCAACTTTTCTTCTTGTTTCGCTATTTTATTACTCAGGTTTTCTTCTTGCTTCGCCATTTTATTACTTAGACTTTCTTCTTGTTTCTGCAATTTTTCATTCATACTTTCCATATTTTGTCGGAACATACTTGCTATTTGTTGCAATAAATTTTGTTCCGTACTTGGCGTTTCTTCTTGTGCGTTCGATTCTACCGTTTCAGTTTCTTCACTCTCCTCCGGTTTATCTGGTATTTCCTCCTGCGATACGGTTTCTTTTACTAACATTTCTTCTGTTTTCTCTTCTCCTGTGTCTCCTTCATCAAATTGTTCCGCCTGTTGTATTTCTTCAGTCTTCTTTGTTTTTCTAGCTCTTGTTTGCTTTTGTTGCGACATTTTTATGTTTAAATTTCTTTATTTAGGATGGTCAGTAATTAAATTTTTGTTTTTCAGGTCTGGTTCTACCAAAGAGGTTGTATATGTTAGAGGGAACAAAGCCGAGTTTGCAGCCTGTCGATTTCCCACTCCTGTCACCGTCCAATCACAAACAAAATTTTGAATAACGCGCTAATGTGTTTTGTTTTGATTCGTTCCCCCAACCGCTCTTGAAGTTATTGTCAGCTGTCAACAAGTATTTGAAGTGTTTGTTGATTTGCGATTAGAGGTTATCTTGTGTGTTTTGCCGTTTTTTAGCAGTGTTTTAAGAGTGTAAAAGTTAAAAAATGCCAAGGTGTATTGTGAAGAACTGTATGTACAATAAAAGTGCCAATTATGAAAAGGATAAAGCAACTGTGCATTTATTTCGGTAAGTTGTTTACATGTCTTCTGTTTCCTTGTTTGGCGCCAAATGTTTATTGGTTTTCACAGGTCCGTATTTACACATTGTATTGCTTTTGTTAAATCTTTAGCATTTATTATTGTCAATTGTGTTTTTTTAAGAAATAAAATCTTAATAATGCATTATTTATTGAATATTTGTAATGAAATTAAGCATTTTGTTTGGCAATTATTATTTGAATTAGATGTATTTACCTATGTAGTTCCAGTAGAAGCAGAAAAAAAGTAGAATAGTTTCGTTTTATCTATTACTGCATCTTTCTAGAGGTTCAGTCACTGATAAAGTAGATAATTCGAGATATTATTTTCAGATTTCCCAAAGCTGGTGAAAGATACGAGGCTTGGAAACGAGCATTAAATTTAAGCGATGAAGATATTTTTATGAACTCAAATGTGTGCAATTTACATTTTACCGAGGAATCTTATGATTTAGAAAAATCACCTTTTGCAGTATACTTAAAAAAAAGTTCTATACCTGTATTGGTAAGTACTGAATCAAGGTTATTAATTTATGTAACTATTAGTGATATATATATATATATATATATATATATATATATATATATATATATATATATATATATAGCCAAACAGCGGTTTTTCAATGGCACTGCTATCGATGGCTATTTTTAAATAACAGGGACTTTAAACAGCTACTGCGATTGTGGTTTAGCCATTTACAATGCTGCATGTGCGTATGCTATTATTTTAAACACTTACAAGGTGTTAGTGTTAACCGCTTAATTGAAACCACAATATGATCTTCAGATAGCTTTTAAATTATATTAATTTTAAAACTACTCAGATTTTTACTATTAATAGAAGTTCTATAAAATTAGCATATTACAAGAATATACGATGAGAGAAATCTACATATTATTTTTATTTTAATATAATGAAAAAGTTGGAAGGCATATATATGCTACAGTTCGGTGCTGCTTTAATTTTAGATTCAGCAGGTTTTTCCATGATATAATGACTTACAAGATATATGATATTGCGCATATGCCCCGTCCCCTCCTATGACATCACATGGTGAGTAACGTTATAGAAGGCCAACTACACACTTAACACAAAGTCATTCGCAATCAAAAAGTTTCTATACGTCAGTTTAATGTGGTTGAAGTTACATTCCATTCCATTTTTATATTACATATATATATATATATATATATATATATATATATATATATATATATATATATATAAGTGAAGTATAATAATTAAGGGGAGCCCTGAATTAGCATTGGTGATACACACACAAACTTAAAAAGTAGAGAAGACGTTCGTAGACATTTACAGGGGGCGTTAACATTCATAAACTTGATTTGATCATCATGTCACATAATCATAGTATAGTATTCTGATCTTAAAAAATTAGTTCCAGCTGTATGCACTCAAATATCAGTAAAATACCTAATTTGTTAAGGGGTTGTGATGAAACGTCAAACTCCACTGTACGACAGCATATTATTATTGCATTGGACTCACCACATGACGCCATGCGCGTGACGGTTCTAAAAATAGATAGTCTCATTATCATATCTCGCGTTATTTGTATCATGAGTTTTTCGTTTTCTACCTATAAGAAAAGGAGAAATGTTGTATTCTAATACTGGCGAGAAGGAAAGTATACAGATACTTCTACTCGCTCGCACAAACTGCGATTGCGTGTATTATGAATACAGCAATTGCTGTTTGTCATGGAGTTTTTAGTATAAGATGAATTTCATAGAAATAATTACTCTAATGATTTGTGTAAATCTCGGTTTTCACAATCGCTGTTGTTTTGTGTTTTAATAACAGCTGCTAACAGCGATCTTTTAATAGAAGCGATTAAATCACCGGTAGCTATATATCGCTCATCTCTAGTAACTATGCTACTAATTACATTCACGTAATATATTGTTATGATATTTATCGTAATTTAATTAGCCCTGCAAATTTACATTAATGGTATTCGTTTCAAATTTATTTATGCAGGTAACAAACAAGCCATCAACACAAGTCGTTTTTGGCGAGCAGCCAATGACTGATATAACTGCTATCAATGTGCCATTTGCAGCTGACCCGTCAACTAGTACTTGGTCTGGTAGCAATGTACCTGTAATGGATTATTCTCGGCCATCAACAAGTGCTGGTTTTTATGAAGAGAAAACTGTTGTAGAGGTACCGCAAAGATCGTTTAGTAGTTTAGGATTTGCTGAAATGAAAACACCTTCAATGCCACCCACTTTGAAGGAAATGGTGAGTTAAATTCAGTTTTTGCCGTTTATGAAATCAGTATAATTTTAAAAAACCTAATATGTTATTCCATCACATTTTATATGGTGTTTAAGTTTGTATAGTCCATGATTAAATAAGTTAGAAACAACTGTTTTGCAATTTATCTCAACCACTATTAACCAAAATGTGTTGTTGGAAATTTTGTTTATATATTCATTTTACTTGAGAAAATAAATGGTTTATCATTGAACATTTTTTATAGGTTGTTACACCGCGCAAACGTAAACTGAAGAAGCAGTTATTCGATGCACGAAAAAAAATTAAACGGCTCAGCAGTAGTGTTCATCATTATAAGAAGAGAACAGCAACCCTTGCGAATATAATCAAACAACTAAAAGGTAAAGTAACCGACGAAACATTAGAAACATTAATGCAAATAGGACCTAATGAAGAATTTTTACAAAGACAATTAGGTCGTAAACATAAGTATGAAAATCAACTTAAAGCTTTTTCTCTTACGCTGCATTATTACTCTCCCAAAGCTTACAGTTTTGTCAGAAACACATTTAACTCGGCTCTTCCTCATCCAAAAACTATATCTAGATGGTATCAAAGCGTTAATGGGGAAGCTGGTTTTACGTCAGAGGTGTTCAACTTATTAAAGTCAAAATCAGAAAGCACAGATGGAAAACTTATATGTTCTTTAGTCATAGATGAGATGGCAATTCGCCAACATATAGAATGGGATGGGGTAAAATATTATGGGTTTGTAGATTTTGGTACAAATCTTGAGACCGATTGTAACCCTGTAGCCAAGGAAGCTCTTGTTTTTATGCTTGTTAGCATTAATCAATCATGGAAGCTTCCTCTTGGATATTTTTTAATCGACTCTTTAAGGGGTACACAAAAACAAAATTTGGTATTACAGTGTTTAACGCTACTAAATGAGTCGGGCATATACGTGGTCTCAATAACTTTTGATGGGGCAACAAATAACCTAACGTTAGCAAAAGAACTTGGCTGCGATTTGAATTGGAGGAACATTAACTCTACGTTTGTTGATCCTAGTTCAGGTAGGAAAATTGCAGTCTTTTTTGATCCATGTCATATGATCAAACTGATAAGAAACACATTAGGCGATAAAAAATTAATAATTGATGAGAATGGGGAAAATATAAAGTGGGATTATTTAGTAAAATTAAATGAGTTACAGGATCAGGAGGGCGTTCATTTGGCAAATAAATTAAGAAAATCGCATATATTTTATACAAATCAAAAAATGAAGGTTAAATTAGCCACACAACTTTTTAGCCACTCAGTGGCACATTCTTTGGAATATTGCAATGAAGTTTTACATCTTGAGGAGTTCAAAGAATGTGAGGGAACTGTGAAATTTATCCGACTTATAAACAATTTATTTGACATTCTTAATTCTAGAAATTTAAACAATTCAGATTTTAAGAAAGCAATAAACGCAGAAAATTTTGAAAACATTAATGTATTTTTAAGAGAGCTATCACAATATTTAACGTCACTTAGGATAATTGATGGAACGCTTCTGTGTGAGAGTGGTAGAAAAATGGGTATAATTGGCTTTTTATTTTGCATACAAAGTTTGCAATTTGTTTATAAAACTTTAATTGCCGACAATAATTTTTTGCTGTATTTTCCCACTTACAAAATCAGTCAGGATCATATTGAGCTTTTTTTTGGGCAAATTAGATCCATGGGAGGCTATAACAATAACCCATCAGCAAAGCAATTTAAAAGTGCATATAAAAGGATGATGGTGCATCTTGAATTAAAAGATTCATTTAAAGGAAATTGTATCCCTTTGGAAGCAATTCCTATTCTGTCACCCATTGAGGTAATAAATAAAACTTGTGGGCGAGAACGAATATCTGAAGAACCAGATGAAGACATGAGTCAAATAGATAATTTTGACGACGACACAGTTCTTCAAATATTAGATATGAATATATCAGAGTTTAAGAAAGAAGTCGTGACATATATATCTGGCTATGTAGTAAGGAAAATAACAAAAGCTCTGAGATGCGAAGAATGCGCGGGTGAACTTGTTGGGGAGAGGTCTGCGTTATTAACATCGTTTATAGATCAGAAAGACAAAGGTCAACTCCTCACATACCCATCTGACGATGTAATATCTATTTGCACTATTGCAGAAAAAGTTCTTCAAACATACTTAAATGAATCTGCGGTGATTATAAATGTAAAGGAAATAAACATGCGAATATTAAAAACTATAATAAACCAAAACAGCATATTTAAAAAACTTGAAGTTCACTTTCGAGAACAAAATCTTTTGACTTGCCATTAAGGCCATCTAATTAAACTAATATCATCTATGTATGTTTCTATTAGAATACATCATTATAACAAAAATCTATTTGATAAAAGTAGAAGTTTAAGGGCTGTTTATAACAAACTTCTCTTATTTAAGGGCCAATAATTCAGTGTACATTTCAAGTACTCGTATGTCCTTCAAATAATGTTATCGGGAAGTTATTATGTCTTATAATATGACCAATAAATTTTAGCTTCCTCTCGATTTCTTTGAGCAAGCCTCTTTATTCGTTCACCTCTCCTAGCAAACTTTGAAGCGTCTTTCTATCAACCTGCACTGTCTTTGACATTTTTCTTGTCTACATTTCAAAAGCTTATATTCTCTTCATATCCTGCTTAACTACAGCCCAAGTTTCCGCCCCATACATTACCATACTCCATACACGTACGACTTGCATTTGTTCCTCATGGACAGGTTAAAATGTTTATTAGTGAGAACAGTACTTTGGTTATTGAATGCTTATTTTGCCATCGCGATCCTCTTCAGACCTTTCCTACACTTACCATCATCTGTGATAATACTTCCAATCAATTATTTGAAATAATCTAATAAATCAAGCGTCATGTTATAAGATTTAAAAGCTACTTTTGTATTTGTATAGGTATTCAAAATTTGTGAAATGCACACGTAACGCAATCTACATCGATCAAACTTCTAGAAATTTTAACACCCGATACAAAGAACATATTTTTGCATTTAGAAATAACCATGCTGACAAATCTACATTTGCAAAACATATTATTGATACCCAACATAGACCCACAGTAAATAACGGCATAAAACCACAACATTTTTGTCATGACAAGTGTAAACTAGACTTGTTTTAAGCTTTAGAAGTAAACAAGCATATACACGACAATATTTAGGATTTCTGAGATATTCTTCTTCCTAATTAAATAAATCAGACAACATAAATCTAACTATTTTTTCCAAAAAGTTGTTATAAGACATGATGTGTGTCGATATTTTCATTGTATAGTCTGCTTTATTAATGTGTTTGTTTAGTTATTTTATTGTTGTAATTGTTATTATAGTTATTACTGTTATAGGTTTCTTCTATCTTTATGTTAAATATTGATATACATCACGTAGACATTTTAAAGGCGTCATCCGTCATATTTGTTTTATTTTATTTTCACTTTTAAAGATTTTTTTGATTATAACATCATAAAATAGCAACAGATCTTTATTTGTAATTGTCATGATTTCGTATTAATTCAAATTTTTTCTGTCTGAGGATACTATCAAGCAGCAAAACCAGTAACAGAGACGTTGAAGAACATCTAGAATTCAGAACGGCCACTTGCTCCAGTTAGCTTACGCGCTGGCTACGTCCTTCACCTACAAAAACGAAAACCAACAGTGAAGCCAGAGAAGTAGTCTCCAAGTCTGTATGAAGTATGGACCAGTTTCATGAAGTAAGGGCAACAGCAATCAATGAAATTAATCTCTATTTCTTTAAAAAAGACAAGGAATGTTAACATTAATTTGTAAACAGTACAATGTACTTTATTTTGTATTTTCTTCTGTTGTTGAAATAAAAACTATTATTATTTATCTAACCTTTTGAATATAAAACTTTATCCAATATATTCATCCAACAATTTATCCAACCAATAACCCAAAAAATATTTCACTGATTTGGAGAAAATTTTGGAATTACGCTTATTTTGCTAATGGCTTGGATGAGTTCGTTCATCAGATCTTAACACATAGTTTTTCCTAACAAAAAATTAAATATATTTTTTTAAACGCAATAGCTTTCAAATTGTTTAAGTGATTGGAACGAAAATTTACAACTTAAAAGAACATACAGAGATGTGGTTGTGTACCAATTTTCAAGTCTTTTGATCAAAGAAAAATGAAGTTATTCGAAATTAATAATAAAATAATCCTCGACATCACTTCAAATTCTGTAATGCAATATCTACAATGTTGGACAAAGGCAGAGCAATACAGCACCTGTACTGTTATGCTATTTAAATAAATTGTAGATAAAATCTAAACAATGGAAGTTACAACCATTGCCAGATGTCAAGATGTTGCTGACCAGGATTGCCCGATCTTCAGAAATTTCATGTAGTTAAACCTTTCATGTATAAACATATGAAATTTTTACAACTTCTGATAATAAAGAAAACATTTTATAAAATTTAATTTTATCAGTCAGTTAAAAAATACTGTATTTAATACCTGCAAATTTCGAATTACCCATTTCTCATGATTTTTAACTTAGGTATCCCTCCGATCATAATTTACTCTATCCGACAACTTTGTTAGACTGCGTCTGTGCTGAAGCTCAGCTGTCATTTGTCATTGTGTGGTAGTGTTATTTATTGACAATATCAAATTGGAAATTTAGGACAGTAGAAACAGACACCATAAACAAAGAAGAAATTGGAAATTTAGCCTCTAGTGTAGGTTTTTGACATGATACCATTACTAGAGAGATATGATAATGTGGCAGCATAATAATATTATGCTAATGCTGTGGTACAGTCAGTTTGGCGTTTCATCACATCTCGTAACACACCAGCTGTTGTGTGCATACAGTTAGATGTAATTTTGTATTATCAGAATACTACTGTAACATGATGAAATCAAGTTTATAACTGTTAACATACTGTAAATAATTTCTCCACTTTTCAAGTTTGTGTTGCTGCAATGTTAATTAAGGGTTCCCTTAATTATACGCTTATTGTGCTTATAAATGTAATATAAAAATAAATGAAAATGCAAGTGAACCTATTTAATTTAGCTCTGTATTCTACATTATCTGAAAAAGACATTATAGGCGACGAAGTAGAATGTAATTTCGGTAAATTTGCAGTTGACTGCATGAGGGTTTTAGATATTTTTTTCCAGCAACATGCTTAGAACCTTCCTCGGCCACAAGGCAAATTTTCTGGCAAACAACCCCCAAGAAAATTAAGGGACTTTGAAAACATGCGTTTTTCACATTTTACAGCAATACCTCCTTTAAACCCTGTCTACCCCATATTCGCCCAGGTCCAGCAACCTTCTTGGGGGTTGCTCACAAGAAATTTTTCTTGTGCTTTATGCTTTGAAGGTAGTTGTATGCATGCACAAGGGGAAGGAGAACCCCCCGAATTTTTGGGTGAGGAGCAGAAACCCTCTTCCTCCTGGGGGTTCTTCTCCTGCATGCATACAATCACCCTCAATGCATCAACCAAAGGATTTTTTTTCCAGCTTTCTAGTGTATTTTTCTAGAGTATATTTCCTGTTTATCAATTGCTTTGTTTGAGTTTTGTATCCAAATTACTCTATAAATATATGTCATAGATCATGTTTTTGCTTGTCCTTCTTTACCTTGTTTTACTGTTCCTAATTAAATAAATTAATTTTCATAACTTTTAATATAAGGCTAAATCTTACAGCTTATATAAATATATTATTTAATATTGTTATGAAAATTCACTATCATAACGCACTTGCTGCGTTCCGAACCTTTTTAGGTTACCTATTTATACAAAAGCTTAAGAAATTCATGAATAAGCATTACATTTCAATGATTGAATAATTTCAGTTTTATTTCTAACCAAACTAAAAATTCCTAAATACGTCCCTGACGTTTCTCCCACTCAAGTCACCGAACTCCGCCCAGTTTGGAAAAGTGTACAGGCTTCTTGTATTGCAAAACTGCACCTTTGTTACCTCTATCCCTTACAACCTCTTTGGGTTCTACCAATGTTAAGAATTCCTGTGCCCAGATGTTGCAGTTTGATCCCCTGTTTTGCTGTGCCTAGACGTTATGGCTAGTTTCCCCTATTTTTGCTGTGCCCCACGTTGGGCGCCAATTATATCGGCAATGTGCTTATATTTATTATATGTATATTATATTATATTAATTTAATGTATAATTTTATGTTATTTCATATAAATGATCACCCTTTAGATGTGTGTAAACCTTTTTAGTTGTTTTTGTATTCTTTGTTTAAATTGGTATAATTTTAGGTATATTGCTTTTGTTGATTATAATTTTAAATGTAACTAGAAATCTTTTATATTAACAGTTTACACAATGTTTTATGGGTGACTCTGTATATTTTATATTGTAAAATTTTTATCTTTATCTGAATAAAATGTTTATGACTCTGGTGTTTGAATTTTAGTATATGTATATGTATATGTATTTGTCATTTCCAGCTAGCTTCAGTGTTACATGGGTTGCTTACCCTTCTACTATATAAATTGTACTTAAATTATCAATGTACTTACGTTGTCTCAGTGGTAGGTTCTGCTAAATAGGGGAAAAGAAATAGCCTGCAAATATGTAATTAACCTTATTTTTATCTTATTATGTTTTTTGTTTCAAAGAATTATGTTTTTAGAAAATTTTTATAACAACTTTTATTGGACAGAATTTTATAAATTTAAATCTAAACGGATCCGTTGTTATAATTCTCAAGCTTACTAGTGAATTTAAATGATTAATATTATTAACAGAATTTTCGACTACTTTTCAAATGTTCGTGACAACTAATATGGCACCCTGACCTGCACTCCTGACTCCCTCTAAGTTCTTAACTTTGAACTATGGTAAAAATGTAAACTAAGATTTCTGTTTATGCATTAAATCTTATTTTCCCATAAATGCCTTTGCTTGACGTATGATCGACAGAATAGACTGTCTTTTAAATAAAGTGATTTGCCTCCTTGTGCTGATTTAGATAAAAATAATTAAATCTCAAACCTTGGTTCCTCGCTAATGGTGGTGGGTATCCTTAAATGATCATTTTAACAAATTATGGCTTTATATCTTTCATTGCTTATCCAAATAACACTGACTAACAATAATAGAGAATATGCTGGTATATTAATGTTATTATTTTGTTTTCTGTTTTAGTGTAAAGTAAAATATGTCGAACGATGTGGATATGTATACAATCTACAGAGAACCCATATGCATCACGTGTAAACCGTAAGTATTGTACTTACTACTGACCAGTGGTCCTACTATAACCCCCCATTGCTAATCTGACCCCCCAATTTTGTAGATCTGACACTCTACATTATTAAATCAATAATCGAAACTTAACGTTATCATACTAGTTTCCGTAAGGGTTTTCATTTTTGTTTTTATAGAATTTATATGGCCTTTGCATTTCCCAGCACAATATATATATATATATATATATATATATATATATATATATATATATATATATATATATACATATATATATATATATATATATATATATATATATATATATATATATATATATATATATATAAACATATAAAAATCGAAACTGACCCCGGATATGGGTTCTAGGGGCCCAAATTCGCGCTAATTTGAAAAAATTTTTGCAAAGTCTCACCATCGATACCTCTCTATTAGTGAATTTTTTTTAATAAAAATTCACTAATATGACAGACCGACAGACCAAACAATTTTCGTTCCAGAATTAATTTTTCTAAATAGCTTGAGACTTTTTACGCCGTTTTAGCAAAAAAAAAATCGGAATTTTTGTTACCGATATTCCACCCTCACACATTCTACCATTAATTTAATTCCAGCACAGAATACCAGATGCTTGATGAAACTTAAAGTTTTGTAATAAACAAACCCTAAAATGTCAATTTGCACCAAATCACACCCATTTATTCTCTACCACCTGGAGCGATCGGGTGCTAACTGTATACCGAATTTGAAGACAATATCTCAATTGGTTCTAAAGTTATCGTGGCTGCTAGCAGACCGACAGACAAAAATAACAAGACAAGACACGTATTGACGATGTGGAAGTAAAAAAATTAAAGCGACTTCAAAATAAGCACTAAAAAGAGCAAAATATCTGGATTATAGGTTTAATTCAAAAGACAAAAATTAGTTTGAATAAAATATTATTATAGGTATGCGCTACCTACTTATCTGTTTGAAGTCGGTGCCAAGCCCGAAACACCATAATACTTAGCGATATAAACAGCTTAATTAAAAACGGATTACAATTTTAATGAAATGCCTAAATATTTTGTTAATGATCAAACACTACTTTTACTACCTAATTGGCTTGGCACCGACTTCAAACAGATAAGTAGGTAGGCATATAATATATCATTGAAATTCATTTTCGTATTTTGAATTAAACCTGCAATCCAGTTATTTTTCGCTTTTAGTGCCTGTTTTGAAGTCGATTTTTTTTTAAGTTTGTTTATTTTATGTTTGCAGCAATATATAGTATAGTAGCAGTGGTAGGGAGGCCAAAGCCAAGCAAGTAGGCCACAATGGGCCCTTTTTGCCAACCCCAGCAACCCAGCAACCATGCTCTACTCTTCCTCGGTTCCGTCGCCAAACCGCCTCGACCTCGAGATGAAGGCCATGACGGTCTTCAATTGGACGGTACTTACCTGATTCCTCTGCAGGGTCCTTGATCCGAACAATTCTGCTCGAAGACTCCCAAAAGCCTCGCATTCACACAGGTAGTGGTAGGACGTTTCTTCATCCTCGCCACATTCCTGGCAAATGGGATCCCTCTCTACGCCTATCAATGTGAGGTGTCTTCTAAGGGCGCAGTGGCCTGTCAGCACCCCGAGGATGCGGCGAAGCGTAGGTCGACTCCTTCCGAGTAGCCAGACAGCTTTATCTCTGTCCGGCCCCTCCACGAAGTCCCTCGCCTGCCTGCAGCCACCAACCGACCCCCAGTGCCTCTCCATTGCTTCCTCGGTCCACCTGTCTAAGAGGACAGAGACTGTCTTCCTACTTATGCCTATCGCAGGCTCCGGGCCACAGAACGGCCGCCGGGAACCGAGTTTTGCGAGATTATTCGCCACCTCATTCCCCGCTACGCCACAGTGTCCCGGAACCCACACCAGTTGCACCTCCTTCGTCCTGGCTAGCCCTCTGAGGGCGTCAGCGCACTCCTGAACCAGGGGTGACCTGATTCTGGCCGCGCAGACTGCCCGGAGGACTGCCTGGCTATCCGAGCAAATGCACACACATTTCTCGGGACTCATCTTCACATCCTGTCTATTGGACACAGACAGGATAGCATACGCCTCTGTTTCGAATGCCGTGGTGTATGAGCCAAGAGCATAGCTCTCGCGCACCCCCAGGCGCTCGATATATATTCCTGCCCCGGAGGATTGCTGGTCCTCCAGCCGCGATCCGTCGGTGAAACAGACCAGGCTTGCGGGCTGGAATGCAACCTCATTTTCCCTCCACTGATCCCTACTGGGGATCCTGAGGGTGTATGGCCTAGTCAACCTAATATCGTCCTCGGCATCCTTCACCTTTATGGCGGAAATCGGAATTTCCTTTTCCACCTCCTTGGCGACTCTTGCATGCCCTATTACTGCTCCCTCTCCGCACCAGTTACCTGAGTTTACAGCAATATAACTCTTTCCTAATATTTTTTCTGACGACATAGTTATTGGACATTAGGTTTGTTATATTTTTACGCAAAATATTATACTGACCTTTGGAAGTTTTCACTACATATTAGCGGTTTTTCTGTCAATTATTTTTTAGAAATACATGTTTTCTTGCAATAATGTGAAAGACCCAATAATTATTTGAACAACTTAATATTGTTTAATTACTTCGCTAACGGAAAATGTAAAGAAAGACCCTTGAACCTTGTCATTTACAGACTAATTCCAAAAAGATTTATGAATATATAAAAAGGGACATTACCAAACGCGCAAATAATGTTTTATTTGAGACACAATATTAAAGTTGTGCAGATTTTTGAGACATAATGTTTATATGCATACCTACCTCAACAAGATCAATTCTACTATAGACATCACAAAAGAATCAGACACAAACGTCTCGATTACAAAAATATTATTTTTGTGGATATAATTATTTTTCTAAATTTTATTTCAATGACTGCGGCATCTCATGTCATTAGCACATTTATTCTCAATTCTTTATTAATTTTACCGACTTCTCGTTGGCCCACCCGGGAATGGAACACGAAATGTAATTAATTTAAACCACAATAAAATATTAAACACTATTTTTCACCTCTCATTTCCCTGTGTTATTTGTCAGAATATTGTAAACTACACGTCTTAGATATTTACAAACTTTTCGAAAAAAGAATTCAGCTTTTAAAGTATCCAGACCAATCGCCAGCTAATGACATATCAAAAGATTAACTGAACTAGCTATTAAAATAATAAGGAAAGTTTTACGCCAAACTTTTAAAATTATTCGGTATGTAACATACGTACCTTTTCAGGTTTTCACATTTGCCATATTTAAGATTTATTGTATCACAGAAAAAGTTATATGAGAAGACTAAAATATTTTAAAGTAAATATAAAAACGGTGTCTATTGCAATGTAGTTATATTTTTTTAAGTATTACATAAAAAGAAAATAATAAATTAATATGGTTGTATAGTTTATTTTAAACAATAACACTAATATATATAAAATCTAAGTTCAAAATAATCACAGACTAAAATTTTACACATTGTTCAGTCTAATGAAGAAAATGTTCACACGGATTACAGGCGGTTTTCATGCGTTCTGCGTTCGAAAAGATTTTGTTTCGCTTTGATTTATTAAAGATTATGACAGATGACCAGTCTGTCAAATTTACAAAAGTCACTTAAACCCCTTGATAGAAATTTCTCGATACCCTGAACAATTTATCACATGCTAATTTTAATGACAATTAATGTCAAATTTCCAAAATAAGGTTATATGGCAATGCTATGTTTCATATGATTTCATCGGTACAATCATTTTAGCTTCCTTTGTCCTTCGGATGGACAAGATAGTTGGTACAATAGTTGAATTAAGGTTCTTGTGGGTCTGCCTGTCATGCGTCCTTTTCTAAGGTATGGATATATTTTATGATTACATTTCATTCCAACACCGGTAGTATCAAAGTGAATCCAATCTACGCACTGAATAAATTCATTCAAGAAAGCAGCTCCAAGACAAGCCGAAGCACGTCCCTTTCCTTTGTTATTAATATCGTGAGATGTATAGCTAGTTACTTTTTTGGTATAATATTTCCATAGCGGCATCCTCCACACCCTATCCCCTGTGATAACGCCTGCCTTTCTAACCTGAGACCACATAGTTTGGGAATTACAGAACACTGCACTTGCAGCAGATCCTAAGGCTTGTCTGGAGCCAGGAGTGAGCGTTGCAACATCGATTACTAGCCTAGGCTTATAAACTCCTTGTCCATAAACAAGGGTATCTGCCAAAATTAGTCTACCTTCGTTATCGGTATCAGTTATCATAACAGACTTTCCATTCAAACCCATAACAACGTCACCGCACTTCATTGCCATCCCACTTGGCATATTTTCACAAACTGGAATAATTGCTTCTATGTTCAATGGTAAACTTAAAGCAGCAGCTGCACGTATGGTCGCTACAATAGCAGCTGCACCACTCATATCTGCTCTATATTCATCCATACCTTTACATTTCTTCAAACAAAGTCCACCACTGTCAAAAGTTATAGCTTTCCCCACTAACAGAATTGGCTTTTGATCTGTCGGACCTCCACAATATGAAATTTCTAAGACTACTGGTGGTTCACAGGAACCTCTTGCGACAGCCAGGAAGCAATTAAGTTTTTTTGCCTCAATCCAATCTTTATCGTGAACTTGTACTTTAATTCCACAAGGACATAGTTCGTTAACGGTTTCTTGAGCGAAATGTAGAGGAGTCATCTGATTGGCTGGAGTGTCAGATAGACGTCTAGCTAAATTTTGAGACTCGGCTTTAAATAATCCTCTCTGGAAAGCTTCGCCGTCGGGATCATCGAATAATTCTAAAGTGGGAATTGTTTTCCAGTGTTCACGTTTTTTATTCTCCTGGAACCTCCATAACGCAAGTGCACTGCCCTCTGCAGCTTGTTCGGGACAGCCCAGGCCCTCTATCAAGATTCTGTTGACTCCTTGATTCTGAAGCCTCAGCGCACCGATACCTGCAGCTGCACGAACAGCTTCTAAACCTTCATCGATAGCTTCCATTTCATTGTAGCCTAATTTTTCTTTCCCTAGGCCTACAACTGCTATTGACCAAAATTCATTGTCGATGTTGTTAAATATTCTGGCTCCTCCTTTTCGAATTTCACCACCAGCGCTAAAATTTTACGAAATGTTAATAAATGTAGGTAATCATTAGAAAGCAACAACTTACCGTTTGATCAAGTCGAACAGTTTACCACCGAGATGTTCATTGAATTTTTGGGCAGCTCTTGTGAATAAGGGCTCATCTTGTTCACCTTCATACACACCCAGAATTAACCCTTTCTGAAAGAATAATAACCATATTTAAGATTGAAAAAATTAAATCACAAATGTCAAATCAAAAATTACCTTTTCAGCGCCTGCAGAACTATACCATCTAAGATGTTTTGGGAAAAGCGTCCGCAAAAATATTGTTGATCTTATGTTTGATAATACCGACATTTTGATAAAAAAATAATTATATATTCATTTTACTTTAATAATTTTGGACTGAACATTTCAAGCAAAAAGTTGATATTGTTTATTAGTTACTCGGTTTGTTTTGCTGTCACAGCTTCCATGATGATATGAACGTCAAAAAGCGACTTTATAAAATAAAAAAATGTGGCATTTTTTTTAATAAACGTTTTTCGTTTAGCATATGTGTCTGGTATGTCAGTAAAATCTAAGAAAACTGTTTATTTAATATTGTATTTCAATGACAATTAATAAATTACCTTTTAAATTTGAATTATTGTGCGGTTTAGTATAAATAATAGCAGCAATAATTAAACCTTCCTTTACCATTTTATAAAAATTACTAATGGGTACTGTAACAATAAAAGCTGATTAATTTCTGTTGATGAAATTTAGCTTTTTTTCATCAATAACTTTCTTAACATTGTTCTAGTAAAGGTGTCCGTACAATATTTTTCAATATACTGCCTATTGATGTTTCTTATCGCAAAGAAACGGTCAAATCCAAAATTGCAAAGAGATTTAAAGATTCGTGTGAAACGCATGTAAGTAGGTACCTACATATTCGCAGTACCTGAATGAAAGGCTTAAATTCTCAAACAAACTTTATTGAGTTATGTTATTGGGAGTAACTTGATATGTAAAGTTAGTCTGTGAATTGAAGCCTTTCATTTACGTAGGTACGTAGGTACCTACTTACATGCGCGTTGTATTCTGATATCTTGAAGTCCAGAAACAATAAATAAAAAATTCGGGACGCAGCAAGTGCGTTATCGTAGCGACTTTTCATTAAATGCTTTAAATTTGAATAACCCAACATGCTATAAGCCTAGAAAGTAGAATATATATATATATATATATATATATATATATATATATATATATATATATATATATATATATATATATATATATATATATATATATATATATATATACATATAAAAAATTTTAACGGACCTTAGTTTCGGCTTCTAGGGGTCCAAATTCGCGCTCATTTGAACTTTTTTTTAAATCTTACCTCTTTATTGGCGAATTTTTTTTCATTAAAATTCGCTAATAGGTGCATAATATAAAAATTCTGGACGCAGGAAGTGAGTTATGGTATCGAATTTTCATTAGATATTTTAAATTAAGTCAAACAACAAAATAATGAGGTTCAGAAACACAATTTTCTTTAGAGAATAAGCTTTTTTTTCGGGACTCCATATGATACCGCCTTGAGTCAAGCACTGACGGATGTCGCATACATTCGTACTCGGAGGGGGGGCTATCTGTATGTGAGCTTCGAAACGAGCAACGACTTGGCTCAGATGGCAGCACACATCAACAGCAGGCGAAAAAAGCCCTCTGAGGGCCATGCCAAACTAACTTTTACCCTCAAAAATATCTACTCTCACAGAGAGATGGATTTGATGGATAAAATTGAGGCAATTAGACGTGAGCCACAATAAAATTGAAGTCGCAGTGGATGAACTAGAATATCCCACTTACATTGAATCTAATATAATTTAATATCTAATCAGTTACCAGCCCTAGCTTCACTTTCTCCCATACGCCGAATCGTGGTGATCTTAAAGCCCAACATTCGCCTCGTACATGTCTCACCTTGTCGCAATTTCAATAACGCAAGGAATTTGCACGATGTGATCTTATTGGGTTCCCATGAGACATAGGCGTAATCTGTTCTACAATTTTTTCATACCTTCACGACTTCGGATAAATCTGTTTTATTTTCTTCTCGAGCTTGGAGAACTTTCACATGACTTTCTGACGCTGACTTTGTCGTTTCAAACTCCAAGGAACAAAGAATGTGCTAAACGTTGCCATCACTCAAGTTCATGTGTCTCGTCATCCTCAGCGCCTGTTGCGTGTCGATGTCCCTGTTGCCGTCATTGAAGTTTTGCAGCGATAACTGGTTTAAAAATTTCATTGGGTTCTTAGTGTATTCTCTGCTTCTTCGTCTTTTTTCTCAGTTTCTCTTGCTTCGCTGTCCCTTTTCTTTGTTTCTTCATTCCTTTTCTTTGCTTATTTATCTTTTTTTCTGGCTTCTTCGTTTTTTTTTCTTGCATTTTCTCGTGCGAAGTGATCTATCTTTTTAGCTTCTTCGTCGATCTTTTTAATCATTTCCAATAGCTGGGTGTCCACATTGGCTATTGCGCTACGCGTTTTGTAAGGTTTAGACGTACTTCTCACAAAAACACAACCAGTTATAAGTTACTTCAGACACTAATATTCAAGATATTCCAGAAATTTGCATGTTGCTCAATGAATATTCTAGAAAATATATTCGTTTGCAGCTTGAATATCCTACTTCTGACAACCGTTCTTACGATCTTCGCGGGGTTCTCTATTTGTTGACTAACAAACACAGTTTTGCAAACCACTAATTTATTTTAATTAACTATATTCTGACAATAAGCATACCAACAATTATATTTCTCTATTAACAAATGTATATAGAACTATATGCCATTTTTCGCCTTCTAATAACGCTTCTTCCGCACCAACACTGATTACTCACAACTTACTGGCTGACTATTCCACCTACCGCTAGTCTATGGAGTTCTACATCAGCGATTCCTAAAAGGTGGTCCGCGGAACCTTGGAGTTCAGAGGAAGGGTCACAGGGGTTCCGAGGTCTGTCCGAAAGTTAAATAAAACGTTCGTGGAAACGACTCATAACCGCGTCGGGCCTACCCGGTCCAAAGCGCTGTCGTGGGGGACGCGGGGGCTCTTCGTAAGTCGAGACAGCGTGGGCGCAAGCGGTGCATCGCACAGTCGAGTGTCGAGTCAGTTACCGCGACAAGATTGTACATGTTTACGAAATTGGTGTAAAGAAAAGAGATTGCTGAATTTTCGATCTCGAGTATGTTTTTGATTATTCGTTGATATTATTATGCACATTGTTCGAAATCAAATGCAAACGATTTTATATTATGCTTTACTTATTTTTATTTAGTGTAAGTACCAACGAATGTTAAATTTGTACTAGTCTCATTGGCATTGAAAATATTTCTCAACAAATCAAGGATTATGATTAACTATCGTGTGGTATTTTACTAAATTCAACTTTAACCCACTTCTGAGGTTTTCCTTTTGTTATTTCAGTTTATAATAATGGATAACTGGCTCAAAACGGGGCGCCTTGCAAGTGGCGAAAGTGTTCCATCATGTTCACCAGTAGAGTCTACTGAAAATATTTCAGAAGAAGCTGTTGCTGGTTTTTCTGTAAGAACGTTTTAATTACCTAGCATCATTTAGGGCCATTTTTTTAAAATTCAAACTCAATCTGTTAATTAATTTAGTCTGGCCAACTACTGGTTGGCTTACTCACACGCATTAATTTCTTAATTTTTGTTTATAATTTTTTATTCAATGTTTTCTTTGTTTATTTATTAGTAATGGTTATTATTTTATAATTTCACCAAAAACTGAACTCGAACCAGTGACCTTTGTCACAAGCCGCCATGCTTCTACATTTGACCTCTCCTGGCACGATATCACCCAGTACGAAAACCGATAGGTAATGTCTCGTTTTTCAGCGAGAATAGCTTAATCAGGGGAGCATGGCGGTTATTATTGTTGTTGCTGGTGATTATCAATGTTTTTCAATCTATTCCAGGGTACAGTAAATATGGAAGATCATTATCCTAGGCAAAACCGACAAATTACACCAACCAACAAAAGAGCTGAACCTCGGGAAAGAACTACTTCAAAAAAATAAAAAATATGACGAATCTTACTTATCCTTCGGATTTGTTCCTGTAGGAATTGCTGAGAATCCAGATCGACAATTCGTTATTTGCAACAAAATTATGTGTATAAACCACACCTTGACACAAACCACCCGCAACTGAAGGATAAAAGCCTACGTTTTTTTTTTTTTTTGAAAGACACAAAAAAGTACACAAAACCGGTATGGCTGCTTTACACACATATGTAAAAACAGATAATGAAAACGCAACACAAGCATCATTCCTGCTAAGTTACAGAATTGCTCATGCTGGTAAACCACACACGCATTGCAGAAAATTTAATAAAACCATGTATGACAGAAATCGTCAGCTGCGTACTCGGAGAAGACGCAGACAAGAAAGTTACAGCAGTTCAGTGTTCCAACAACATCATATCTGATCGAGTCTATAAGATTTCAGACCACATTGAAGATGAATTTATTTGTAGATTGAAAGACAATGAGATGTTTGCAATACAACTTGACAAAAGTACGTATGTCGCCGCGCTATCAATACTGCTTGTTTTCGTGAGATACCCCTTCGAAGGATCTATTGAAGAAGATTTATTTATCTGTGTACCTTTGGAGACCAACACAACTGAAGAATAAATTTCTAAAGTCATTGATAGTTAGGTACATGAGTAAACACCAAATTGATTGGAACAAATGTATTGACGTGTGCAGCGATTGAGCTGGAGCTGTGATCGGCAGAATAAAAGAAACTGTAACAAGAATAACGGATGTTGCACCTAAATTTAGTAGCAGCCACTCCGTTTTACATCGCCATGCCCTTGTCGCGAAGAAAATGCCATCCGACTTAAAGATCAAGCCGTACAAATGGTCAATTACGTAAAATCACGTCCACTCCAGTCGAGGCTTGTTAAAAAAGCGTGTGAAGATGTAGGAAGTCAGCATCAGTCACTTCTACACACGGGGGTGAGATGGCTATCGAGAGGAAAAGTTTTATTAAGGTTATTTGAATTGCGCAACGATCTTAATATATTCTTGGCCAAACAACCAATTTCTGCATCCATTAGTCGGCTTGTTGAACTATTGCACGATGGGCAATGGTTGATAAAATTGGCTTACTTGGCTGATATATTCGATAAAATCAACTTAATCTGCAAGTCTGTACAGGGAAGAACTCTAACTACGCTTACAGTGAGAGACAAAATATCTTCACTTGAAAACAAACTTGGTCTCTGGATAGAATATGTTGTACAAAAAAATATGGATGTTTTTCTCCTTTAAATGGCTTTCTGGAAGAAAATAAGTTACAAGTAACCTCAGATGTGGAAAAAACATACATGAACATGTTATTAACCTTATAAAATCCTTCAAAAAGTATTCCCCTGAGAAGATACAGGACATCGACTGGGTACATCCATTTGCAAATGATACCAAACCGTCGGTGCTAACTATGTCAGAGTATGAGAATTTGATTGACATTAAGTTTTCATCCCCGCTAAAACAAAAATTCCAGTCAGAAGATTATAATCTGAATGACTTTTGGACTGGACTTAAAGATGAATACCCTGCAATCGTTGAGAAAGCTATCCTGGTTCTGCTTCCGTTTGTGACGACTTACCGATGCGAGACTGGTTTTTCAGCTTAGGCATACACCAAAAACAAATACAGAAACAGACTGGATGCAGCTGCAGATCTTCGCGTTCAATTGTCAGACATAAAGCCTAATTTTTGTGCTATTATAAGAAAATATGTGAAAAAATTTCATTCTTCACATTGAATAGTTAGAACCTCGGTGGTTCAGGGGTAGCAACGTGTGCCTCTGAGCCGAAGTGTACTGGGTTCGATCCCAGGGTACTCCTTTCACTTTTTCAGTACAAACTGTAACATTAACATCAGCCGAGGTTCTGGCATTGTATCTGAGCAAGTTGAATGTCTGCACGTTCCGCCCTTGGGAGGGGGCGTAAAGCCGTCGGTCCCGTGTCCATGCGATGTTGGGCACGTTAAAGATCCCTACCCTTCTTACAGAAAGGCAGGGATTCGGCAAAATTTTCAGGATAGTAAGGTGAAACTGCTCCCTGGCGTCGGTGATTGGCCATAGTCGCGGAAATAGGCCGACGTTAAAGAAACAAAACACACACAACACACATTGAATAGTTACATTGTATTGCTATGGTACAATAAATGTTTTGCAATACTTATAACAATTATTTTTCATTTATAATTTGTTTTCTTCGAGTCTAACATGAAAATATTTAAACTACAATACACTTTAGTTGCCAAAATAGCCAGCTATGGTTCCGCCAAAAAAAGTATGATCAATTAGGGTTCCATGGCCAAATAAAATTGGGAACCTCTGTTTTGGATCCTTCCATCTGACATTTCCCGTTCCCTCAAGTCAAGAATATAATTCAAGAGTGTTCGCTACTGCCAAGGCACCCTAAAAGCTGCCTGTGACCACAGAGCTAATATTGCTACATGAACATGACTCATAGAGAAGGATGTAACACTATTATGCATAATTTTGGGGGAATATCTGTAAAAAAATTTTTAACAATTAATGCTCAAGTTCACCAGGCGCCAACAGTTGAATAGTGGTGTCAACGTATGCGTTCACCAGTCGCTCTGAGTTTCTGCTGGAACTCAACTGTTTCCGATTTGTCAAAGCGGAATAACAGACAAACGTCACACACTAGTGCTTGAAGTCAATAGTGCGTTCATCAGGGTCCAACTACTGAAATTTATCGGTAGTCCGCAGATGAGCGCTTAAACTCAACAGTTGGCACCTGGTGAACTAAACCATTTGGTACTAAATTAACCAATAAATGGTTTTATGTAAAAAAAATCTGGACGCAGCAAGTGCGTTATAGAAGTGAATTTTCATAAAAATGTTTTTAATAGCAAATGTGTCTCTTTAATGCAAGCAGGCATCAATCTGGTATAGCCTACATAGTAGAAACAACGTACCATATTTTATCAAAATTACTTATTGTTTGAAAATTTACAAAAATTTTCCAAAAATAAACTGTGGCGGTGGTTCCGAGCGCAGTGTTTCCGTCAACACTACTCTATGTTTCTGCATAAATACTCTTGACAGTTAAACGTTGCGTTACGTTATTCGACAGCAAGCTGTCAACAACTACGATATAAGAGACACCAGGGATCTATCTCTCTCTCCTCGCTACCAACATCTACAGTGAACACACGTCCTCTACGCTCGCTTATCTGTTATGTACTCATGTACTGTTGTAATTGTTATAGTTAAATGTATCATATAGTTTATTCAGTTAGTGAAATAATAAAGTATGTTAAATGTTTACGTATGGATTTAATATCAACAACTGCAATTAACATCCATATTGGTGACCCCGTGCCGCAAGCCGAAGATGCCGAACCTGATGTTCCAGCCGACGTCGCCTAACTTCCACGCACGTGCCCATGCCTACAGAAAACGAATATCTAAACAGGTCAGTCCTTTCTAATTTAAAAATTATCTGATTTTTTTCACAATGGCCGAAGATTCTTCAAGCAGCAATATCATGGCAAGGGTTGCAATAAAATTACCTCCTATATGGAGACGTAACGTGAAAATCTGGCAAATGCAGGTTGACGCCCAGTTCGATATATCGCAGATCAGTTCTGAAAAGACAAAATTCAGTCATGTACTCGCTATACTCGATCCTGATGTCGCAGAGTCAATTTCAGATTTTTTAACCCAACCATTATCATCAACCCCCTATTCAGATCTAATGAAACGTCTTTTATTAGAATTTGAAGAGTCCGAAAGTTGCAAAATAAATAAACTTTTAACAGTAGAATTAGGCGACAGAAAACCATCGCAACTTTTACGCGAAATGAAGTTTTTAGCCGGTAGTCAGATTAAAGAGGATTTCCTTAAAACTTTATTTCTACAACGTTTACCAGTCAACGTTCGTTCAATTTAGGCTTCGAGCAACGATTCTCTAGAAAATTTGTCGGTTATAGCAAACAAAATCGTGGAATTTTCCGGAGATAAATACAACGTGGCTGAAATTCAGTCACGCGAGCTCGACAAGCTAGCCAAGTGAGAAGCGCAATTAGAGAAGCAACAGCATCAGTCAACGAATTGCGAACGCGTTCCCGATCTACCTCCCGAGAAAGACTCGAGCTTTCTCGAAATTCCATAAACACAAATTCCTCAACCTCACGTGTTGGTATCATGAACGATTTGGCAACAAGGCCAAACGTTGCATCCAACCTTGCAATTTTAAAGCTAAACATGTGTCGGAAAAACTAAAAAGGCACTCCCTCCACGCGGCAGGAGACGAGAGCCACCTAACACGCCGCCTTTTTATTTTTGATAGACGCTCCAATATGAAATTTCTAATCGACTCTGGAGCGGATATTTCAGTTATTCCACCCACTCACGACCAACGGAAATTTCAATCGAAACGTACCTTGTATGCTGCAAACGGGACCCCTATTCATACCTATGGCGAACAACTATTAGATTTGGATCTAGGTTTACGCCGTAGGTTCTGCTGGCCCTTCACACTTGCCGATATCAAGCAACCAATTATAGGCGCTGATTTTCTAGCAGAGTTTGCTTTACTTGTGGATATGAAACATAGACGTTTAATCGATACAAAGACAAACCTCTCTAAGGCCGGTGCTAACCCACCACCAGGATTTAATTCTAAAATTCATCTCGTAGACCCGACACACCAGTACTTCAAATTGCTACAACAACAGCATTGATTAAAACTCGATGTTTCGGCTCCTGTTTTGGAGCCATTTTAAAGAGGTAAAGGAAATATGTAAGGACATGAACTCTAAGGCCTAAATCTGCCTACTCCTTAGAGCGGTGGACAAAGGTGGGTTAAGCTAAAAGGAGAACGAAAATCAACCCTGCCGTTCATGTGAACATAATATACTTTTCCTTCCCCTTTTTTCTTCTTTTAGCTTTTAATTGGGCAAACTGATGTCAGGTCAAGTCAGGAAAGTCAGTTGGGAGGATTGTGTGTAAACAGCACGTCAAGGAGGTCTTTTATTTCGTTACTTAAAATATTCTGCGCATGATCAATGCAACCGGTCATTACTGTGGCGAAACGCTCGTCTCGTCGCAACTATGCAGGGCTGTCCTATATGAGGCACGCGGAGCGGGCCGCAATAGTTATTTATGTACCAAGGGTATAAATAGATGCTTATGCCCCGAGAGCGACGATTTTACAAACCCGAGGGCCTCCGGCCCGAGGGTTTGTAAGTCGCTCGAGGGCATACACCTATATTTATACCAGCGGTGCATACAAACTTTTATGTCATACCCAAACAAAGAAACATAAATCACCGTTTGCTGAAGGCAACCTAACTATCACCAGATCTTTTCAGAACTGCCAATTTTATGTTTATTCGACTAAATAATGTTAATTAAATATTTACATATTCCCTTTATTCCATTATCTGTATTTTCATTAATAAAGATTATTATATTAAATAAGTTAATTCAAAAATTTTTTGTCTTAATGTGCGCGCGGGCCATAAAGTACACTTGATGGACCGTGGGCATAAAGTACACAATTATGTAGTTGGTAACTAAGCAATAAAAACACAATAATGAACTAGTATGACATAAAATGTATAAATTACCCTCAAATACGAAATAGGTATGCAAAATTCTTACATTAACGATAAAATATAAATAAAAACACGTGTCACACCACTGGCGACGGAATGTCGCAGCGAAGTTACTGGAAATCAGACCGATCTTGCCCGATCACCCTCGAGTATTCGAGAAGACGAGAAGCCATGATATAATGACTTAGAAGAGATATGATATTGCGTATATGCCCCGCCCCCTCCTATGACGTCACGTGGTGAGTAACGTTACAGAAGTCCAACTACACACTTAAAACAAGGTCATTCTCAATCAAAAAGTTTCAAACGTCAGTTTAATGCTGTTGAAGTTACGCCTATATTGTCTTTTTCAGATAATATAGATCGCAGCACTAAATTTAATCTTTTTCATTTTTGTTACATCCAACTGTATGCACATAAATATTAGTAAAATACGTAATTTGTTAAGGGGTTGTGATGAAACGTCATACCCCACTGCACGACAGCATATTATTGTTGCATTGGACTCACCACTTGATGAAACCATGCGCGTGATAGGTCTAAAAATAGGTAGTCTGAATATCATATCTCTCGTTATTTGTATCATGACGAGAAGCCACGAGTACGTATATAAGAAGGTTGAGTCAAGGGGGACGGGCAGAGTTAGTTAATAATTGTTCTACTAACAAATTCTAATGCCTTTTTAAGTGAAATACTCGATGAAATATGTCTTGGCAGAAATGAAAAATAGCGAACGAACATCGAGTTTATAATGACCGTTGGGAATCAGATTATTTCATCACAAACAACAATAATAGACTTCAGTGCATTGTTTGTATGGAAGTACTATCGGTTGCCAAAGAATATAATATGAAACCACATTACACTATGTTACACGAGAAAACGTTTCGGCAATATACAGGGAGTCAAGAAAAGCTATCATTACGGATCATAAAAAAACTAAAACAACAAACAGCATTGTTTAAAAAATCTGACACTGACAACAAGTGCAGTATTGCCGCTTCCTACAAAGTAGCGCTGGAAATTGTCAAAGCGAAGAAACCTTTTAGTGATGGAGTACTTATTAAAAATTGTGCAATCAAAATGGCAAAGCAATTCAATAAAACAAAAATTGCCGAAAAATTCAAAACAGTCTCAGTGTCTCATCAAACAATTGCAAGACGGGTGGACCATATTAATCAATATGTATTCAAAAAACTGCATGACATTGTAATTTTTATCCGAACTATTCAAAACGACTTCAGTGTAGCAGAGGAGATGCTTAATCCTATTCCTCTCGATGGTACAACCAAGGGTAGGGATATTTTTGAAGCTGTAGGGGATTCGATAAATGTTCCTGTATTGTCACTGATGAAGCCAGAACTATGATAGGAACTGGAATTGGATTTGTAGGACTCTGGAAACAAAACAACATCAAATGTCCTCTGATACACTGTATTGTTCACCAACAGCAAGGTTTATAGATTAGACAGGCGGTCTGGTAACTCCAGACTTGGAGAGACGCGAGTGGAGGGTAATACGTCATGTGTAGTTACAGAACACTCCCTATAGAAGTTTCACTAAGTGAAGCAAACCTGAACTTTATTAGGGCTCTAGTTCGGACATCGCATATAGTAGATGTCGCTAGCTGTGCTACAATTCTACGGAACGAGCTGTTGAGTGCGCCATTTGATCATACATTCAAAATGCAAATATTTTGAATGTTAGAGAGTCTTTGTTCGCTTTTAGTTTTTTCATTGTATGCTCATAATACAAGTTTGGGTAAATTTGCGAAAACGGCTTGAAAGCTGTCTCTCATATCCTGAAGCAATATCCCCCTAAACCCCGCCTACCCCGCACAGCACCCCTATGCGTGACAGGTCGCGTAACTTCCTTAGGGGGTACGAACAAAAATTTTTCTTGCGGTTTATCCAACGAGGGTGGTTGTACGCACGCAAGAGGGGGAGGTAAATCCCTACGGCGAAGCAACTCTATAAATTCACCCAAGTTTGTTGTTAAACGTTTCTTTGGATTAAGTGTTACCCCTATCATGTTTTAATGGATAGTTTACAGTGTTTTCACTGTTCGTAGATTTTGTGTTTTAAAGGTGCGTTTTTTTGTGATTCAAAATATTAACGTTATCATAAGCTTTGTGTTTAAACAAACATATAGATTCAATTCTATTTTCAGTTTTCTTAACAAAAAACATGTGGCTTTTATAGTCCGAGGTGTGTTGGTGGAACGTTACAACTGTTTTAGTTTTCAGGCAAGTTTCTTTAGAAAGTTTTATTAGTTTATAAGTTATAAGTAAATAACGTTTTCTTACAAAAGCTTTGTGGATATAAACATGATACCAACCAAGAAAACGATTTAATGTTGTGTTCAGGGATGCAAGGATTTATTTAGCAAAAGAAATCGTTTCCCGTTCAATGAAAAGACCAATTTGATGACTGGGTGAAAGCTGTAAAAAATCCTAAGTTGTTTGGTCTATATCCACAAGATATTTATGACAGGTTTTATGTTTGTGATCGTCATTTCCTTGATGAGGATAACGTACCAGAAATGCGAAGAGGCCTAAAAAGAACTGCTGTTCCCATATTACATCTTCGTTTAAGTAAGTATTCATATATTTTAAAGTGTAAATAAAATTTGTACTCATCACAGAAATAAACAATGGATCGGGTGGATTCGGAAGCGAAATGAAAGCTTGCATTTTGTGCACTGTTGCCAAATGAATATTACCAAGTGTCATTTTAAATAAAGAAGGAAATCAAGGGATGCACAAATGTTTTTATAATAAATGACAATATGACGTCATCTATACATGCCCTAACAGAAGGAAAAACCAACCCTGCCGCCATGCATTTAGGTCATGTGAGCATACTTTCCCCTCTCTTAGCTTTTAATTAGACAAACTGATGTGAGGGCAGGTCTGGAAGGTCAATTCAGGTAGGATTATGACTAAACAGTAACTCAGGCAGGTCCTTCGTTTCGTAAAATGGCAAGACACAATACTAAAAATCGGGTCCAAATTAGAAATATGCGGTAAATACAGCGCCTACCGTTTGAATGCCAATTGCGGTATTACGACATAAAAGAGCCGGCTCAGGTGCAGTTTTAGAAAAATCCTACTAAACCAACCTACCTGACCTGCGCTGATAACAGTTTGCCTAATTGAAAGCTAAAATGCGTTTAGATCGCCGCAAAAATAACCTCCAAATTCAACCAAGAATTAATAATAACTCGCAAAACAAACGTCTCCCACAAATTTCCTTGTCTGCCATATTCGTAATCTGCGCACTGAAGTACTTAAGTGTACGAAATTTAAAAAAAAAGCGAACCTATGACAAGAAAGTAAACTTTTACCAAACATTTGTTCATCCCTTTATTTCCTTCTTTATTTAAAATGACACTTGGTAATATTCATCTGGCAACAGTGTACACCACCACGCTTTCATTTCGCCTTCAAGCCTTCGGCACACAGCGAGCTTGGCGGGACGTGACGTTATCGAGGCGTGATGATAGCGTGCGACTTATTATGGAAATGTATGAAATACGTCACACAGAAATGTCACGCCACCGCCACGCCAGGGCCGACGTGGTGCGACGCGCTGGAGTCTAGTAATGACAAACGGAGAGTGCGCTGGCGTAGCGTGTCGTGCCGGGTGCGTAGTCTACGGTTCTGTGTTAAATGGGATTCTAGAAACATCGGCACACAGAGAGCGGTATGTGAACACGTCGCACCCGGCTTGATAGAAGACGACGCGAACTTTGTATATTTCTACAACATTGATTGGACGCGAAACATGGATGTCGAACGTCTAATTGAGTGTGTGAGGAAACATGTTTATTTATATGTTTGGGAGTCTATTGCGAGAGAATTAAACCAAAGTTGTAAGTATTTATATATTTTTTATTCATTGTTATTGAAATATGATACAAACTTATCACGAATTTCGAAAGCCACATTCGAAGACCTTTGATTCGTAGGTCTAATTGAGGAGAAAGCGATGGATTCATTTGTAGGCAGGTCTGACTCGACCTGAAAGAATCCCCCTTCTTTCATTCTTATGTAATTATGAAGGCAACAAGCGGCCTTGACAACATCAGCTGCTGTGCCAACTGCGCTCTCGATGGGTCTACGAAACACTCGCCATTTCTCTGACATAATGCCAAATGCATTTTCCACAACACGCCGTGCCCTACATAGCCGCTTGTTGTAATTTCTTTTCCTTTCATCTAAAGATGCTGTGTTTCTTGAAAAGGGTCGCATCAAAAATGGTTTCAAAGCAAAACCCTCATCTCTAATTAATACAAGAGGTACGGGATCGACCGTACCTGGTAATGGTTTTGGTGGTAATAATGTTTTTCCAAGTAAGAACTCACGATAAAAGGCAGAATTTTCCAAAATGCCACTGTCACTCAAACGTCCATAACTTCCTATATCCACAACTATGAATTTATAAAATGGATCGACAATCGCCAATAGTACGATTGAATAGAAATGCTTATAACAAAAGAAATTTGATCCACTGTTAGGAGGGCATTTAATGGCAACGTCTTTTCCGTCTATGCTGCCTCCGCAGTTAGGGAAATTCCATATTTCTCTGTAGCCAATCTCTGCCATTCTCCATGTCTCCTCTGTTGGTGTAGGCATATATATATATATATATATATATATATATATATATATATATATATATATATATATATATATATATATATATATATATATATATATATAGGCTGTAGAATATCCCAGATTTCTTTACATACATTTTTCACAATAGCACCTACGGTAGAGCGTCCAACGCGAAAAGAAAAAGCAATTGTCTGGTAAGAATCTCCTGTAGCCAAGTACCTGGAATAGAGTTACATATTTTATTAATAAATGAAGTAGGTAGGAGTGGGTGTTTTAGTTAAGTATATTTTTGTTTTCAGGCGATTCTGTTAAATATAAATGGAAGACAATAAGGGATGGTTATATAAAGTATAAAAAGCATTTGAAGGGAATTACAGGCTCTGACAGAAGAGTCTACAACTATGTATGGAGCTCTCAGCTAATGTTTTTAGACAGTTACAATGTAACAAGGAAAACTACTTCAAACGTGAGTTCACAAGCTGTAATATCACAGAGCCAACAGTATAACGAGTCGGAGAATGACTTAACTGCAATATCATTACACTCCCCAACACAGACGCAAGTTCCACCAGCATTGGAGCCTTCAACGTCACAAGATATTCCATTACGATCTGAAACCCGTATTTCATACGAACAACCACCGCCATCACTTTTGCAACAAGGGGCTCCATCACAACAAGCAAAACGTGAGAGAAATGAGCAAGATCAAGGAGACGTAGAGAAAATCATACGTTATCTTAAAACAAAAAAATCTAAGAATTATGATGCCACCGATCATTTATTTATGAGCTACGCAGCAACATTCAAGAAATTTTCATTCAAACAACAAGCTGAATTAAAAATAGAGCTGGCAAAATTATTTTCGCATGCAGAACAGAAAGAGCTACAAAATGCTGATGAATCACGACCATCTTCGGCAGGAAATTTTTCATCTGCATCTTCATTGTTTACTACTAAAATTATATAGATCCAGATGAACCAAGCTCAGAAACAAACATAACACTGCAAACAATAGATGTAAGTTCACCGTATTCAGTAATCAGTTCTACGGAGTCCAACCCTGAGCATGAAGACAAAGAATCTTCAAGTGTTATGTTGACAACATCACAGTCAGTTCACCCGGAACATCAAAGTGATTCCTATGTGGTGTAAGACACCAGATTTTATTATTTGCAAGGAGAGGATCTGCAAAACCGAATAGTCAATATGAAAAGACCACAGGAGCTCTCAATGGAACCACAGAAGGTGACAAATAATCCAGTGTTACTGGTAGCAGATTATGAATAGTATTCCATGAGTTAAATGGCATCTGTTGGATACAAGAAAGTAATCATTAAGAAAAAAGAAAAATAATCGAATATGTTTTTCATTTAACTTACGTTTTTAGCATGAACCGTTTATTCAACAAGTGTCACAAGCACACTTCGTTTTTGGCTGCACGACAAAAGTCAATAATTTAGCTTATGCCAGTTTATAATTGTAGTTTTGTGTGTATGTATAATTTATTACTTATTAGAAAATAACATATCATTATTCTGTTTTTTTTTTTAAATAAAATAACTACGTGTGTATAATTTATCACTTATTAAAAGATAAATAATACCTCACCTTAAACAGATAGCAAGTCTTTGTCTTGAGCTTATAGCACGCCTCCAATTTGTATCAAACTTCATTATTTTTCCTTCAATATATTGTAAAGTTCTTCAAAGCTATTTTGTGACATCCGAAAATAAGTGTGGAATCTGTCTTCATGAGATTCAAGCTCTCTACACAATCTGTGAAATTCTCCATATTGTTCTCTTCTTTTATTTATTTCATGCACCCATTTTCTTTTTTTACTTTTGCTAGAAACTGAAAACAATAGCAATAGTTCTTCGACGTCTGACTCGCTTGACATTACGCTCGAACTCGAAATTATAATAATCGGCGGGCATAGTGTCCACACGCTCCACTAGGCGGGAATTTGGCGTGGCGTCCACTACTATACGCGACGTGAAGCGTGCCTCTCAGTGTGACGATTACGCCACGCTACTGACACGCTGCGGATGCGTCCTGACAACATCCCGCTCGCTGTGTGCCGAAGGCTTCAGAATCGACCCGATCTTTTGTTTACTCCTGAGATGAGTACAACAGATTACCTGACGTAGATGCCTTGGTTGAATGATATTTCAATATATTCTGTATGATTCATTAATTACTCAAAAAATGCAGTATTTATACGATTAATTTTGGTTTGCTAGCATTTAAAGGTGAATTATAAAAAGGTTAACACTGTAAAACAGTTACATAAAGCTATACTAAAAGCATGTCTCTAATAACACAAAACGACATTAATACCCATGATACAAATAACGAGAGATATGATGTTCAGACTACCTATTTTTAAACCTGTCACGCGAGTTAACTTTCTTGTTAACACACTTGACTTTTTAAAAGAATTTATTGATTATAGTTACATAAAATACTTATGAATAATAATAAAAAATTGATAAATATAAATTATGACAATTTAAGAGACTCAAGCAATAACAATGTAGGAATGTCCGTCCGTGGTCTGGTAACTTCCATATATAGTCTCTGGTGGGGCGTGGACCGAGAGGCGGTTTCCACCTAAGTTGCAGTCTTGAAGGTGATCCTAGCAGGTGGCTGGTTGCTGAATTGAAGGTCTAGTTGTTTACCCATTTATGAATAGTCTATTCTTCTAATTGCGCTGCTTTTAATTAACCCATTCGTCAGCGACCTTGGGTGTTGAATCGGGATCTGTACTTCTTATATACATTGTATGAGTTGGCTATTGTTATCTCCTCCATCCTTTAGAGAACGAAGCCTATGGTTCGTTCCGAATAGTCATCGGGAATCCAGTAATTGGTTTGGAGTCAGCAGTTTTCGTTTTTGATTTCTGCCAGAAGTATTTTGAAGTTATTTTGATTATTGTTATTATTATCACCAGGTATAGTATAATTGTCCATACACTAGGGTGGTATATGGGCAAATCGATGGTTCCTGGAATTTTGCCATTGATAGATTGTAACTGGGATTTGATATTGTTCAAGTCGTGCAGTTGGACATTTTCTAATTTTAGTTCTGGTAATTTGTCTGGGAATATGGGTGCTTTATTTGTTACCAATTCGATGTTTGGGAGATTGAACGATTGTTGTGTTTCCGATGCCATTTGTACTGAACTAAATCTTTCGTTATTGATGATAAGTTGGCATTTGGGTTTCAAAGTCGCCAGTTTTGTTCCGCTGATTATTTTGGTTTCTTCATTTTCTTCGCAGCTAAGTTTGATTTTCGTTTCTTCGGGTGCCACTATTATGTATTGGGTATTGCCATATTTAGAGACTGTTGTTTTTGTTATTTT
This sequence comes from Tillus elongatus, assembly GCA_964006375.1. Lineage (NCBI taxonomy): Eukaryota > Metazoa > Arthropoda > Insecta > Coleoptera > Cleridae > Tillus > Tillus elongatus. The sequence continues at coordinate 150,582,775 of OZ023262.1, forward strand.
GACAAGTTCTTGCTTGCAATTGTTTATCGGTTTCTGGAAGTTGATCAGTTTAATTTCGCATGGGTTGTTTTCGTTAAGTGCTGTCGGGTTGTCATTTTCACAAAAGTATGTCTGGTCTTTTAGATTCCTACACTTTTCGTTTCTGTAAGCGTAGTGTTTGCTGCTAAGGATTAGGTACTTGGTTCTAGGGACAATCATTCTGAAGGTATATGGATTTTTAGGGACTGGTAATGCATACAATTGATAATAAATATAATCTGATTTGTCTACTAAGGGTATATCTATTTGGAATATAATTTTAAAATCAATTTGAACGGTTTTTATGTTAAATATTTTTTCGTAAAGTGAAATGTCGGATTTTGTTATTAATCTTGATTTTGAGATATGGTTTTCAATATTTTCTAATTCTTTTGATATAAATTTCGGTTTCAGTATTGACGTATGATACGTGTTCAATTTTGAAAAAGTAATTGCATTTTCTATTGTTAATATCATGTTTAGTACATTATTTAACAAATAACTGATTTGAGTGAGTAATTCCAAATGTTTTACTCTATGAAAATTTGTTAGTTGGTCACTTTTTAGACTATCTATTGTATATTCCAAATCGTTTATTCTCGCTACTATGGCTTCTTGGTTATGGTTCAGGTTGTCTATTGTTTTATTGAACTCTGTTATAGCATCTATCATTAGGGATGTCTGTGAACTAAAAAGTTGATGTACTTGATTTTGATCTTTCCTCAAAATTTCAAGAGCTTTATATATTCTGTCGCCGTCATCTGCATCTAAGTTCCCAGTTATTGATTTGAATATCGATCCTAGTCCGTTTATTATACCTCTTTTGTTCCTAATCGTTCTTGGAAATATTCGACAAAATGTGTCATCAATATTGCTGATGGTGAAATTGATTGTTAAAATAAAATTTTTATATTCTAACTTGTATTCTGCATTCATTACGCTTATTATGTTGTCAAAGTAAGTTTTTAGTCTGTTAAAGTCGTCGTATAGTTGTCTTAGGTCATGTATATGAATCATTCTCCATTTATTGTTTTCTGAAAAGGCTTGTCCCAGTTTGCGTGGCAGTATGCCTGGATTGTCTGTTAGGTCTTCTAATTGTGGTTTTACTCTGGTGAAGAGAATGAACCTGCAAGGTGAAGATTGCGTAAATTGGTAATCGTCTGTTCGTCAGTTTTGTCGTTTAGTATTATGGATTTATTAGTCAGTTTCTTACGTCATGTCTCGTTTGTCGATTATCCGAATATCTAGATTCGACTTAGCTAGGTGATATAATCGGACTGTTTGTTTAATCTATTTAGTTGGAACGAGTTATTTTTTTCGTTGTTGCAATATTGGCAAGCTCTAATAAAAGCTTTAATTTTTTGTTTCATTTTTGGAAAAAGAAATTTAGTTTTCATTCTTAAATATGTCTCCTTCGCATTTCTGTGATCTCTCTTACTTTCGTGAAATAAAACTATTGCGTCGTTAATTTCATTGTCGTTTATCTTCATGATTTTCTCTGGTTTATTTATATTATTTAATTTTGATTGAGTTTCCATATTTACGGGATTTACTTCCGACTTGTAAACCTTATTGTGTGAGAATTTCCTTTCGTTATTGATTACTGATTTTATTATTTCTGAAATTGGTTCCGTACCTATTTGCCGATGGTAGTCCTCTACCTGAATCAAATTATTACTTAACTTATCATTTTGCATGGTGCCTGTATATTTTATTTTGTTCGGAATAACCGCCCTGTAACAAGGTGCTTTTGTATTTGGGATAAACTCTTCGATTTTAACGGGTTGGTCGATTTTATTGTGTTCTTTACACATTGAATATACATATTTCATTATACTGTCTGCATTGCTCGCTTCTTGTCGAGGCTTGTGCAAGACATCTAACCTAATGTTATCTGTAATATTTTTTTGTACACTCCCCGTATAATTCCTATTATAATTCTGGTGATGGGAAAAATTATTTAATATCCTATTCGTTTTATTTTGAATTTGATCCGTTATATCGTTTTGTATCGTCCTCGTATCCCTCACATTTTTATTTCGACGATATTCATATGTGTTTAATGAAACTTGATCCTGTTTACGTTTATTATGGGTTAAGATTTCTCCTGTGTCATTTTCTCGTTGTAACCTTCCATCGTCATCATTTAATGGCTGATTACGCTTTCCTCGGTCGAGTTCAAGTGCAATAATGCTTCTGTCTATTGTATTACTTACGTTAAGGTGATTCATTTCATCATTTGCTTTGATGATCCTACTTATCCGATTGTTATTGCTACTACTATTACTACCCATCTTATCTTCATGATCCCTTGTATGAGGGAAGTTTATCTTAATGCTTCGATTTTTTAAATTGAGTCTCTGGTTTTTAAAATCAATGTTCGCTTGATTTTTTATCAAAAAGTCAATTCCAATAAGGCCTATGAAATTTTTGTTAAATTCAAATAGGCAAAACTCTTGTTCACTGTCCGTTAGTGAGTTTAAAATTATTCTGGCTCGATTATTATGGCTGGAGTAACCATGCGAACTTTTTATCAAAAACGGGTGATTGTAAATCTTATTATAAAAGTTGTTATATGCTATGGACGGGTTTAAAAGGCTCTTAGTACTACCTGAGTCGATCAGTATTTTTCCGGGTAGTTCTTTTATTATTACGTAGGGTAATTGGGATATTGTGTTAAAATTATTAATATCTATTACGGTTCTGTTTTTGAGCTCCCTGCTATCGGAAAATTTTGATGCTGTGCATCGTATAATTCGGAGGGTGATTGTTCATTATATGTTGCGTCATAATTTAATTCTTCTGGTAAGAAATGTTGTCTTCTTTCTAATTCATTGAAAGGAAAAGAATTATTCGTTTCGTTATAGTTTATTTCTTCTGGTATGAAATTTTGTCTTTTTTGAAAATTGTTGGAAGGAAAATTGTTTCGTCTATTTTGTGAGGGTTGTTGTCGGCTGAAATTAGTATGTCTCTTGTTGTTGCTGCCGACATCCATAGCCTGTGGATATCTTCTAGTATTGTCATTAGGGTTGTACGTCGGTCTTCTCATTGAGAATTGATTTGAAGGGTTCCCCTGAAATTGTGGGTGAGACATTTGGGGTCTGTTTGAATTATAGTTAAAAGGTGCACGATAATTTTGTTGTTGGAAGGGTTTTTGAAATTGAATATTGTTAAAATTTGGGGTATTTCTTTGGAAAACTGGTTTTTGTTGTTTGTCGTGCCTGTTATTGTTATTATTGTTGAAATTTGACCGTTGTAATAATCTGTCCATATATTCATAATTTTCCTCGGAAAATATAAATTTTAAAGCTTGTTCTATGCTGTCCGGTCGAGTGGATCTGACCACCATACCGAGGGGGTTTTTTAATCCACCGATGAACGCTTTCAGTGTTTGTTGTCTGTACATGTTTTGTTTTAATACTAAAATTCCCTCGTTACGTTCATTAGATATTAAATTAGAGATGAGTAATTGTTCAATGTGTCTGCAACGATTACTGAACGCTAAGGCATCCTCGTTATGTCTCTGTTTCAGTGTCAATAATTCGCCTAGTAAGCTGATTTCATCACGCTGGTCAGTGAAGTTCTCAACAATTGCCCGTCTTAAGTCTACCCATGTGTTTATAATTTTAGTGTTAATAATTAACCTGGCTTGTGCAATTAGTTTCGTTTGAATATAATTTAATAGAAAATGGTTTAGATATAAATTTGGATTATCTGCATCATAGAATTGGTTCATTACTAGATCACAAGCTTTTAAGAAGTTCCCTACATTTTCAGGTTGTCCGTTAAATTCGGGGATTGCTTTAAGGTAAAACTCTTGGAATTGATTTGCCATATTTAAATTGTTTCTAGAATTATTTATATCGGGTTGTTCTACAATATCAATTTCGCCAATACTAATATTTCTTAATCTATATTCCAAATGTTCTAAATTATCAATATCGCTATCAGACATATAATATTATCAATATATGAGGAAATACAGTATATATATATATATATATATATATATATATATATATATATATATATATATATATATATATATATATATATATATATATATATATATATATATATAGGAAATAAAGGAAGCAAACAACTTACAGAATCGATGCTATTGCTGCTGTCTTCATGACGTCTCTCTTGATCGGTTCTTTGGCTGTTAAGCGTTGAAACGCAAAGAATCAATATACTTTTGGTTCTTCAGCACTATCCGTTGCGACTGCGCCAGTTAACTTTCTTGTTAACACACTTGACTTTTTAAAAGAATTTATTGATTATAGTTACATAAAATACTTATGAATAATAATAAAAAATTGATAAATATAAATTATGACAATTTAAGAGACTCAAGCAATAACAATGTAGGAATGTCCGTCCGTGGTCTGGTAACTTCCATATATAGTCTCTGGTGGGGCGTGGACCGAGAGGCGCTTTCCACCTAAGTTGCAGTCTTGAAGGTGATCCTAGCAGGTGGCTGGTTGCTGAATTGAAGGTCTAGTTGTTTACCCATTTATGAATAGTCTATTCTTCTAATTGCGCTGCTTTTAATTAACCCATTCGTCAGCGACCTTGGGTGTTGAATCGGGATCTGTACTTCTTATATACATTGTATGAGTTGGCTATTGTTATCTCGCGCATGGTGTCAAGTGGTGATGAGTCCAATGCAACAATAATATGCCGTCGTGCAGTGGGGTTTGACATTTCATCACAACCTCTTAACAAATTACGTATTTTACTAATATTTAAGTGCATACAGTTGGAAGTAATAAAAATGTAAAGATTAAATTTAGTTCTGCGATCTATATTATCTGAAAAAGACAATAGGCGTAACTTCAACCGCATTAAACTAACGTATAGAAACTGTGTGATTGCGAATGACTTTGTTTTAAGTGTGTAGTTGGACTTCTATAACGTTACTCACCACGTGACGTCATAGGACATATGCGCAATATTATATTCTAAGTCATTATATCATGATGTGAACCACCGTTTGGTTCTCACTGTTACAATGCAGTCGGGTTCCGAGACTAGACATATGGCATATGGGATTCAGCATATATGTCTACATCAAAGAACAACCTCTTTGGTCTACATCAAAGCCCGCGAACCTCCGTATGATTCTCACCTAGCATTGCTGCTTATGGATCATTGAAATGTGTGGCCTGGGGGTCCCAAAAATGTTTTGAGCCTGCAAATTTTTCTACCCTGACTAGTAATGGAATTGCGAAAAAGAATGCTGAATAGGGAATGTAATAATTTATTTTATTTCAAAATGGTATGTTTTAGAACTACTCAAACAACATACACATATTATATCACTTTTCGCATTTGTGAACACTGAAAAAACATAGCAAGCAATAAAATTTTTCACATTTTTTGCAATGGAACCTTGACTTTGGAGCTTTCAGCTGAGCTACTCTTCTTCCCATATCACTGCTAATTTTTTCATAACATAGTACACATCTGCGACGGTTTTTTAATTCTACTTCTTCCAAACTATGCTGTTGATTTCCATTCATCACAGAAGGTTCTTCTTCATTATTCAGTAAATTGTCAACAAGCTGCTCTCTGAATTCAATAATGGACAGTGTTTGATACTTGCATCGTATCTCTATGAAACATGAAACTATGAAATGATACACTAGCATTTACACTTATCTTAAAATACTAACTTTAAACTTTATTATCAAAATTGTATTAACGTACAAGAACTTGTTTACAGTTTTTTTAATCTACCGGATGACTTTGTGACACCCTATATTCAAAGATTACCCAAACATTGTCTACTTTTATCTTTATCCTCTTAGGAAAATACCATGAGGAAAATACAAGGGTTTAAGTTAAATTAAGGTTATGTTTCAAATCAAAAAAGTTTACAAAGCTTATTTTATTTCTAGCTATAGATATAATGGATAAGTATAATTCTAATGTTATAAAATTGGTACTTTTACGCATGGAAGATTTTATCTCGCTCAGTGGGTAGTGTTAATGTAAAACAATTACACTGTTATTTTAGACGAGATTAAGTGTTTTTATCTGGTGTACAAATATGAATGTAGAAGTTCGGCACGTGGATAATCTTAAGGTATGTAGAATTAGAGTTATATTGATATTGCAGTAATCTTGTTATTTCTCACATTCAACACTGAAAAAGTCTAGTCAACACCAGCATTATTATACTAAAAAGTGTGAGTTTTTTTAGGGAAAAGGTCTGTTTGCTGGAAGCGATTTTACAAAAGGTGCAATAATCTTCAAAGACCACTAGTTTGTTGTCAGTTTTCTTGGAACAAAGCATATCATTACAAGGCCTGTGATCACTGTTTAAGGTAACTTGGCTTTGTAATCCTATAATTATTTAGGTATTAGTCTAGGTCTAGATTGATGTAAGCAGGCATAGTTTTTTTTAATGTAATTGTTGTTGGCTTTGAATTGAGAACCCAATTCATATAGTCACGGTCCTTGTGTTGCATTAGATTCTGAAACAACATGGGCACAGCAGTAACTAATTAATTAAATTATATCGCTGCACATGTAAGGGAGCGCTGATATCTCTGGGATTAAAAGGTTTGCATACAAATAAATAAACTGTCTATTATATGTTGCAAAATGAACATGAGGATGTATGATATTAGCGTTTTATACCTATAATAGCATTTTACTATACTAACAGCCTAAGAATTGCAACGGGGACACCCTTCACATCACAGGGTCTATTATGGCGACTTAAAAACAACACACATGGGCCACGCAAAACATAGGTATTAACATATGGAAAGACAGTAGGATTTTTTAAAACTATATAGCCTATCTATGATTAAGATGTATAAACTTCTTATAATTGTAAACTAAATTTACAGATAATTAAACAGTTTTGCATTTTAATTAGGCATAGGTTAACTCACTTATTTTTTTACACCTAAACATCATTTCACTAACACAGTTAGCATCATCAGAGGGTAACTACAGTATTTTTAATTCTCTGATGATGCTTATGTTATCAGTGAAACAATCATCAGGTGTGGAAGAACATAGCTGTGGGTAAGTGGGTTTGACCTGTATGTACAAATGCATCCCTTAACCTATTTTCAGGCCTCTTGAAACAGCACAGGAAAATGCCAGACGGTTGACAGCAATACCTAACTTAGAATTGCCATATGTGGAATTGTGTACAACTGACAAGAGTAAAATAGTAAAGTGTGAACTGTGTGAAACTGAGTACTGTTGTGGTGATTGTAAGCAGATGGCGTACAATGAATATCATAGAGTATTATGCTACCAATCTGTTGGCTCTAGCAATCATCCATTAGATCGTCTCAATGAAACCTGGAAGTAAGTTAAAGTTTTATTACATTATACAATATGTTGAATCGGTTGTAAGATTAATTTGATCTTCGCTAACATGAAACATCATTTTCGGGAAATAACTTATAATTGTTTTCTTGCAAATTAATGTGTATGTGTGTGTATCTGTATACACACACACACAATATATATATATATATATATATATATATATATATATATATATATATATATATATGGTAATCCAGTGTTGAAGACACCTATCTAGTAAACAAACAATTCGGGTGGAATCGGAGCGCAGAGTGAACGCCGGACGATGTGCACTGTTGCCAGATGAGTATTACCAAGGGTCATTTTAAATATAGAAGGAAATCAAGGGGTGGACAAATTTTGTATAATGTAAATAAATTTTGATATGGCGTCATCTATACAAATCGATATTTGACATATATAGCGGAAAGCAGTAGGAAAACGGAAATGTAAAAAGTAAATTTTCAGCCATGGTGGTCCAGGGGGAAAACGTGGGCCTCTGGACCCAAGGGTACTGGGTTTAATCCCAGATTTCCCCCTCTCCACCCTTTTTAAGTACATAAGTAACATCAACAGAGGTTGTGCCAATTCTGATTGAGCAAGGTAATTTGCACCTTCCGCCCTTCCCAGGGAGCGTAAAGCCGTCGGTCCCGTGCCCATGCGATGTTGGGCACGTTAAAGGCCCAAATTTCCCGGACAGCGAGCTGAATGAATCACTTTAGTAAAGTCAATGAAGCAATTTACGTTGCGAATTGCCCATAATAAATACAACTGTATATGCTAATAGCAAACTGTATCCAGCAATGTTTCATGGTAATGAAGCAATTTCTACTGACAACTGTCGATGATAAACATAACTGAGAAAATGGCTCAAAATGGGCTTCCCTTCGAAGTGTTTGTTTATATTTTAGTTTCCAACCTTAAATGGGTATGAAAAGGTTATGAATCACTTTCCGTTGCGAATTGCCCATGATAAATACAACTACATGCTAATAACAGACGGCATCCAATATATTATTTTGAAAAGTGGCAGTGTTTCATGGTAATGAAGCAATTTCTACTGACAACTGTCGATGATAAACATAACCGAGGAAATGGCTCAAAATGGGCTTCCCTTCGAAGTGTTTGTTTATTTTTTTACACTCATTTAAGATCGGAAAGTGATTCATAACCTTTTCATACCCATTTAAGGTTGGAAACTAAAATATAAACAAACACTTCGAAGGGAAGCCCATTTTGAGCCATTTTCTCGGTTAAGTTTATCATCGACAGTTGTCAATAGAAATTGCTTCATTACCATGAAACATTGCAACTTTTCAAAATAATATACTGGATACCGTTGGCTATTAGCATACAGCGTTCTATTTATCATGGGCAATTCGCAACGGAAATTGCTTCATTCATTTTTCATACTCTTTTCGGGTTGGAAACTAAAGTATAAACAAACACTTCGCAGGGAAACCTATCGAGAGCCATTTTCTCAGTTATGTTTATCATCGACAGTTGTCAGTAGAAATTGCTTCATTATCATGAAACATTTCGACTTTTAGAAACAATAAATTGGATACCGTTTGCTATTAGCATATACAGTTGTATTTATCATCGGCAATTCGTTACGGAATTTGCTTCATTCCTTTTCATACTCTTTTCGGGTTGGAAACTGAAATATAAACAATAACTTCGAAGGAAAGCCCATTGTGAGCCATTTTCTCGGTTATGTTTATCATCGACAGTTATCGGTAGACATTGCTTCATTACCATGAAACATTGCGATTTTTGAAAATAATATATTGGTTACCATTTGCTATTAGCATATACAGTTGTATTTATCATCGGCAATCCGCTACGGAAATTGCTTCATTCAGTTTTCACACTCATTTAAGGTCGGAAACTAAAATAAAAACAAACACTTCGAAGGGAAGCCCATTTTTAGCCATTTTCTCTGTTATGTTTATCATCGACAGCTGTCAGTAGAAATTGCTTCATGACAATGAAACATTGCGCGACTTTTCGAAATAATATATTGCATACCGTTTGCTATTAGCATATACAGTTGGATTTATCATCAGCAATTTGCAGCGTATATATATATATATATATATATATATATATATATATATATATATATATATATATGTATCTATGTATGTATGTAAGTATGTATGTATCACACCGATATATATATATATATATATATATATATATATATATATATATATATATATATATATATATATATATATATATATATATATATATATATATATATATATATATATATATATATATATATATATATATATATATATATATATGTATGTATGTATGTATGTATGTATGTATGTATCACACCGATAACTCCAAAAATAATGGGCCGATTTTGATAAAATTTGGCATGTCCCTTCCTTTTGTAAATGGCTTGGATAAGTTCGTTAGTCAGGAAATTCGGACAAGGTTTTCCGGGAAAATTTTGCGTTTTCATTCGGAAAAAAAAATTATTTAAAAAATAAAAAAGCTATGAACCAAATTTGGTAGTTAGGTTTACGATATAAAAAGTAAACTATACACCAAAATTTAGATTTCTATGTTACAAGAAAAAAAGTTATAATAAAATATTTTGTGCCAGATCATTTCTATGAAAATTCACTACCATAACGCACTTGCTGCGTCCAGGCTTTTTTTAGCTATTACGTCAAACTAATTCCCTCATTATAACTATCCCATTTAATACTACTCGCAATTGTCTCTTATTACTAAAAACAATAACATTTGCCTTTTCATTAAGTTTGAATTTAAATTAAATGCTGTTAGTTTTATCATTAATTCTAGTTGTTATTCTGAACATATATTTCTGATTCTTACTTATACTTCACTCTGTTCAAGCTCGGCCCACTGTTTCGTAATCTATACTAGTAACTATGCCTTGTCATGTCCCGCCTCTATTCAGTAATATTTCTGCCATACTTTTTGATATCTCCCTCTCTTCCCATTTTGGGCAGTTTTTTCCTCCCGCACCCTGTTCACTTGTCTATCATCATTCATTTGAGGTATATACCCCAGATTAGATTAGATTAGATTTTATTGTGAGTGAGCTATTTCAGTCCCTCCACCGCGACCTTAGGTCTATTGTGGTTTACGTCTAATTATTTAGATTTCACACATCAATTCCAGCTCCCTGAGGGAGTCGATCTTTTCTTGAGGGTGGGAGTTTGTTTGGCAGGTGTACTACCATCGGAGTAAAGTCGCTTGCCCGTTTGAAGCTCAAAGAGAGATAACCTCTCCCCGAGTTCGTCTGGACCCGACATCCGTCAGTGTTTGCCTCGAGGCGGTATCATGAAGTCCCGCTCTCGAGCAGCATCTAATCTCCAGTTGTAATCCACCCCTAGAGATCTCAGCTCCCCTCAGGCTCTTCCAAACCTGACACCTAACAGTGTTAAGACTCAAGGCAACATCCCATCGAGTCCCGCTCTCGAACATCACCCCAGCGAGGCCGTCCGTCCGTCTCGTAGCACACAGTATGGGCTCCAAACTCCGAGTGTTTACCACTCATCAGAGATCAGAGCCCCCGGGACGTCTGGACACATGTCAGGGCTCAATTCAGGGCGGTATCATCTGGAACCCCGCTCCCGAGTAACAACCAAGCGAGGCCAATTGTCAGTCTCTGAGGCTACAGTGGAGGCGCCAAACTCCGGGTGCATATCACTCCCCAGAGATGTCTGCCTCACCTGCACCAGACCCCCGCCAGTGTTTCATTGACTCGAGGCGGTATCATGAAGTCCCGCCCTCCAGCACCATCCAGGCAGGGTCGTTAGCCTGTATCGATGCTCACAGAGTAGGCCCAAGTCTTCAGGTGTATTCCACCCCTAGAGACCCCAGCCACATCCGGGTTCGTCCAGGTCCAACACCTGCCAGCATTAGCTTAAATTTCACCCAACAAATCGAGCTTCCAACAGGAAACAAACTTTATTTGACAGATGTACTGCCATCTGAGCGAAGTCACTTGCCCGTCTCAAAGCTCAAAGACAGATAACCTCTCTCTGAGTTCGTCTGGACCAGACATCCGTCAGTGTTTGACTCAGTGCAGTATCATGAAGTCCTGCATCTGAGCAGCATCCAAGTGAGGTCGTTTGTCCGTTTCGAAGCTTACAGAAGAGGCCTCAACCCTTAGTTTTATTCCACCCCTAAAGATCTCAGCTCTCCTCCGGGTTCGTCTAGATCCGACACCCACCAGTGCTAGACTCAAGGCGACATCCTATCGAGCCCCGCTCCCGAGCATCGCACAAGCGAGGCCGTCCGTCCGTTCCGAAGTACACAGTGGGGGCCCCAAACTCCGGGTGTTTACCACTCATCAGAGTTGTCAACCCCCTCCGGGTCGTCTAGACACACGACACCCGCCAGCACTCAACCCAAGGCGGCACCCATCCGGAACCCCGCTCCCGAGTAACAACCAAGCGCGGAAAACCATCCATTTCTAAGCCCAGAGTGGAGGCCTCAAAATCCGGGTGTACATCACTCCCCAGAGATATCCGCCTCCCTCCAGGCCAACATGGACAAGACCCCCGCCAGTGTTTGATTCCAATTAGTCGCCTTTTACGACAGGCAGGAGTTACCTTGGGCCTATTCTTTTAGTTAGTCCCCGGACCCACAGGGGATATACCCCAACCAGTGTAGTTTTTTCTTACCTTTACATTCTAGTATTGACTGCGCACCCAGCTCTTTTCTTTTATCATCATTCCTTATCTGGTCCCTTGGTGTTTCTGTACCTAGTCCTCTTTGTGTACAATTAATGGATAACATGGCTTCACTTTTTAATTTTGAAAAAGTGTCTTCAAATGATCGCGACTAGTCCCCTAGAACCAATATCCAGAGTCAATTCCAGTTTTTGTGTTTATATTTATATATATATATATATATATATATATATATATATATATATATATATATAGACACACGTGTGTGATTTTGATGACATTTAGTGAGTACCTTCTTTTTGGGAGTGGCTTGCATAAATTTGTTCTCCAGGAAAATCGGCCCGGTTTTTCCGGGAACATTTTGTGTTTTCTTTTAAAAGAAATTCATATCTCCGGAGTTAACAAAGTTGCAACCAAATTTGGTACGCGGGTTTATATCATTAAAAGTAAACTATGTATACAAATCTAGATCCGTAAGTCAAAAGACAAAAAAGTTATAGGCATTTAAATTTAAAAACTTGGGATTTTCCTCTTAAAACGTCGAAAGTCGCTATTTGAAATGGAAAAATTGGCAATATTTTGGCAAAGTACTTGAAACGAATACGAGTTATGCGGAGAAAATGTAGCAAGAAGAATGTTTTACAAACCCTTAAGTTTGAGCTTCGACTTCCATCATCCTGCATTTTACTAAAATATTTTCAGAAAAATCATTTCAAATAGACCCTTTCTCTGATGCTTTGGCGGTAGTTTTAGTTATAGAGTTTATTGTTTAATGGCCTATAATTTTTAGCGAACTTTCGTACGGTAAAGCTCAATATATGGCCCATAAGTCGTTGTTACAAATTTTCTTTTTTCTTAATCTAGCACACCTTCCATTACTCCATTTTTCGAAATATAATGATGTTTGTAAGAAAATAAAATCGGGACGTTGCAAGTGCGTTATGGTAGCGAATTTTCAGTAAATGCTTTAAATTGCAATAGCGTAATTTGCTATTCAACCTAAGGTTCGTTGGCAGGAAACAAGTTTTTTTGGGAACGTTTTAAGTTTAGTTTCGGAAAATTTGTGTACATTTTTAAACAACAAAGTTATTTTGATGAAATATGGTACATTGTTTCTACAATATAGGTTATACTGGTAACCAAATTTGACGCCTGCTTTCTTTAAAAGACATATTTGCTATTAAAAATATTTTTATGAAAATTCACTACCATAACGCACTTCCTGCATACATACCTTTTTTGATTGGGTTGGATAACATGAAATCATCCAAGCAATTTACAAGAGAAAATACCTGCCACGTTTATCATTTGGCAGGTACCTTCCTTTTGTGAATAAAAATTACATTTTCTTCCGGAAAACTTTTGTAATTTTAACGACATTTGTAACACAAGTTTCCTTTAAGGAGGCCACAGTACCTGCATTTCATTTTATTTATTTTTTGTCAAAAGAAAACAATCACATTAAAAAAATTGTATGATAGAAACAATTTATCAATTTGATTGACAAAAGAAAGGATATCCTTGGTTTAGCTAGAGAAAGATACCAAGAAATTAAAATTAAGTTTTGCACCCCCAAAAAAAGCCGAGAATACATTGCTTGTGTATTAGTGGCATGCCAAATCTCACTTCAGACTTATTATTATTTCTTCCAACTTTCATCAATTATTCAACTAACTATTCTTTTGATGCAATTCCATTCTTGTGAAAATTCGCTACCGTAGTCTTTGTGGATTTTAAGTATTCTTGTTACCATCCCATGTAAATTTCTCCAGCTTTATTATAAGAACATGTGCTTCTGGACAATTCCCAGTAGAAACATCAAATTATTTTGTGACAAATAAGTTGTTTGATTCAAAATAAAATGTAAATCGTTTAAACAGAACCAGTTCAAAATTTGAGGGATGATTGAAGGAATTGATAGTGATCTATAATTATTTTCATCATTCACATCTTCTTTTTTATGAGCTGGAACCGCTTTTGAGTATTTTAGTTCATATGGAGAGATTCCTTCTATAAAACATTTATTAATTATTGCTGTCAGTGGTGAAACTATTTCGACTATCGACTACTTACTTTATTTGATGAGAAGACCATCCAAAAATGTCCTGAGAATGCTTTGACTTTATTTAATACTGAAAAACTTGTTTAAATCATCCATGGTATGTATGTGTTTTTCACCAATTGGATGCATGTGTCTAGTTACATCAAAAACTTGCCTTAATTCGATATGTGATTTCTTTTGTAAAGGTGGAAAGTCAGAAATTGCTTCTAGATGATTATGGCTTGTTAAACTCTTGCTCTTGAATCTGTTTTCCAAAAGTTTCCAAGTAATAGGATAATTAATTACAGAAACTTCAAATGACTGTGTGATTTCAGAAGCTCTAGCTTGTAGTGATGATTTTAAATAGTAAAACATTTGTGTCACACAAACTTGTGTTGTGATACACTAAAACCTTAAAAGAATCTCTAGATTCGTACCAGTGCTCGTATTGGCCACTAAGTAATAGCAATTTTATAACTGGCAATTTTACAAATTGTTCTTGTATATTACCACTAAAACTCACACTTACATTTGCACTAGACTGCAAACTACCTTGAATTACTTGATTGTTTACACTAGATCGCATGCTAGAAGTATCTTGTAAATTACCTTGTATTACAATACTACACCTAGATGTATCTCGACTTGTTAGTTCTGATAAACTAGAATTATTATCTTGAACAATATTGTCAAAATTAGACTCAATATTGACCTGATTTGAACTTGTACTTGTATTTTGCCGCTTAGTACTAGCATCTCGATATTCTAAGCCATCAGAAGTTGCATGAGATTCAGAATTAAATGCTTTATTTCAGCAAAAACTGAAAAATACTGGTTTTTAAATTTATCCCGCTCTTACTTCCACATCTGAAGTCAGTAACTCGATTTCTAATTGAATATTTTGATATAAGTTCCATAGTTTAGACTTTTTCTAGACGTGATTTTAGTTATAAAATTATTTTATTTTCTAGTTCATTAACTTTAGCTGATTCCACTTTACTTTAGCTCGTGTGAGGTGTCCTTCGAGAACAGCTCGTTTTTTAATAGCATCTTCTCTAGCAGACATAATAAATGAAGTTTAAAATAAATGCACAAACCGCTGCAATCTTGTATGTCTATAGGACCCCCGCTTCTGCTCTCACCCTTCTCTGCGCTGCTGTCTATATTATTAAAAAAAAAAGGAAAAACAATGGAAAAAAACTGAAAATAGGTTATTAAATGGGATTGAGTAAGGTCCATTTTAAACTGAATTTTCATATTTTTACAAAATTGGATTTTTTTTTCCGGAAACATATCTATATTTTTGCATATTTAAAAAGAGCTCATTTTTTCTAAACAAATTTTGTAAAGAAAAAAATTGTTATCTTAGTTAAAGAATTATAAGCAAATTTGTAAAAAAAAAGTATTATCAAAAATTGGCAATCGTCACGATTGAAATAAGTAACTTTTGGAAACAAATGGCAAAGCTGCATCTGTCAATAATTAAAGAATTTCTGGAAGCAGCAAGTGCGTTATAGTAGCGAATTTTAATAAGAATTGTACACTCTTATTATACGGCATATTAGTAAAGTTAATACTTTAAACTTACACAGCACTTGAAGATCGATTTTAGAGGTCCTAGTACGCGTACATTTGAAAAATTCTTTCAAAAGTGTTACCAGCGATCTCTCTATTATCAAAAAAAAATCTTGTGTTCTAACTCCTTTTGAGAAATATGCCCAACACTAAATTTTCTATGAAGTTAAAGAATTAAATTTTGCTATATGTGTAGATAGTGTAAGTATTTTTACAAGAAACTTGTATTACAAATTTCATCAAAGTTATACAAAAGATTTCCAGAAGGAAACTTAATTCATATTAGAAAAGTAAAATATCTGCCAAATTATAAACGTAGCACTTATTTTTCCTTATTAGTCGCCTGAATGATTTCGTTTTATTTAACCTAAGCAAACCGGTTTTTTCAATATCAATAATAACAACATGTCTGCTGAAAATTATAATTTCAGACTCAAAGGTGACAGAGTTATTCAGGCGTTTTAAACAAAAATGAAATCTTGTTCAAAACGTATGAAATCTGTGCACTATTGTTTCTTCAAGGGTCAAAATAAAACAAAAATAAGGAATCTGAAGAATGAAGAGCGAATCATTGACGGCTTGTCACAAGAGGAAATTTCAGGACGCAGCAACTGCGTTATGATAGTGAATTTTTATTAAATGGTTCAAATTTGTATAACTCAATTTTCTATAAACCTAGAAAGTTGAGTTTTCGTGGAGTAAGGTATTTACGAGGGCAACATACCAACCAAATTTGATCAAAATAACTTGGTTATTTTTTTGAGATACAATTTTTTTTTCGTAAAAATTATTTATTTTTTTAGAAAAACTGGTCCGTTATGGGGATGAAATATAACAATCAGGCTACGGTATCTATGTAAACAAGGTAGAGTCGTGTTACACATTATTGCTCAAAAAATATAAACATTCTCCGAAAATAAATATAATTGTCCCGAAACAACTGATACGATTTTCTAGACAACGAACCAATTCAAGCGATTTACACAAAAACTACACTAGCCAAGATATAATTATTCACAAAAGGCTTTTTGACAAAAATTTTAAAAAATACACAAAACAACCCCTTTCACGAAAATTAACCATTTTCTTACTAAAATCGGCTTGTGTTCACAACATTTACATATAAATATATATATATATATATATATATATATATATATATATATATATATATATATATATATATATATATATATATATATATATATATTTCTGATATACATTTCACAAGGTACAATACAAATAAGCTTAGGCTTGTGGCTGTATTAAATGTACAATTTTAAAGCATGGTATCTAAAACTTTTGCAAAGTCTCACCATCGATACCTCTCTATTAGCGAATTTTTAAAATAAAATACGCTTAATTTTTTTAATAAACTACCAAAAAAAAAACGGGTAACAATACACAATGCAATATTTACACAATTTTCAACAGTCCTGGTTGCATACGTACTGTTCCTGTGTGAAATAATTAATTTAATAACATAACTGATTTTATCGGTTAGGGTCTTGGACAACTAATATGATCAAACAACTTTGTTGTTTTCGGCAATGATAGATAGATAGGTGCTTTATTGTCCAAAGATAAAAATCTTATTGACAAGCAAAGTGTTAACATATAAAAGTAAAAGTTGTCAAAAGATAAAAACACAAAAATATAAGTTCACAACAAATAGTAATATAAGTGCATATGTAACTAGTATAACTATATATAAATAACAATATAAAAAACAATATAAACATAAATACACAGCTGACTAACAATATAATAAAAACACACAATATATAGAAAGCAGCTCAAATGAAAACAACCAATCGAATCTGTCACAGTAGTGCATCATTACAAAATTCATCTATTGAATAATAACATTTTTCAATTAAAAATTCCTTAAGCTCTTTCCTAAAAATTTCAATGTCACCAATCCTCCTCAAGTTTAGTGGTATCTGGTTAAATATCTTTTTACTATTATATAACAATGACCTCTATAATAATGATGTGGACGGTATAGGAAGAGGAATGCAGTTCTTTTGTCTTGTATCACGAGAAGACACTGACCTGATTTCATCTTTATATTTTCCATGCATAAGGCATGCAGTCTCCAAAACAAACAGAGACGGTAGGGTCAATATCCGCTCAGAAACAAATAAAGGTCTACAAGAGTCACGGACACTAACCCCACACAAATATCTGATGGCTCTTTTCTGCAGAATAAATACAGAATTGAACAGATAACCTGCACAAGAGCCCCAGTAACAAATGCCATGTCTTAGATGGGACTCCACAAGTGAGAAGTAAACACTTCTAGATGTACTCTTGTCCAAGCTTTTTGAAACAACTCTTAGTGCGTGACAACCTGATGAAAGCTTCTTACATAGATGATTTATATGATATGTTTCAAATTTTAACGATTGATTAATGATTTAGTTCACAAGCTTTTCATATAAACTAAAAGTATTAATCGAAAAACAATCTATTCTCTCATTAACCTAAAATAAAAACAATCACTTGACAAATTTTGGTTTTCATGTCGCCTGTCATTTTCCATAATTGCGGCCGAGATTTCACGATTATTGGTTCGGGTAGTATGTTTATGCCTGCTATAATTTAGTTTGGTTACTGTTAATGTGTGGTTTATGCCTGTTGTATAAATCAATGTACACATGGCAGTTAACTACTCTGTCTGTCAGGCATTAGACTTTAACCACTAAGTCGTCTCAGCGCATGTCTTTGGGATTTTATTTTTAATTTGGAAAAAACTCTAAATATTGTGTACCAAATTACTTAAAATTCACAACATAGCTTTATTTGCACTATTTCTAGCCACATGTAAAGTATCATTCCAGTTACTATGATACTTATAAAAATATAACGTTATCAAAAAGTTTTCCCCGATTTTCCACCAGAAAAACTTGAGCATAAAGGCTGATTAATCAACTCGACCTCGGTTTTCGCCCAAACAAGATTTTTGCCAAGTTTGATTTAAATCAGTTTAGTATTTTTTGATTTATCCCTCGGATACATACATACTTATCCAAGCCACTTGTAAAAGGAAGGTATACACCTAATTTAGTCAAAATCGGCCCATTATGTTTTGAGTTAGTTATCGGCGTGATACACACGCACATATATATATATATATATATATATATATATATATATATATATATATATATATATATATATATATATATATATATATATATATATATATATATATATATATATATATATATATATATATATATATATATATATATATACATATAAAAATTTTAACGGATCTTGGTTTTGGGTTCTAGCGACCCAAATTCGCGCTCATCTGAAGAAATTTTTTCAAAAGCTTTTCATCGTGACCTCTCTATTAGCGAATTTTTCTTAATAAAAATTCGCTAATAATGGTTGACAAATATTGTTTTGTTGTCATTTATATTTTTAAAATGTTCACACACAACGAAAAAATCGACAGGTTATTAGTTTATGGGGAATCTCAAAAGTATACTAGAAGAGGAGTTAGTTACAGTTATACACTCAAAGATACCTCGAATATTTTCAAAATTAGAACGCAATTTACCTGCAAATAACAAAGCATCTTATTCTCGAAAGGGAAGAAAAATTACTAAAAGCCTAAATTCTGACAATACTGTGGTCACTTTTGCAGTATTTTGAAGATCATCCAATGAACTCAATTCAGCAAACCTGTCCTGAGTTGAATTTAAAATATAGTTCTGCATAACAAACTTTGAAAGAAAATGGTTACCACAATTAAAAACTTCACAACTTAGAACACTTGTCAGATCAACATCAACAACGAAGAATTAATTATTATGTTGTCCAAGTGATGGGAAACTTAGAGATCAATGACGATCCGTTTTTTTTCAGCCTCTGTTGTGGATGGATGAAAGCCGTTTTGTTATAACCATAAGCCCAATAAGAAAAATGAACATTATTGGTCTACTCAGAATCTACATTTTGTCAATCTGATTGAAAATGAAGGACACTTCGGAATTAACGTTTGGTGTTGTATTATCAATGGGCATTTGATTGGTCCATCTTTTTACGAAGGAATTTTTGTTAGTGAGCAATATTTGAAATTTCTTTAAGGACAACTTCCTGTGTTTCTCGAAAATGTGCCATTGCAGCTGGGAGAAAACATGTGTTTCCAGCGTGATGGAGCTCCAGCTCATAAATCAAGAATTTTGCAACAATATTTAAATGAAATTTATAAAGAAGAGGGATAGGTATAAATGGGCAAATACCATGGACGCCTAAATCACCCCAATAGACTTCTTTTTGTGGGAAACTTTGAAAAATAAAGTTTAGAAAACACCATCTGTTCACTTGGAACATTTTGAAGTAAATATCAGAAATGCTGTGAGGAACTATCTAGAGAAATGTTACGTAAGAGAAGTAGGGCAGAGATTGGATAAGTGTTTACAGTTGAGAAGTAGTCACCTTGAAAATTTCTTTTGGTGATTATCTATATACATACTTTTTTTTCTGTGGTAATAGAACATATATGTTTTCAGTGTTTAATTAATAATTATAATTAATAATGTTTAATTATTGACAGATGTGACAAATTTACTTATAATTTTTTAACTGAGGAAGATATCAAAATTGTTTCTTTACAAAATTAGTTCAGAAAAATTTGTTCTGCATAAATATACAAAAATGAGTGTGATTCCAGAAAAAAATTCGATGACGTCATCCAAATTTGAAAAAATATGCAAATTTGGCTTAAAATGGATCTTACTCATTCCCATTTAAAAATCTCTTTTCAGATTTTTCCATTGTTTTTCATTTTCTAATAATAGTGCTCCTACTCTTGATTTACTCTATTAAAATTAAGGCATACTTAGAAGAAGAAACACACCACCTCTCATGGCAGAGTTTAAAGGTACACATTTATATGGTTAAAAAAATTGGTGAACACAGAAATTTTCATAATTTTCGATATGTATGAAGTTGTCTATTAAACTGAAATATCTATTTACATATTTATTAATTTTTTTCCATGTGACTGTCTATGAAATCTTCCAGGCTTAAGCTACTCAAGCCAAGTCCATATAATGTTAATTCCACCCAGTGGAACACTTTATAAGTAACAAGATATTAAAATATAAAAATTATATTGGTCAAAAATGTACTCACTAAATGGTAAATGTTCAACTTAGATGTTATGAATCATCCTTTTTGAAATAGTTCTGTAAAATTTTGTGAGGCTACATGTAATACTGACATCATTGTTAACTTGCAAAATGCAAAATTAGACCAAATATTACAATGAAACCAAATTTCAAAGTAGGCGTTAACCATGTAAATTTTGTGCTTTTTAGTGAATTTTCTTTAAAAAAATTCACTAATGAGGAGATCCCGATTTTTGAATTTTGAAAAAAATTCTTCAAATGACCGCGAACTAGGCCCCCTAGAACACATATCCGGGGTCCGTTTCAATTTTTATATGTTTATATATATATATATATATATATATATATATATATATATATATATATATATATATATATATATATATATATATATATATATATATATATATATATATATATATATATATATATATATATATATATATATATATATGTATCACACCGATAACTCAAAAAATAATAGGCCGATTTTGACTAAATTTGGTGGAAAAGTTCCTTTTGCAAATGGCTTGGATAAGTTCGTTAGCCAGGAAAATCTGCCCAGGTTTTCCCGGAAAATTTTGTGTTTTCTTTCGAAAAAAATTTATATCTCCGGAATTAACAAAGTAAGGGCAACCAAATTTGGTACGCTAGTTAATATCCTTATAGGTAAGCCACCTACCAAAATTTAGCTATATAGGTCAAAAGACAAAAAAGTTATAGGCATTTAAAGAAAAATAAATTGGGGTTCTCCTCAAAACGTCAAAGTTGCGATTTAAAACGTCAAAATCGGCAACATTTAGGCAAAGAACTTGAATCTAATACGGGATATGGAAATCAAATGTCTCAAGAAGGATCTTTTACAAACTCTGAAGTCTTAGTTTCAACCGTCATTGTCCTTCATTTTACTAAAATGTTTCCAGAAAATTCATTTCAAATAGACCCTTTCTCTGATGCTTGGCAGTAGCCTTAGCTTTAGAGTTTATCGTTTAATGGTATATAATTTTTGTCGAATTTTCGTAAAAAATCAATAAAGCTCAATATATCCGTTATTATACAAGATATGAAGAAAATTTGTATATATTAATTATAGGGTGTCTTGAGCTACATCTTAAAAAAATATTTCTACAATCACAGAATGGCCCATAAGTCGTTGGTGATACAAATTTTCTTTTTTTTTTTTTAATCAAACACGCCTTATGTTATTGCATTTTTGAATTTTTCAGCGATGCATGTTTGTAAGAAAAGAAATTCGGGACGCAGCAAGTGCGTTATGGTAGCGAATTTTCATTAAATGCTTCAAATTTGAATAGCTCAATTTGCTATTAACCTATAAGGTTGACCAAGAAACGAGTTTTTCCGGGAACACTTTAAGTTTACTTTTGGAAATTTTTGTACATTTTCACACAATAAAGTTATTTTTATGAAACATGGCACATTGTTTTTACTATATAGGTTATACTGGTAACCAAAATTGATGCCTGCTTTCTTAAAAAGGAACCACACATATTTGCAATTAAAAACATTTTTATGAAAATTCACTACCATAACGCACTTGCTGCGTCCAGAGTTTTTGATAATAATCACAATTCAGAAACTCCTTAAGAAGCAGGAAAACGTCACAAAAAGCGGTTGTCAAACATTAACAGTCAACAAATAATTGAGATAAATGCACATACTAGGTCAGACAGTTATTTAATATCCATGACCATATTTAACAAATTTAATTTTTGATATCACGATTTTATAGGCAGAGAAATATAAGCTGGTATTGTTACGTGACATTTTTTTTATTGGTCACAAAAAATACTTTGAAAGTTAAAAAGTATCCCGTATTTTATATTTATTGACTTAGAATGTTTATTCTGATTTCTTTTTATTTATTAAGCTATCTTATTATAATTTTCAGACAAATGCATTATCCTCCAGAAACGAGTTCAGTTATGCTTGTTGTGAGACTTCTAGCCAAGATATTACAAGCTTCAGATACAGAGTCAGCTATTCAAAACATATTACAGTTTTGTCACCGAACTGTCAATGAAGATGCTGAGTTGGCCCATAAACTTCTTGGAGAAAAGTTTTCGAGTCAGCTGACGCTCTTACATGAGTTACTTTTGCAAGCAATTCCCCATGAAGGTAAATAGATACTGCCTTAGTATTTGATGTGTAGCTATTGTAAAATTATTCCCTATATTTAACAAAATTATTCAAATACAGCAGAAACACCAGTATAATATTAATCAATTAGTTGAGTTCCTTTTAGCCCTATATTTTAAGAATAATAATAACTCACTACAAAATGAACGAAATGCATTCAATACGGTCCTGTCTAACTTAAATAATGTGTTCTAAGTTGTCGGTTTTCCTCTAACTGTTGCCGCAGTCTGTTCCATGCAAACAATTAATTCTTCCTGTGTGTTTACAAGTGTCTTGAAAACTAAAAAAAAATTCTTATTTTTGAGTTTTTTCAAAAAAGTTATTTGAAATGTTTATTTTATTGACTTCTATACACAGTTGAAAATAAGTATCAACTTAAGAATCAGCCTATATTGTATATTAAAATAACTTCCTGATGATAAGGTTTTTCTATTACATACAGACTGGGAGACTACTTCTCTGGCTTCACTGTTGGGTTTGGTTTCTGTAAGTAAAAGACTATAGAATTCAGAAGGTCCTCTTGTTCCAGTTAGCTTACGCGCTGGCTACCTCCTTCACTTACAGAAACCAAACCCAACAGTGAAGCCAGAGAAGTATGCTCGTAGTCTGTATGTAGTATGGACCAGTGTCACCAAGTAAGGGCAACAACAAGCAATGAGTTTTTCTATTAGTTGAATAAATAAGATGAATAAATTTAATAAAATTAAATTATCGGATTGCAGGGATTGAACAATTTCTAACCCCATCAGGTTTTCAAAGCTTATTGGCCCTAATAGGAACTAATGGTCAGGGAGTTGGAACAAGTCCAATTAGTCAGTGGGTGACTGCAGTCTCAGAACTTGGTCTTTCTGACGAAAGAGAAAATTTGGACAAATTTATAGATAAATTATACGAAGATATGGATGCCCATTCTGGTAACTTCCTAAATAATGAAGGAGTGGCTTTGTATAGTCTCCAGAGTGCTTGCAATCATAGTTGTAATCCGAATGCTGAACCAGCTTTTCTGCATAACAATAGTACACTGTCTTTAGTTGCATTAAGTGACATAAAAGCTGGTGATGAAATCCTGATTAGTTATTTGGATGAATGTAATTTAACTAGGTCAAGACATAGTAGAAGAAAAGAATTAATGGAAAATTACTTATTTGCCTGTAATTGTGCCAAATGTGAAGAACAAACTGAGGAACCTGATGTTACTAGTGAAGAAGACTTTGAAGATGTAGACATGAGTGAATAGTTTTGTTTTATATTTCTGAATAAATTTTAGATTTATACCTATAAAATTATTGCCAAACCTCCAAAAATAATTCGCTATGGATTACTGTATTAGCGAATTTTTATTTTAAAAAATTCACTAATAGAGAAGTATCGATGGTGAGACTTTGCAAAAAGATTTTCAAATGAGCGCGAATTCGGGCCCCTCGAACTCGAAACCAAGGTCCTTTTGAATATATATATATATATATATATATATATATATATATATATATATATATATATATATATATATAAATTAATAAAGAAGGGTAAAATGCCATGTAGTATAAACGCTAGTAAAAAAAATAGAGTCATGGAATGGGGGCAAATTAGGAATGAAGTTTGATAGGTTCATAAAAGTTTGTGGTAGAGAAAATGCAGAATTTTGATTTAAAAAATACATAGCCATCTGTAAAACTTGCTAGGCTCACCTTAATGTATAGTTGAATAACATGGGTAGATTGTATAATCGATCAACCCAAGGCAAAAATAAAATGTATATTATTTGATATACTTAATCATGAAACAAAGGAACATTAGTACAATTAAAATGAGTATTGCCAAACGTTAAGGCCCTTATAAGGTAAATTAATGTCAGAAACCAAAATAAGTTTTAATTTTTTATAAATAATAGTATCAGTTTAAAATAAATTTGATTTATTAAAACATAAAAATTCGTGAAACTATATGATCCTAAAATTTGATAAAGCGACCAAAAGAATGCATCTGGGAATAATTTTTTTTTCAGAGGTGTTTTCTTAAAAAGTGTACGGATGAAATTATCAAAGGATAAATGGAGAATAGATTAAAGTAAAAATAAACAAATTCAATGTGTGAAAAATGTTATATTTTTGGAAAATTTGTATGTTAGTTAATTTGATAAGGAAAAGAAAAAATATGCATCTGGGAATAAAAACGGTAAATGGAGAGTAGATAGTAAAAATAAACAAATTTTATCCATGAAAAATGTTATATTTTTAGAAAAATTGTATGTTCAGTGTACTAGAAGCCTGGGAATAATTTATTTTTTTCAGAAGTGTTTTCTTAAAAAGTGTACGAATGAAATTATCAAAGGATAAATTGAGAATAGATTAAAGTAAAAATAAACAAATTTTATCAGTGAAAAATATATTTTTTGAAAGTTTGTATGTTAGTTAATTTGATAACGGGAAAAAAATTGTATCTGGGAATAATTCTTTTTTTTTTTTTCAGAAGCGTTTTCTTAAAAAATGTACGGATAAAATTATCAAAGGATAAATGGAGAATAGATTAAAGTAAAAATAAACAAATTTTATCCGTGAAAAATGTTATATTTTTAGGAAATTTGTATGTTAGTTAAAATCAGTGTGCTAGAAGCCTGGGAACAATTTTTTTTTCAGAAGTGTTTTCTTAAAAAATGTATGTATGAAATTATCAAAGGATAAATTGAGAATAGATTAAAGTAAAAATAAATATATATATATATATATATATATATATATATATATATATATATATATATATATATATAATATTTTTTGAAAATCTGTATGTTAGTTAATTTGATAAGGAAAAGAAAAAAATATATGCACAATAATTTTTATCTTTCACCTTAACTCGTAAATACAATGTGTCTATACATACTTTACATCTATTCAATTTAACCATATAAAAAATATTTCCCTTAACCAAGTTAATATAAATAAAATCAAAGCATTGTTCTGTATTTTTTAAATTCCAATGATATTTACTATTTAACCAAAATATCCAATATACAGTGCATTTAGATTTCAGGATGCATAAATTTTATATACATGGCTCGTTTTTCTCCACAAAAAGGTTTCTATTTTTAAGCTATATTTGCTATTTATAGCAATATATATATATATATATATATATATATATATATATATATATATATATATATATATATATATATATATATATATTGCTATGGTATTTTTAGCACTTTTAATTGTTGAGCATGAGAATTTTAATTATTATGGGTTTGCCTCTTTATTTAAAGTATTGATTGATGAAACTGAAATTGAAAATGTTTAATTGAGTTTTTACTGATTTTATTGGTTTAATTGACAATAAATATAGCCTCATTTGATATTATTATTTTGTTCCTATTTTAAATGGGTCAAATTAATCAGACTATATAAATACAAGCTATAATGTTTTATTTCTGGTTATTAAATTCGTTAGAAAAAAACACAGCTATATCAAAAATTATTATTGATCGTTATCTATAATTTACACAAATCAACATCTTATGTGAACAATGAATTAAGTAAACTATACTCTATTAATTTGGCCTTTATCAACATATCCCCCTTAATATTCTAAACATACATAAAGTTCATCAATGTGACTGAAATTCTTAAAATTAAACACAATATAAAAAAGTCTGCACATTTATAATCATAATATTTACAAGATCGACTTACTGGTTAGTGTCTCTAAGTGATTCTTCCTTTAGATGTGTATTATTATTCGCCATTGGATCTGCTGTTTGGATTTTGTAATTGCCACCATTTCATTGGGGCAATCAATTGATATCAGGCTTAATTTGGATAGCCCTTTGTGTGGAAAATTTTCTTCCACCTTGACTGTTATTGCTGATTGCTTCCCATCTTATATTAAAATGGTTTTTAAAAACGGAGTGATAGTTACACTTGTACTTTCCCGGTTTTCACACTAAATATCTTGTCCCGGTTTTCACACTAAATATCTTGTACTGCATCGGCAGTTTGTAATCGACTGTTTACTATACCGCACTTTTTCGCAGTGTTCACATTTACCTGAGTGCCGTCTGTCATCGACTGCCCAATTCACCTTGCGAGTTTCTGCTCGAGTGTTCAATGCTGAATCGTGAATTGCTGAAAATTGAATGCCCAACGCACATTGCGTCAGTTCATTATGGTTCTTCAATGTGGAATCGGGAATCTACATTGCTGTAAATCTCAATTTCTAATGCCCCTCCGTTTAGTTTAAATATCCACACTCCTCTAACAAAAAATCTCTTGGCTGCAGCTGTGTAAAACAAAGTTCAACAGCCCTGCATCTACCATTGTCCAACTTCTTTATTAGTTGCACTTACAGATAAAAAACGTCCCCGCGTTTCACTGCTAACAAACACTCTGTGTGTCTTTTTAGAATTTATATTTTACTGACAATAAAAAATATTTTTAACTTAAATACACTGTGACTATATCTATTTTACATCTACCTATGCACTAGGATCAAATAAAATTAAAATTATTTTCTTCAAGCAAAACACTATAAATAAAAACAAGGCATATGTGTTCTTTATATTGTAAGGATATTTGCCAGTCAAACAAAACACTATGCGTAAAAAAGAAAGCATTGTTCTGTATTCTCTTAATTCTTACGATATTTCTTATTTAACCCATAATATTCAATACTCTTAAATATACAGGGCATTTAACTATTAGGATGCATAAATTTAATATTCACGACTCGTTTTTCTCCACAATAAAAAGTTCCTATTTTTCTGGCATATTTGCTATTTCTAGCTATATATATATATATATATATATATATATATATATATATATATATATATATATATATATATATATATATATATATATATGTTATATCCTTTGTTTGACAAAATCAACATGGTTATTTATTTAATACCGCAGTTATAAAAAAAATCAAAGGCCTATTTTCTACTGAACCCAACCAGTGATCAAGAGTTTCTTGTGCTCTTAAGGAATAAAATTTGAGACAGGTAAATTATTTGATTCATATACATAAAAAAGTATACATAAATATCAAAAGAAAGCTAGCTTGGGTAATTTAAAAATAAAAAAAGATTTAAAAATAAGCACGTAAAGTTTAGATAGAAATAGGAAACATTCAGAAAATGTAGTGGCATCCAACAATTTGAAACTCAACATCAATAGGGAGAACTAAACAAAGGTGGATTACAGTATGTAAGTTTTCTCAAATGAAATACATAATTTTTCTGCATTTTCGTATACAAACAAAACAGACAGGATTTTTAATTTTTTTTTATTCTATTCCATTTTATTCTAAAATTTATATATATATATATATATATATATATATATATATATATATATATATATATATATATATTTGTGTGTGTGTGTGTGTGTGTGTGTGTGTGTGTGTGTGTGTGTGTGTGTGTGTGTGTGTGTGTGTGTGTGTGTGTGTGTGTGTGTGTGTGTACGCCTTGCCATATTAGTGACATACTCGTGCGTGCTCAGAATACAGTTGTGGTATCGTTTCAGATGGTGGCATACATGCACGCGTATTCCACAATTTTAAACGCCAATTTTCGTGATACTAGGCCTTCAACCCTTCTTGTTGCTATAGAATAATATTTCTTGGAGGTCCACAAATGGATACGACTAAACTCGCGTGTCCCCACCTCTAATAAATAGGTCCAGCCCTAAAAAAATACCAAACTGTGTATGGGTGCTCCAAATATATTTTATGCATGTCGTTATGTTCTTCTATATTTGTAGCGCCCCGAGTTGTACTGGTTAGTGCGCCCTCTGGTTGTGATTTGATAACTAAAATACACTAACAACAGTGATTTAAGGGACAAGAGGGGTCATAGAGTGTGAACTGTGGATGTTTTAAGATTTTTCAAGTAGTGTTGATTGTGTTATACGGCAGCTAACGTAAAAACCAAGATAATTAATTTTACTTTATTTTAATTTTATGTGCTCAATAGTTTTAACAGGTGTTGTGTTGTTTTATAGATATATTACACGTTAAACAAAAAGGTAAGTTTTATCCTAATTATTATTCTCAAAGTAATGTATTTTTCCCGCTTTAAATTTAACCTAACATCGGATCATATGAATAGTGTGATAGATATCAACTGTCTCATTATTAATTATTTATATAGACATTTTTTAGTTAAATTCACATAGATGGCTAAATGATATGTGTTTGGATTGGACTCCTTCCCGCGTCTCTTCTTGATTTCGCGCCGTTGCTGTATTGTTTGTTTTGAAGTTTGCTTTTACCGCAGGTATCTAAAACTGCCGCCAGTATGTTTTACTATACGAATGGGTATTTTACATAGGTGTGCTATTTTATTATGCCGCTTTTTTTTAGGTAACCTAATTTGAAATCTAGTTTTGTTCTTCAGCGGACTGCTGGGATTAAAGCTACAGATCAAATTTGCGTATCAGAGTTTCTATAAATAGTGAACAGCTGATCTAAGCGAGCGAGAAAAATTATTGGTTTGCATTTATAAGTTTATAACGTATTTTAAATGTCTTGAAAATTTTCAGTTCTTTAGTAGGAGGTGCTCCACTTCAGATTAAAATCAGCTCTAACGAGAAAAAATGTTTTAATTTGAAAGATTATTAACAACCGTAATAGAACCTACTTTTTAATTTGCAGGAAATATAAAAAAAGTTCGGGACGCAGCAAGTGCGTTATGGTAGCCAATTTTTATTAAATGCTTCAAATTTGAATAGCTTAATTTGCTATAAAACCTACAAAATTGAATTTTGGTGTATAGCAAGGTGTTTACCGGGGCAACAAATGTACCAAGTTGCATAAAGTAACTTTGTTATTTTTTAAGATAACTTTTTTAAAAGAAAAACTGGCTAACCAACTCGTCTGTGGCCTTAATAAAGTAAAAATATGTTCAAAGTTTCATTTAAATCGGTTTAGTATTTTTTGAGTTATCTCTCGGATATATATATATATATATATATATATATATATATATATATATATATATATATATATATATATATATATATATATATATATATATATATATATATATATATATAAATTCAAACGGACCTTGGTTTCGGGTTCTAGGAGCCCAAATTCGCACTCTTTTAATAAACAATTTTTCGAATTCTCTTTTTTTTTTAATGAAAATTCGCTAATAACGCCGAGTTTTATATGTGCTTACTAAGCTAAATTTAGTTTTTGTACTTCTAGATAAATAGACATGAATAGTAGGGGAAAGATGCTTGTAGCATTAGCCACTCAAGGCATTATGAAAGAACAAGAACAAACATCTTTTTTATTGGTTAATTTTGATCAATTATTAACAATCCACTAGACATTTAATAAAAACTTTAAATAAATGCGGCAAAGTCCAATTTAAAATTCATAGTTTACAACAGTTTAGGATAAAAATATGGAGCCAATCTTCAGTGAATTGATATGTGAACCTGAAACCCTTTTTTCAGATTTCTACCACTGACAGGTTTCCTTTCTTATAGATAATAAGACATTTTTAGGGCTTCTGTTTCAAAAACGGAACCTATGTCTGCAGCATGCACATAATTAGGATATAATTACATTTCACAGGAATGTGTACTTGCGCCCTGAGACCTGGCGAAAAATATTTTAAACTTTCTCTGGTGGAAATACTACCCCGTATAGAGGGTGAATGTTAAAAATTGGCACTTCAGTACTTACTGTACTGATCAATTTGGATGGTTGAAACTTCAGAAGTGTGTTTCTATTTAGGCTCTCAAGTCGAGCTTGTGTGCCAAAACCATACCTTCCAACTGCGGTTGCTTAAAATAAATTAATGTTTCCATAAAACAACGAAAATAAAATAGTATACAAGTTTATTTTATACTACGATTTACATTCATGATATTCTGCCACCTGTCTATCCTTATGTATCTTTTGTTTAATTCTATATATTTATGAATTAAAATGGAACATTACATTCTACACGCTTGTATAGTTTTACCCTGGAACTTAGTAGCACATGTTGTTTATTAGGCTCCTATTTTTTTCCACCACCTGTAAATGGGTAACAATGGAAAAACGTTCGAGACGAAGCAAGTGCGTTATGGTAGCGAATTTTCATTAAATGCTTCAAATTTGAATAACTCAATTTTCTATAAACCTAAAAAGTTAAATTTCGGTATGTGGTAAGATCTTTCACAAGGCAACATATCCACCAAATTTCATCAAAATAGCTTTGTAATTTTCGGAGATAAAATTTTTTTCGAAAGAAAACTCAATATTTTCCCGGAAAGCCTTGTCCAATTAATTTTCGTGGCTTAACGAAGTCATCCAGGCTATCATTAAAAGCAAGATTCTTGCCGAGTTTAATCAAAATCGGTTAATAACTAACTTTTTGAGTTATCGTTAAAAAACTGACCCTGGATATGGGCTTTGGGCTTTGGGCTCTAGGCTCCTAGTTTGCGCTCATTTGAAAAAACTTTTGTAAATTCTAACCATCGATACCCCCTGTTAGCGATTTTTTTTTAAGATAAAAATTCACCAAAAGCTGACAATTCCTTAATTACTGTAAGAATCACTATGGAAAGCTGAAACTTCCCTAACTGGCAGTTTTTTAACTAAAAATGGTCCTTAAGGTCATTGATTTTATATACAGTGTAGAGCAGTCAAATCGAATACTACTAAGAATGAAACGCGATTAGTTATTAATTTTTTAGTATGTTTTATCGAAGTGCACCAATGAGATGAAATAATTATATTGCTGCTAATTTTTCCAATAAGTTCTAGAACCGTATCATTTTTGAATTGAAGGTGAAGAGATCCTACAAGTGAGGTATCACAAGCCACTACTTACAATTTAAAAATTTAGGGGCTATAATTGTCAGTCCAAGGGGGTTGAATATAGGGGTGCAGTTTTCATGTTGCATGATGTAATTTTTTAATCTAAAATTGTTCTGTTTCGGGATTTATTATAAATATGCACAATAATTAAGGTACTGAGTTTATTCCATTTGGCTGTTCCACACTGTATATATAACGCACCTCCCGTGAGGTGTCAAATATTCAATTTTATGGTAAAGCAACGAAAATGTAGTAGGGTGCAAAATTTGTTGATACTTCACTTTATTGATAATACACTTTTTAGTGAATTTTTGTTAAAAAAAATCACTAATATTGGTGGTGAGACTTTGCAAAAAATTTTTCAAATAAGCGCGAATTAGGACACCTAGGATCCATATCCGCGGTCAGTTTAAATTTTTATACGTTGATATATATATATATATATATATATATATATATATATATATATATATATATATATATATATATATATATATATATATATATATATATATATATATATATATATATGTATGTATGTATGTATGTATGTATGTATGTATCCAACCGATAACTCAAAAAATAATTAACCGATTTTAATGAAACTTGGCAAGTGACTTTCTTTTATTAATGGCTTAGATGAGTTCGTTAACCAGGAAAATCGGACAAGGTTTTCCGGAAAATTTTTGAATTTTCTTTCAAAAAAAAAATTTTTTCTCCGAAAATTACAAAGATATTTTAATGAAATTTGGTGAATATGTTGCTCTAAGAAAGGCCTTACAACGCACCAAAATTCAACTTTCTAAGTTTATTAATAATTGAGTTACTAAAATTTTGAATTTTCTTTCGAAAAAACTTTTTTCTCCGAAAATTACAAGGTGATTTTAAAGAAATTTGGTCGATATGTTGCACTAGGGAAGACCTTACTACACACCAAAATTCAAATTTTTAAGTGTATAGAAAAGTGTTATTTAAATTTTAATTTAATAAAAATTCACTACCATAAAGCATTTGCTGCGTTCCGAACTTTTTTATTGATACTTTTACTATTGATATTGATAACATTAACCTGAATTTCGTTTTACATCGAAACTAATAACATCTATCTAACTTTCATTAAAAAATTGCATTCGAAAGGGTGATGTATTTATGAAAAACTAATATTTAGTCATACACAGTGTGGCTGTTCATTTATTCACTTTATCAGCATCTGTAGTGAAACGTGTTGATTCTTAAGGTACTGATGAG
This sequence comes from Tillus elongatus, assembly GCA_964006375.1. Lineage (NCBI taxonomy): Eukaryota > Metazoa > Arthropoda > Insecta > Coleoptera > Cleridae > Tillus > Tillus elongatus. Next base: position 150,615,810 of record OZ023262.1, read on the forward strand.
ATGCCTTTTAACGAGGAGAAATTAATCAATAAAATTCGGAAATTTCACAAAATTCCAAGTAAAAAATTAGTACTGAATGTTAGCCCCCTTTTTGAGAGTAAAAACAAGAACGTAATTGTTTACGTGACATTTGGTAAAAATATAAAAATAATTAATTAAAAAAGCACGTTTTCAGATTTCCATAATCATTATATCCTCTTTCATTTTTAGATGTCAGATATGATTCGATACTTGACGATTCACCAAATTGTGACTATAACGAACCATCATGTAGTTCTTCTGATACTGAATACATACCTGATTCATTGGAAGGTTCTGATTCCGACGATAGTTATGGAAAAAATAAACTTTTCTCGCACCTGTCATTTGGCGAACCTTCGGTATGGTTTAAAAAACAAAACAAATCTGCTGGAGACGAGAATAAACTAAATGACACAAACATAGTAACTTCATCAAAAGAAGAATTATTGAATTCAAAACTTCAAAATGATAAAGAAAAAAAAATAGTTGAAAATAATTCTCTTGAAAAATATATAACTTCAACGACACAAGATGATATTTTTTCATTAGATGACGGAGCAGAGTTATCTATTAGTGATAACAGCTCAGACAAGATTGTAATTCGCCAGTCAAGAAAAAGCCATACAGGTAAAAGGAAACGTGATAAACGGCATTGCTGCTACATATGCCAGTCTGTTTTATGTAACTTACCTAGACATTTTGAGAAAATTCACAAGGAAGATATAGAAATTAACAAAATAATGGCAATTCCAAAAAACAGTAGAAAAAGGAGAATAGAATATGGAAAGTTGCAACGAATTGGAGACTTCTACCATAACTGTGAGGTGATAAGAATTAAAAAAGGAGAGCTCATTTTATTAAGAATTCCTACTCCAAATGAAAAAGAAAAATATAGCTACAAGGATTATGGTCCGTGTCCAGATTGTTTAGGCTTTATGCTTAAAAAGAATATATCTGCACATATAAAACTGAAAAATTGTATTGAGAAGAAAAACACTGGTGGCAGAAATACGCTTTCTGAATGTAATTCTCTTTTGAATGGCATATACTCTCCTTCGATTGATATCAATTTTATAAACAATATTTTAAGCAAGATGATTAATGACGAAGTTTCTCAAGTTTGCAAAGAGGACGATCTAATTTTAAAATTTGGCAATATGATGTATGAAAAGTACGATGTGACCCAGTGCGAGCTGATTAGACAGTCTATGAGACAGCTGGCTAGACTAATGCTGCAGATAAGGAAATGTGATCCTGAACTAAATTATTTAAATAGGTGTTTGTCTCCCAAAAATTTTGATAAAATTGTAACATGTACAAAAATGTTGTGTACTGTTACTACAAGCTTGACAACCAGACCAGATTTTGGAACTCCGTCTTTAGGCTTAAAGATTGGTTATAACTTAAAAAAAATTGTGGGCATAGCTAGAGGAGAAGCACTGAGAAAGGGAGATTTAAAGAGAAATGAAGAGCTATTATCTTTTCTGTCAATAATGGATCTAGAATGGGGTATTAAAATATCGTCAAATGCATTGAATACCCTCCACAGAAGAAAGTTCAATTCCAGCCAGTTGTTGCCTATTACATCTGACTTAATTAAATTAAACATATATTTAAAGAAAGAACTTAATCAATTTAAAGAACAACTAAAGAGTACCAAATCAGTAGTCGCTTGGACCAACATAGCTGCTATACTGTTAAGCCGTCTAGTACTATTCAACAAAAGAAGATCGGGTGAAGTGGCAAAAATGACGATAAGACAGTATATGACGAGGCCACTATGGTCAGATCAAACGACAGAAGAATTAAAGAAATCCTTGTCAAAATTCGAAAATAAATTAGCAGATACAATGATAGTTGTCGATATAGAAGGTAAAAGAGGTAGGAGAGTACCAATAATACTGACCCCTGAGTTAAAATCTGGTATTGATTTATTATTATATTATCGCGATTTATGTGGAATAAATACAGCAAATCCTTATATTTTTGCTCGATCGCACGATTCTCTTTCACACTTAAGGGGACATGACTGTTTGAAAAAGTTTGCTTTTAAGGCTGAACTAGATGCACCAGATAACGTAAATGCAACTAAACTGCGCAAATACATAGCGACTGTTTCTCAAATTTTCAATCTTAGCGAAAACGAAAGTGACTGGCTGGCTAAGCACCTTGGCCACGACATACGTGTTCATAGAGAATTTTATAGATTGCATGAGAGCGCAGTTGAGCTTACAAAAATTAGTAGAATCTTACTAGCTATAGATAAAGGTGAAGCAAGTAATTTCGCTGGAAAATTTTTAGAAGATATCGAAATTACAGGTGAGTCTGAGTAATTTTTCTATTATAAGTTTGTACCATTTTGTCATTTTTCAGAATTACCAACCCTAGAAGAAGACGATGACAATTCAGAGAGGGAAGATGCTAACTTGCTAGACTCGGATGATATCGATCTCCAATCCTCGAAACACCAATATGACATAAAGGTGAAAAGTAGTGACTTTAAGTCTTGTGAGTATAAATCTCAAAGCAAAGACAGCAGTATAGAGAAAAGCACATCTCTGAAAAAGACATGTGTTAAAAAACCCTGGTCGAAGAAAGAAACTGAAGCTGTTTTAAAATATTTCCGTGTACAAATTTCAAAAGAGATGGTACCTCGTAAAAGTGAATGCGAAAAGTGTTTGAAAGACAACCTAGTATTAGTGAACAGAAGATGGACTGATGTGAAATTTCATGTTAAAAATCATATCGAAAAAAATAAGAGAATGATAGGGAAAAAACTGTAAGGCAATAACGAATTACCTAAAAATTCGCATGAAAATCATGGTATTGTGTTTTAGAATAGAAATTTAATTTAATAATTATTAATATTGTATTTGTATGACAATTTCTTGAAAATTACATAATCATTTTGGGCATTGACATTTTTTTTGAAAAAGTTAATTCAATTTTTTGTGATTAAGACTTACTTAAGTTATTCTTAGTTTTTCTTGTTTTTAGATAGTAAAAATATATGTTGTATGCATAAAAAACATATGCAAGTGTGAATTTTTATTTGTAATAAAGTTACTTTATGTTTATACTATTTTCAAATTATACCTTCTTCAGAAATAATTATAGGTAGGTGTTTCGTTGTGCAAATGTTATAAATTTTATTTAACACTTCCTTTGTTATATAATACTTGTTTTAATTTTGAAGGTTTGTATATTCCTTATTACTGTTTACTGGTATGCTATAATGTGTAGTACAGCTCACTGCAAAACTGGATGATTTTACTTCTATCTGCACAGACATTTTAAGCAATTAAATTGTCCATATCTTACACACCGTAAACTTTATTACGCATGTAACATAATCACTATATGCTACCTATTATATTTTGCCACTTTGTCCAATTTCTTTTTTAGAGCTCTACTTCAGAAAAAAAAATATTTTTGAGGATTTTTTTAGGGCCTTTTTAGAGATTTTTCCTGGTTTTATTAAATAATAGTTTTCTATTAACATTCAATTACCATATAAATGCATATTTTAGTGACTCAAAATATAGATTTCTTGGTATTAATTATGAAGTCCGCTAGATACGTGCTTCACATAACGTTCTTAACATCCTATCATATTTTCCAAAATAACAAATATTATATTGATAAAAATCCTTTAAGTATGCGTTTACAAAGCATAAAGGCTTCTTTTCTTTTAATCTAATTTATGTACGTTTAACGTTATTTTAAGATAAGTCAATTGACTTAATTTTTATTCTTTGATATTTGGTATTCTGTTCAATATATAATACATTCCTAATTACAAAGTCGTTAATTAATTGAATGGTTGGGTATGCTGTAGTAATGACAGTGCTTAACTGATACCACCTGGAGAGTTCTTAGCCCTCTGCAGCTTTCAAAATGGCAATAACAGGTATTTTTTTATTCATGTTTTTACCCAACTATAGCAGTGGTTTCTATGAGAGGAAGTTATTTAAACATTATAATTATTATTTTATGCACTTCTGTTTAATAAACCACATTTCTGAGTTGCAACTGACAACTAAACTCACACAGAATATTGCTAAGGCATTTTAAACAAAACTTAGCAACGGTAACTATGAAGGATGTTTATAAATTGTAAGTCTTCTTCTTAACTGATACCGTCAAAAAAGGACAGTGAAATTGTTTTTGCTTGCTCTCTTATTATCAAGAATGAAACGCGATTAGTTACTAATTTTATAGTGTGTTGTGGCAAAGTTCGTCAATAACATTAATTTACTTTTTTACTGTTAATTTTTGCAATCAATTTTGAAACCAAAGGATTTTTAAATAGATAACGAAAAATTTTGGGGTTGCAACTGTCACTCCAAAGGGACGAAGTTTCCACGTTGCAGGATGTAATTTTTTTAAATCTAAATTTTTATTTTATTTTATATAAATATGAACAATAATATATTGAATTTAATTGAATATAATGAATTTATTCCATTTCGCTGTTCCATACTGTATATTTCATACTGTTACAATAACACGTATTATGTATAGTCATAACATGAAATAAAGAGTCGTGATTCTGACACAAGAAAGTGTCCTCTCCCCATTATTAAAAAAAACTAGTTGTGGCATACTTATCGCCCACTCCCCACCACAGTACTGAATGTCATATTGAACAGTAACGGCATACAACGTACACAACTAGGTTGCCACAAATGGACGAGCACAAAGCCATTAACTTCGAGTCGCCACAAATGAATGAGGCGAATAACTCTGTTGTTAGGGAAGGTATCTTTACATGAGTCATTTCTGTAGTGTACTAATTTTTTTCCGCTTATATTTACAGTACTATCTTCTTTGCTGCCACAAACACAATTAAAGATGGGTTGTCACTAATATTGCTAGGCCTGTGTGTGTGTGTGTGTGTGTGTGTGTGTGTGTGTGTGTGTGTGTGTGTGTGTGTGTGTGTGTGTGTGTGTGTGTGTGTGTGTGTGTGTGTGTGTGTGTGTGTGTGTGTGTGTGTGTGTGTGTGTGTGTGTGTGTGTGTGTGTGTGTGTGTGTGTGTGTGTGTGTGTGTGTGTGTGTGTGTGTGTGTGTGTGTGTGTGTGTGTGTGTGTGTGTGTGTGTGTGTGTGTGTGTGTGTGTGTGTGTGTGTGTGTGTGTGTGTGTGTGTGTGTGTGTGTGTGTGTGTGTGTGTGTGTGTGTGTGTGTGTGTGTGTGTGTGTGTGTGTGTGTGTGTGTGTGTGTGTGTGTGTGTGTGTGTGTGTGTGTGTGTGTGTGTGTGTGTGTGTGTGTGTGTGTGTGTGTGTGTGTGTCTGAGCGATAACTCAAAAAATACTAAACCGTTTGAACAAAACTTGGCACATATCTTTATTTGATTAAGAGCGCGGACTAGTTGGTTAGCCAGTCGACCGATTGGACCAGTTTTTCTATAAAAAAAAATGTATCCGAAAAAATAACAAAGTTATTTTTATGAAATTTAGTAGGTATGTTTGCCCCGTAAATACCTTCCTACATACCAAGATTCAATTTTTAGAGTTATAGCAAATTAAGTTATTCAAATTTGAAGCATTTAATAAAAATTTGCTATCGTAACACACTTACTCGTCTCGAATTTTTTTACTATTACTGCTTTTTTCATTATTTTAGAACAGATGATATGCAAAACAAAGGACCCAAATGTTTAACTCAAACTTTTTAGTCTTTTATTTTACTCACAGAATTTACAAAAAATTGTGCATTGAATTTGTAAAATATTGTAAAATAACTATTTTCTGAAATTCCTCTTTATTCCTAAATGTAACTAAACATCAAGCTCCATTAGCATTTTATAAGTGGTGCTTCATAACTGTTTCGCCACTCTTCCTATGATGTGATTATACTTGAAACGAAAAGTAGACTGTTCCTTGAGAAAAGACTTATAAGACATACACCCATATTTAGGCAAATTTTCATTAAAAAATTTGCTACTTACATAACGACTTTTGAACTTTCAAAAACATTGTTTTCAACTGAACCTGTACTTTTTTTTATATGTATACACGTGTATGTATATGTATATATATATATATATATATATATATATATATATATATATATATATATATATATATATATATATATATATATATATATATTTGTGTGTGTGTGTGTGTATATGGCCGAATAGCCAGAGGGAACAACTTCTAGAATTCGGACTATGAGGTCGCGGGTTCAGGTCCCGTATTCAGACAGTCGATTATTATTATTGCACTCAAGTATGGGAAGCCCGATTCTGATGAGTTATGTCTATATGTGTATGTTACTCAACTAGCACAATGAAACTAAAGATTTTTAAAAAATTTGCTTCTTTAAACAGTGGGGATAATAATAGCGTAGCAAATCTCCATATACAAAAATAGTGCATTTGGAAAGAAACACTTTGTAGTAGCATTCACTAAAATATGGAACTTGAAAATAGTTACAACTTGTCTTTGGTTGCTAACGCTGAAAAGCTGTAACTTTTAAATTACTCCACCAAAGGCTACCAAGTGGGACTATTGCTCAACATTGTATAGTTACTTTGGAGAAACGGCTAAGTCGTAATCTATCGAGTGGGTGTTTATAGTTCTCCTTGTCACTCTTTGGTTCTGAAAACAGAAGATAGTTTTGAAATTCTATGTTTTGCCTGTCCTTTTAAACAAAACTTTAGGTTTGTTTTTGTTTACATGCATCTTGTTTTATACTTTGTACCCTCCGTATTAAAAACCAGTGGTAGTGTTATGGATCCGTCAAGCTGAGAATATGCTGTACACAAAATTATTAGTGCTATCGTACCAAAACTCTTATTTCCCATTCTTATGATATCAACAGTTCTTGGAGTTTTTCCACTGTCCATTGGTAAATTCATACCATTTGATTTTAATATTCACAATAGATGTGAAAGCATGGTGTGGCTTATTTCATGGCAATGATACTAAAATACTAAGTTGTTGTAAAAGTGAAATCAGGGAAGCAATAATATATTGTTTTTGATCTTGACCATACAAATCAATGTCGTCTTTGGGACGGATGATGCAGTTACCTTCATTACAGCACCTGAAACATGTTCTGTTTGAGAACAACTCTTATCAATTGTAGTAAATGTTTCACCGACGTTTATTAACAATAACAACATCTTCACTGTTGCTGTTGCATAATATAGTCTTAAAAGGCTGTTTTTGCCTGTTTCACTTCTCACCTTCCTATAAAATGTTTCATAATGCTGTAAAGTTTTGTTTGTTGGTGAAGTGACTTGTTTTTATTGCCATGACATTATTATTGGATCACATACATTGCACACTACTAGACTTGCACAACATCGCATCTCATGCTCTTGTGATGGAACAAGCATTCTTTATGAATCGGTGCGAATGTAAGATGAAAAATACTTTGCTGTGGAAACTCACAGCAATAATTTCCAAAATTTTTTCTGTAACATTTAAATGATTTGTTTTCCATAGTAAATAATGGACAAACTTTTTTAAATAAAGAAAAAATTATACATATATCAATACCGATGTGATAAATGTATTTTAGGCTACCTGTGTAGTATTTATATGGATGTTAAAACTTTGTTTTCACAAAAATGACGAGCACACTTAGAGAACCCAAATCACCACAACACATTTTAAAAAACCTGACGATCGTTTCACTAACCAAGTTGGCGTCATCGGAGGATGAATAATTCTCAATATATTATATCCACAACTCTATTAGTAATTTTCTTAGAAAAAATTCACTAATGGGGAGATCCTGACTTGAATTTTGAAAAAAGTTTCAAATGAGCGCGAACTAGGACCCCTAGAACCCATATCCAGGGTCAGTTTCAACTTTTATATGTTTATATATATATATATATATATATATATATATATATATATATATATATATATATATATATATATATATATATATATATATATAGCACACCGATAATTCAAAAAATAATGCCCCGACTTTTATCTAATTTGGTGATTGGTGAGTACATTCCTTTCGCAAGTGGCTGAAATAAGTTTGTTAGCCAGGAAAATCGGCCCATGTTTTCCCGGAAAATTTTGTGTTTTCTTTCGGAAAAAAATTATACCTCCGGAAATCGTAAAGCTATGGTAATCAAATTTGGTACACAAGTTTATGACATTAAGAGCAAACTATATACCAAAATTTAGATTTCTATGTAACAGGAAAAAAAGTTATAAAAAATAGTTGGTGCCAGAACATTTTTATGAAAATTCACTACCCTAACGCACTTGCTGAGTCCAGACTTTGTATATTCTTCTGCAGGTAGTCGGTCACTAACGATTTAGGGAGGTTCCACGATACAAAAATTAAAATATTTGGTTTGGCAGAAATATCAGAATTTTTTTATTATCTATTGGACGTGCTTCTGCCTGTATTTTTATTTTTTGTAAAGTAATCTATCAGAAGACTACCCATAGGCGGCAGAGTGAGATTCGTACACGTTTTATTATTACTATAGTTAGCAATATATATATATATATATATATATATATATATATATATATATATATATATATATATATATATATATATATATACTTTCGAAAGCATTTAGCTGTCCGGGTTGTCTTAACATTTTTTATCAATTTTAGATTCTCATTAACGTGGTGATTATTATCCCAAATATGTCGGGTGATGGAAGATCTATCTATAGTGCCGTATGTTAATTGTGCTAAATGTTCTTTGAATCTAATTTCAATAGATCTTTTTGTTTGTCCGACGTATTTAAGATCACAATCTTTACAATCTATTTCATAAATTCCCGACATTTTGGCCATACTGTCCTTGTCTTTTCGCAAGTTTTTAAAAGTATTTTTTGTCGAAAATGTTATTTGGAAATTGCAAATCGGCTTTTTTAAAAATGCTATCTAGACCCCTCGTGATTCGGGGTTCAAATGGTATGCAAACAAAGTTTTTTTCGGCTATCTCTCTTCTAAAAGTCATTTATTCCGCTAATATTTTCTTTCTTTTCTGTTTGTTAATTAATTTCTCCACTAGGCAAGCAGTGTATCTGTTGTATTCGGCCACGTTCTTTTTTTTTTTCTCCCTCGGCCCGCGTCTTTGCCGCTCCGATAGAAGCGCAACCTTTGGCTTATTGTGCATGTCCTTTATCTTTTCTACTCCACCCATTCCAAAATCACTGTGTCTTGAACTAGTCTTCACAGCAATTGTTAGGGTGAAGTTTTATATTGCCCTGTCTGCGGTCTAGGCTGACCGTAGATCAGTTGTCTTTTGCGGTCCAGAGCTTTACACTCGCACAAGATATGCTGTGCTGATTCCTGCCCCTCGCCGCAGAGTCTGCATGCCAGATCCCCCTCGAACCGCCTCATTTTATGCAGGTGTTTCTGAGCTGTCCTCTGCTAAGATTTAGAAGCTCCACAGCTCTCTTTGAACTGGGTTCCTCAATTACTGACTTCCCATGTCTGAGCCCTGGACAGTCTGCTCAGATATCTGCGATTATCGATTCTTGATATATACATTAAAATTTATACTGTTCTTGATTATTGTTATGGTATAAATTTTGTAGGTATGTTTTATTGATAGCCTAAATATTATCTGTATGACTGGGAGACTGAGTTTGCATATCTATAACTGCGGTTGTAGTTTTAAATTATAACCGGTGACCGGTTTTTATTCAAATTTCAAGTCTTCCAGTTTTTAAAAACCATTATAGGCTAAATAACTAGTCGATTGATTTTTACTTATCCATAACCACAGTTTTCGTATGAAATTATGATCGATTGATTAGTTAACCAGTTTTTGTTCCCAGCACTAATTTGAAATACTAAATCTGAAGCAAAATGCCTGCGTAAATGTTTTACAAAATCAGTTCAGCGATCTCATTGATGATTTACCTTAAATTTAAGGTGGAATATCTATTTTATGCAAGACGGTGCACCGCACACTTCTCTGTTCTAGTGTGAAATTACCTAAACGGAAGGTATCCACAAAGATAGATAGCCTGGGGCAGCCCAATCCCTTGATCGTATTTTATTCAAGTAGTTTTTTTATTTGGGGTTACCATAAATCAGTTGTTACAGTAACAGAAATACCCGCGAGAATTATGGCAAAATATTGTAAAAATTCGGCTTTAATTAGAATTTTTTTTTCCTTTAACGTCGGCCTATTTCCGCGACTATGGCCGATCACCGACGCCAGGGAGCAGTTTCACTTCACTATCCCGGAAATTTTGCCGAACCCCTGCCTTTATGTAAGGAGGGTAGGGATCTTTAACGTGTCCAACATCGCATAAACACGGCACCGCCGGCTTTACGCCCCCTCCGAAGGGCGGAACGTGCAGACATTCAACTTGCTCAAATACAATGCCAGAACCTCGGTTGCTGCCAATGTTACAGTTTGTACTGAAAAAGTGAAAGGAGTACCCTGGGATCGAACCCAGTACCCTTCGGTTCAGAGGCACACGTTCTTACCCCCGAACCACCGGGGTAATTAGAAATTAAAGAATACTATATAAGTTAGACAATATCTTCTCAGGCTTATATCAAAGTGTATTGAGGTTAATTGTAACCATTATGGACATTCGTTGTTCAATATTCAAGTAATCAGTCAGTTTCTTACCTAATAATGGTAATAATAGTTGATATAAATTATAATATACTATCATAATAATATATGTTATCATATTTGTCTATTATTTGTTACATTTCTCACATCAAACTGATTTATTTCGGTTTAGTAAGCTAGCTTCGGAATTTAATTCCATTGGCCACAGAAATTTTGAGGTAATTATTTTTGTATTGATTTATTTAATTTATCTGTTTTCTTACGATTCAAAAATATAAAAATTAAATGAGTATTGTAAATGTCTGTCATTTAGAGTTGATATGTTTCATCAAGTTTCAAAATGTGTTTTGTGTCCATATTTAACCTCTGTGATTTCTCAACCAGTGCTAAACAGTGAAACTTTGCTAGTATTACCAGCTACTTTTAATATCGCAAATATTTTTAAAACGGTTTATGTTAGTGTAATCAAGTCTCAATTTTTCTGTTAAGGAAATACAAGAGAATATTTTCTAATCAAAAATTTCCTGGCGAGGCTAACAAAAAAAATATGAGTATTTTTTAATATTTAAAGGGTACCGTAAGCAGTCTCCTGTATTTGCCAGAGCCGAAGTGGGAAAGAATCATTTTTATCACTCACTTTGTCAATTTTCAATATAATACATTTCTAGATATCAAGGAAAATTGAAATTCAATTTCTAACTTTAGCACTCTATCTCTTTTAATGTTGACAGTTGGACTGACATAAGTTTGGCTTGATGTTATTATTTTGATGTCAAGAAACTACTAACATATATATATATATATATATATATATATATATATATATATATATATATATATATATATATATATATATATATATATATATATATATATACTGACTTTCAAAAAAAATCTAGAGGCCCAATTTTAATAAAATTTATACATAATGTGTGTTTAAACCATAAAAAATGATTATATTTTCTAACTAAAGTATTAAAAGTCTGGACGCAGCAAGTGCGTTATGGAAGTGAATTGTCATAAAAATGTTTTTAATAGCAAATATGTCTCGTTAATGCAAGCAGGCATCAATTTGGTTACAGGTATAACATATATGATAGAAACAATGTACCAAAATAACTTATTGTCTGAAAGTTTACAACAAATTTCCGAAAATAAACTTAAAATGTTATCGAGAAAACTGGTTTCCTAGCCAACGAACCTTAGTTTAATAGCAAATTGAGTTATTGAAATTTGAAGCATTTAATGAAAATTCGCTACCAAAACGCACTTACTACGTCTTGATTTTTATCTTACAAACATGCATCATATTTCGAATAAAAGTGCAAAAATGTAATAAGGGATCTTACAACAACAACAAAATTAGGTATCAGCAACGACTTATGGGTCATCCTGTGGTTGTCAAAATAATTTTATAAGATGCAGCTCAAGACACCCTATAATTAACGTATACAATTTTTCTCGTATCTTGTATAATAACAATTATATTTAGCTTTACCAAAGAAATGCGTCACCCTGTATATATGTAAATAGATAAAAACTGAAACTAAACCCGGATATGGATTCTACGGGGCCTAGTTTGCACTTGTTTGAAGAAATCTTTTTTAAATTCAAAAGTCGCGGTCTCCTCATTAACGAATTTTTGAAAATTAGCTTAAAATTATAAACCGTTAAACCATGAACTTAACTAAAACTACTGCCAAAGCATCAGAGGAAAGGTCTATTTGAAATTAATTTTCTGGAAACATTTTAGTCAAATGAAGGCCAATGACGGTTGAAGCTGAAACATAAGGGTTTATAGAACACTCTTCTTGCGACATTTTCTTTACATAACCCGTATTTGTATCAGGTTCCTTGCCTAAATGTTGCCAATTCTGACGTTTCAAATCGCGACTTTAACGTTTTGAGGAAAACCCCAAAATTTCGAAATAAAACACAAAATTTTCCGGGAAAACCTGGGCCGATTTTGCTGGCTAACAAACTTGTCCAAGCCACTTGCAAAAGGAAGGTATTCAGAAAATTTGATCAAAATCGGCCCATTCTTTTTTGAGTTATCGGCGTGATAGTATGATACATTCACACATATATATTGCTATGGTATTTTTATTTAGCACTTTTAATTGTAGAGCATGAGAATTCAATGATTTCGAATTTGCGTCTTTGTTTAAAAACGCTACCATTGATGAACCTGAAAATTATGCCAAAGATTGTTTACTTACCGCTGTATTTTAAATATTTTCTCTCATCTCATGGGTAGGGTTCTGAAATTGGGCTAACATTTCTGCTTGATATATCTTATTTGAAAATTTTATTAAACCAGTGTTTAGAAAGTTGAAAAAAAAAAGTTTTATTGGGTTCTTGTTTGATTTTACTTTTGATTGACAATGAAAATAGCCTTATTTTATCATATTACTATTATTTGTTTGATTTGGGTAAAAATTAAACAGACTATGTAAGTACAAGCAAGTATGTTTTATTACTGGTTGATTAAATTCAAAAATTTCCATAAAAACATAGCTATATCAAGGTTACCATCACTGATTGTCGATAAATCATACAAATCATTCTTATTTGAAACAATGAATTAACTAACTATGATCTAGTGATTCGGCATTTATTTAATATCCTTCTTAGTGAGCTAAAGATACATAAAAATCATCAATGGGACTGAAAATTCTTAAAAACTAAACACAACATAGAAAAAAGTCTGCACATTCATAACGATAAAGTTCCCAAAACGACTTACTGATTGATGTCTAATTGGTTCTTCTATTGGATGTGTACTAATTGTTTTCCATTGGATCTACTGTTTGGATTTTAAAGTTTGCCTGTAATTGCTAATTATTTTCCATTTTATATTGTAACGGTCTCAACAAACCGCTTGCCAGTTGCTCATATATATTTTTCTTAAATATCTACACCTGTGTTACAAAAAATATCTTCTCGCCGTACCTGGGTAAAACAGAGTTCATAGGCCCTGCGTTTTCTCATTGTCCAACTTCTTGCTCGTTGCACTTATTGGAAACAACAACAAAAAAACCATCTGTGTTTCACTATTAACAAACACTGTGTGTGTGTCTCTTATAATTGGTAACTGACAAAGAAATTATTTTTTACTTATCTACTACACATTTATTTAATGTCTAAGGATAAAATAAAATCATTATCTTCTATTAAAACTATATACATAAAAACAAGGCTATTGTTCTGTGTTGTATTGTATTCCAACGACTTTTGCTCAGTGAACTTAAACGTACTACAAGTAAAAAAGAAAGCATTGTTCTGTATTCTTTCAATTCCTATGCTATTCCTTATTTAACCCTAATATATCAAAATCGAAACTGACCCCGGATATGTGTTCTAGGGAGACCTAATTCGCTCTCATTTAAAGAATTATTTTTTTTACTTCAAAAATCGCGATCTCGCCTCATTAGTGAATTTTTTAAAGAAAATTTACTTAAAAAAATAACAGTTATTTAATAATTAGTGGGTCCGCCGCGGGTTCTTATGCATTCGAGGCTAAAGTCTCACTCCTTCTGTCACACACACACGTACAAACACAGACAGGACACACATAGATCGGGTTGGGGGCTTCGGCGTGGACCCTGAGGAGGGACTCCGAGCGGAACCTGCTCTGGACTGGCAGCGCTGTGCAAACCAGGCCCGCACACCTGGCACCGTTTGGACAGTACAGGGGCCCACCCTTGCCTTGGCCGGCGTAGGGGGCTGCCCTATCATGCATTCGAAAAATGCTCGATCGTGTCAGCAGCACCGCGTAGCTCCGGAACAGGGGGTTAGCTGCACGCTTCGGGTCGCCACGGCGTGGCCGCAGAGCCGCTCTTAACGGAATCTAGTCTCATCATGGATGAAGCGCCGGGGCGCGGTGGGGTGATCTCCCGTATCTATACGCTCACCAAACCATAAGCACACCATCATACATAAAACCCAAATTTAGCAACCATGAATAGTCATCAAACAGAAGATGGTAACGTGCCAAAGACCAGCGATGAGGCAGTATGTAGAGAGATCCCTGTCTCTCCAAGCAGTTCCAGAAGGGAACTGGAGGAAACACTCCTCCGCTCTCCCGGCGTGGTGTCCGGGGTGGAACCCTACGGTTCCGTCGGGGACACTGCTGCCAAGGGAGCGACGAGGGGCGAACTTCGTTGACTGCGAGTCCGGCCGGACCCATGGACGTGTCCATGGGAGGGGCTGAAAACGAGGAGTCGCGAAGGAAGCGAAGGAGGGATAGAAAAAGGAAGTGAAGAGCACAGAAAATGAGGCGAGAGAGGGAGGAGCTAAGACAGGGGGTTTTGGCCCTCAGATGCGCAGGCTGCTTCGGCAGCGGTGGCTTCGCAGGACGTGCAGCCGCCGCAAATCGCCTATGCGGCCGGTCGGGCTGCTTCCGAGTTAGGTGAACCATCAGGGATCGTCAAGGCTGGGAAGCTGCCAGATCGGGCGGCCTGGCGGCAGGTGCGACGACGGCACTGTGAGGCGAGAGGTAAGGTAGTGAAATATATTGTCCTGCCGACGGTACCGGGCGAGGGTCGCGGTGTGGGGGAGGGGCCAAAAGGCTCTACCCCTGCGGCGCCCCCGGGCGTTCGGCAGAGAAGCAGAAACAAAAGAGGGATAAGGCGCAGCCGAGCCCACAGGGACGAAAGCTGGACAGGCGGCCACCGGCTCAGGGAGGACCATCAGGCTCTCCGGTGTCGGGGCAGCCAGGCTGACCCAAGTCAGCTGGGGGCGCGTACGCGAAGCGTCCAGGGGCGGAAAAGGAAACACCGCCGGGGAGACGGGCCAAGAAGGTTAGCTGCGGGTGTGCGTCGGCGTCTGGGGGGAAGCGGCTAATGTGTCCCCACTCCTGCGAAGGGGGTGCGCTGCCGCGACCCCGGCCGCTGAGGCGGGCCCTGGCCCCTCGGGAACGTCAGGTCCGGCGGGTAGGAGGGATATGCAGGTGGTCATCACCTCCAACCGGGGGGATGGCGTAGTCCTGGCGGAAGAGGCGGAGCCAATAAGGTGGCGGGGATCTTGGACGCCATGTCGGTATCCGACGGGGCGTTGCAGCTCAACTTCCGCAACTCGGGGATAGTTGATCCAGGGTGGTTCTTGGTGACCGCCGAGGATGACGAGTCACTGAGTTGGCTTCTCAACGGCTGGTCCGGGACGGCGGTGCGGGAGATCGTCTTCAGCGCCGTAAGGGCAGGGGGCGCCCCATGGCCGGTCCGGATCGGCTTTTGGTTCAGAAGTCAAGAGGTGGACCTAGAGGATGTTGTCAGGATGCTTGCGCTCCAGAACCGCTCGCTCAATGTTGGGCAATGGCGACACCTGGAGACGGTAAGAGGACCTGGGGCATGGCGTCTGGTCTTCTCGGTGGGGCCCGGGGTGGCTCGCGAGTTGGACGGGCAAGGCTGGCGGCTGTATTTCGAGTTGGTGACTCTGAGTGTAACCAGAGTTCCGACATGGAGTGCGGTCGCCCGCGGCGGACGGGCTCTGACCAGAGGAGGTCTCCGCTAGAGCGGCATCGCGATTAAATTCGCGGGGTTACTGCGGGTGAGCCAGATCAACCTACAGCATAGCCGGGGTGCCACTGGGGAGCTGGCAAAGCTCCTCGCAGGCGGTCCAGACGGCGTTGTGTTGATCCAAGAGCCTTATGTGTATAGGGAGCAAGTGAGAGGGCTTGGAGGAATCGGCTTCAACATCCTAGTTGGTGGCGAAGCAGAGGAAGAACAACCTAGGGCATGCATACTGGCGTCAAAGGATCTGGACGTGATGTTGCTGCCGCAGCTCGGGTCCAGGGACGCCACAGCAGCTGTCCTGGAGTATAAGGTGAGTAATATTAGGCTTAACGTTACGATGTGCAGCCTTTATGTTCCCTACGATCGACAGGGGCTGCCTCCGACGGAGGAATTGGTGCGTATCGTTGATTTCACGACGGAGCATGGGTTACAACTGATTATAGGCTACGATGTCAATTTTCACCACAGATTGTGGAGCAGCACAAATACCAACCCACGCGGTGAGGCTCTACTAGAGTATTTGGTTACAACGAACCTAGAGGTATTAAACAGAGGTACGGCTCCGACGTTTGTCAATCGTATACGACAGGAGGTGATCGACATCACGTTAGCGAGCAGAGGGATAACGGAAGATATGTCTAGCTGGAGGGTGACGGAACACATATCAATGTCTGATCATCGTATGATTAGCTTTGAATTGGATGTGGACCGTGAGAGTCCTCCCCCCAGGAGAAATCCAAGGAAGACCGACTTGGATGCCTACGCAACAGGCCTCGGTGGGTCGCCAAGAAGCCCAGAGGGGAGAAGACTCTCTATAGAGGCATTAGGTAGCAAGGTCGAGGCCCTAGAATGTAAAATAATGGCAGCCTACGAGGCCGCGTCACCACTTAGGGGGTAACCGTCCATCAAAGTTAGATGGTGGAATAGGGATCTCGCCGTACTCCGCGGGCGGACTTGGAGGGCCTTAAACCGAGCCGTCGAAGAATCGGGTGAGGCGGCCTGAGACTAGTTTAGGACTGCCAGAAGGGAGTTTAAGAAGGAATTACGACGGAGTAAACGAGCTGGTTGGCACGCGCACAGCGGGGAAGTCAATTCCCTGCCGGGCGCAGCGAGGCTGGTAAGGGTACTCAAGCAGGAGTTAGGTAGTAATGTAGGATCCTTAAGGAAACCGGACGGGAGCTGGACCAGCACCGGTGAGGAGATCCTGCGTCATCTCGCCGAAGTTCACCTTGCGGGCGGTAAAGCCGGCACGGGTGATGCCGACCTGGGCCTCTGGACTGGCAGCTGGCGGAGGGGTGGTCACAGATGGCTCTATAACCTGGGCGGTGCGCGAGTTCACTCCATTCAAGTCCGCAGGCTATGATGGGATTTTTCCGGCTCTGCTTCAGAGGGACCTGGATATACTGCTTCCCAACATAAGGGAGATTTTCCGGGCCAGCCTGGCGTGGGGCTACGTCCCGAAGGCTTGGCGCCGGGTTAGGGGGGTCTTCATTCCCAAACCGGGGAGAACTACACGGTGGCCAAGACGTACAGGCTAATCAGCGTAACATCCTTCCTCCTTAAGTCATTGGAAATGATAGTAGATAGGTTTCTGTTGGGAGTGATCCTCAAGGATCACCCCTTCCATAAAGGTCAGCACGCGTACCAGCGGGGGAAATCGACGGAGACGGCGCTCCACGCTGTAACACGGAGGGTGGAAAGGGCGCTAGACTACGGGGAGAGCAGCTGTGTTCTTCGATGTGGAGGGGGCCTTTGATAAGGCGAGGACGGATACGGTCTGTGCCGCCCTACAGGACAGGGGAACGCCGAGGTCCCTAATAAGCTGGGTGGCGAGCATGCTGGAGGACAGGAGAGTTTCGTTGACATGGAGGGGCCGGGAGCTGGACGTTGGGGTGGCGGGCGGCTGTCCTCAGGGCAGCTGCCTTTCGCCGTCTGTGAGTGCATGCAAGCTGCCTGTAGAATAATTGAAAGGTGGTGTGGTGAGCTGGGACTCTCCGTAAACCCGGCGAAGACGGAGATAATCCTATTCACCAAGAAGAGGAATGTAGAGGGGGGTTCAGGGCGCCCGTGATGTTTAGAAAACCTTTAGCTTTGGTGCGGGAGGTCAAATATCTGGGGGTGGTCCTGGACTCCAAACTAACATGGAGGTCGCAAATAGAACGAGTAGTGAGGAAGGTAGTAGCGACCCTCTGACAGCTGCGTCTAGTGATAGGAAGGACCTGGGGAATTAAATCTCGGATCCTTCATTGGATATACACTGCGATCGTCAGGCCGAGAATTCTCTACGGGGCGTTGATCTGGTGGTGTGAACCAAACTACCAGCAGGAAGCTGGCCAAACTCCAAAGGTTGGCAATCCTGGGTATCACAGGCGCTATGAGGACGAAATCCTCACCGCGCTAGAGGTCTTGTTGATGCTGCCACCGCTTCCCATCTGTATCAGAAAGAAGGCTATGCCGTCGCATCTTAGAATGCGAGATTCTGGAAACTTGTGCGGAGAGGGAGCATAGCAATATGGCATGCAAGTCGCCAAGGAGGTGGAAAAGAAAATTCCGATTTCCGCCATCAAAGTACGGGATGCCGAGGACGATATTAGGTTTACTAGGCCATATACACTCAGGATCCCCAGTAGGGATCAGTGGAGGGAAAATGAGGTTGCATTCCAGCCCGCAAGCCTGGTTTGTTTCATCGACGGATGGGCGTGTGTTTGTTTGTTTTAAAAGCAGAAGAAATTAATTCAGTATAATTACAAAGCGCGTTTGTTTTTGAAAGAGTAGAATAAAATTGTAAACAGTTTTAACAGGGGATATTTAACCTATAAATAAATTAATAAAAAGTTTAGTGTAAGTAAGCAACGGCAGTGTGGAGATCCCGACTTTTGAATTTTGAAAAAAAATATCAAATGAGTGTGAACTAGGACCCATAGAACCCATATCTAGGGTCAGTTTCAATTTTTATACGTTATAGAAAAGCTATGGTAATCAAATTTGGCAGGTAGGTTTATGATATAAATGGTAAACTATACACCAAAATTTAGATTTCCATGCTACAAGAAAAAAAGTTATGAAAAACTATTTGGTGCCAGATCATTTCTATGAAAATGCACTACTATAACGCACTTGCTGCGTCCAGACTTTTTATATCTACCGCTTTTAACTTGTCTGGAAAGACACCTGTAGACAGGGTTAAGTTTATTATGTGCGTTAGTGAATGTATTATTTGTTTCGCAGTATGTTTAACTAATATGACTGTGATATGATCTTCACCTACTGAAGCAGTGGTTTTTAGTAATTTTATCGTGCTATGAACCTCTATATAGTCAGTGGTTACCACATATATATATATATATATATATATATATATATATATATATATATATATATATATATATATATATATATATATGTGTGTGTGTGTGTGTGTGTTTATATATTGTTTTTCCATTGTGTTTACATTTGAATATTCTATAACCTGCGGCAAGTTACTGGTTAACAAAAAATGTGTTTACTTGATTTAAAGTATTTTGTATATCTGTATTTTTTATTTCTAATTTTCTATAAGTGAACTCTTTTTCTTAATGGTGTTTGCATTATAAGTGTTTACCAGAGACCAATCCGCTTTATTTTTATTTGCAGCATTTACTATTAAAAAAAAATCGACATTTTCTTTGCATGCATATTTTTATTAACATTTTCTTGGGCTTGGTTGTGATTTAAAAGGGTCACCTGTCTTTGATGTAGCGGTCCCTTTTATTTCTAGTTGTTTTCTGTATTTAACTTGTTTGGTGGTGGTTTTTGCCATTTCAGCAAATGTTTGTTTACTTTTTTTATATAATACTGTTTTAGAATCACCCTCTAAAAGTAACCTTGATATCATTAAATTTAATTAAATAAGTATGTCGGGATAGTTCAACTCTCTAGATGCATTTTGTAAAAATGGTTTTCCTTCAAGCTAGGCAAAGAAAATCTTAATATTAGTTCGTCTTGAGGCATTCCAACAAGTGTATAGATACCATCCTCTCTGAAGCACTTAAGTTTCAAAACTTTTCTTTGAACTGATTATATAGCTGTAATATTGGTGTGATGAGACACCAGACTATTATTATTGTTAATTGCTCAAAATTATACATTATGTTAATACAATAAATCTTAGACTTGTGCTATATTATATATCACAATTTAGAAGATTAAATCCTATATAGTTTGACGGTCCTACACCAAATTCAGTAAACTTCAAATTTTGACGTACCTACTAAATGTAAATTATTTTTGCTGGTCTATTTCTCACCTTCTAACACATTCCATCACCTTCATTTGCTTTAAATCTTTGCTATTCCATTATAATGTCTTTCTAAGTGCTATTCTACTCTAGCGTAAGCAGCCATAATCTAGCTTAGTTTAAATGAAATAAAGGAGCAGATGTTTAATTATTTTTATATTACTAAGTTGCCTTAAACATCTAAAAAAACACCTATACTTTTTCACAAAGTTTTAATAAGGGCCTCAATGTGGGTCATAATTAACAAAGCGATTATCGAAATTAACACTCAGGGTCACACCCAGTATTTGAGTTTTTATCCTATTTAAGGAATATTCATGTTATATAGTTCGAGTAAGAGACAACATATAACACTAAAATATTTAAAGTCACAACATTATCTAACCTTAATCCATTTAAGAAAATTAAAGGTTATTATAGCTGCAAGCAATCAGTAAAAGTAATATTAAATACAGATATAGACACTTCTTGACAAAACCTGGAATTTATAAATTAACTTGTGCATTGTAACGCAATCTACATTGGCCAAATTAAAAGTTTTCATACCAGATACAAGGAACACATCTCAGCACTTAGAAATAACCATACTGACAAATTTACATTTGAAAACATATTATCCATACTCAGAGTAAACCCACAGTAAATAACCGCAAAGAGCCACTACATTTTTGTGATAAGCGCAAACTTGACTTTTTTTAAGCTTTGGAATTAAAAAGGTACATACACAGTTGTTTTAAATGAGCAAACTGTTTTGATGGATTTCCCTTTCTTTGAAACTCTTCTTTTGATTTAAATATATTAAGCAAAATGCTGTAGTAGGTCGATGTATGTCAATATTTTTGTGATATATAACCTGCTTTACTGCTGTTATTGCTAATTAAATATTTTATTATTACGATTGTGGTCATGGTTATTATTGTTATAAATTGATTCTACTTTCGTTCATATTGACACATTTTAAACATGTCACCTGTTATTTTTATTATATTTGTTTTCTTATAAAGAACTTTTTGATCAAAACACCATAAAATAACGAGTTTTTATTTATAGTTGGCAGGAATACATACAGATAAATTGAATTTTCTCCTGTCTCATGATGCTGTCAAGCAGTGAATCCGAGTACAGAAAAGAAAACCAACACTTGTGAAACCAGAAAGTCTACATCTGTACTTAGTATGGACTGGTTTCACCAAGGGCAACAATTCATGAAAAGTAATATTATACAAAAATCAGGTAATCAGCATATAAATGGCAATTCATGCCCATTTGCATAAAATATTCAGAGATCATTTATAAATAATATAAGTATAGAAAATGGGCTGAAACTGGTTGAGGAACACATGATGAGGCATGACTCAGATCAGATCCAAAATATACTGCATCGTTTCACCCAAATATGATGCGAAGAATGTCATAAAGACATCACTTAGACTAAGCTGTGGAAATTTCTTTATAGAAGTTAATGGCTTATGGGATCAAACACTATAAAGATCAGTGTAGATTTTATCGACTTGAGTGCGGTTATTACATACATGTGCCACCAACTGTTGTCCTGAAATTGTTCAAAATCCCAACAGTTATTAATTTTAAGCTTACCTATTGAAGAGAGTTTCTGATCACGTTTAATTTAAAAAATAAATCAGAAACAGTTACATTATCTAATTTTGGGTTGCATAAAACATTAACTTTGATGACATAGTTAACAATTAGAATTGTCAATGTCAAGTTCATTGTTGATAATAAAACTTTATTGAATAAGCTGTTACCAGACCAAAAATAATCCAGACCAGCTTATCAACTGACAAATGCAAAATAGCTGGTTTTAATATAAAA
This sequence comes from Tillus elongatus, assembly GCA_964006375.1. Lineage (NCBI taxonomy): Eukaryota > Metazoa > Arthropoda > Insecta > Coleoptera > Cleridae > Tillus > Tillus elongatus. The sequence continues at coordinate 150,637,989 of OZ023262.1, forward strand.
ATATATTACTTGCATTGTTAACACATTCGCTGCGATGCCAGACACATATTTGTCTGGTATCCTTTATTACGTTACATCAGGCAGTGGTTGTGCCATCTATTACATTGCGCCGAGAGCTGTATCTTAAGAACCGCTTTTCATATGCCAGAATTACGGGTAGCTATCTGACACTCGCGATGCGCACGACTTTCCTTGGTGGCATAGGATCTACCGGACACATGTGACCGGTAACGCCCCACATTAAAATCGTTTTAAATCTGTGTGGTACCGGACACATGTAACTGGTCCAGGATTTACACGTGCTTTACGTAGTTTTGCAGTGTTTTAGTATATTATTGAAAATATTTTGGTTTATAATGGCTTCTCAAAGCCGAAAAATATTGGAACAATTGAAATAAAGCCGAAATATTAATATTCCAAATCATGGTGGTGTATCTTGTGAATCTAGGGAATTACAGGTAGGTTTTAACATTTTATAACCTATGCTAGAACTCATAAAATTGTTTAATACAGGGATAAATAGAAGTAGAGACTAATGTACAAAAATCAGAAGATATATCACGAGAAACTTTTATGACATCCAATTCACTACTTAGTTACATCCAATTCACTACTTAGTTGAATATACTGGGGTACAGGTAAATATTACAAATTTATATGCGTATAATATATCTACTAGATAAATTTTGTGAATTATTTTATAGCAGCCAGTTAAGTTAAACCCTGCAATGAGTAATGAAGAGACGCATAGATACATTGAGCTACATGATGTCTCCTCTGAAATGCCAATCGAAAAGTCACTAGAAAGCGGCAATTCTAGTGAAAATGAGGACATCGAGAGTGACCCAGAAGATCCATTTACCAGGACTCACTCAAGTTCAGATCCAGATTATTAACCAACTTCACCTTCAGCTACCTCTGATCAAGAGTCGCTTGCGTCCAGTAGTGATAGTGAACAAGTTGGCAATGATTCTATGGATGAAAGTCATGCAGATGAAGTTGTAAACGAGACTAATAATTTTTTAGTTGATAAATTATTTTTTTTATAATCAAAACGAATAAAAAACACATAAAAACTTTTTTTGCAGAAAATATTTAGACTGAGATATGGCTAATGATGGATATGGGTAATGCACTGAACATGGCTGAGTACTCACTCCGACAAAGTATTAATGTGGAAAGCTTTTCATAGATGAGGAAGTCATGGACGTACTAGTGAATGAAACAGGTATGCTATGCAACAGATACCTGCTGAAACTCAAAGAAACAAGTCTCGCATCGAATGTTGGACAGATACTAATAACCAGGAAATGTATACATTTTTTGGGATAATTATATGCATGGGATTAGTTAGAGTTCCAATAGTTAATTTTTACTGGTCGAAATATGACCTTTATCATAATAAATATATTTCATCGCAAATAACTAGAGTCCGATTTTTGTTACTCTTGCAGTATGTTCATTTTAATAACAATGAAAATTTACCTGGTTTCCAAGATCGCCTTTTTCGCATACGACCCCTTTTGACTCTGCTTAATACCAGATACCAAAATATTTTAACACCAGGAAAAGAAGTCATTGATGAAAGCATTATTCCATGGAGGGGTTGTTTAGGTATACGCCAATATATTGAAAATATATGGCGTTAAGCTATATAAGTTGTGCACCTTAGAAGGTTATACCATTAATGTTAGGGTATATTGTGGCCAGGAGGATAATCCAAATGATTCCAGCGACTCACATACAGTTAAGGTAGCTATGAACCTCATGGATAATTTGCTTAATTCAGGTCGCTTCTTATACGGTGACAATTTTTACTCACGGGTCCCACTGGTAAAAAAACTGCAAGCAAGGAAAACTTTATTATGGAACACTGAGATCAAACAGGAGAGGTCTTCCAAAAGAATTTATTAATCGTGGTATTAACAAGAATGAAGTGGTAGGGGTACATAATGGAAAGGGCGTTAAAATAATAAAGTGGAAAGATAAGACCCATCCTTATGATATCTAATAAAAAAGACCATGATATCAACCTGGATGATACCTAAATGTATTATTGACTACAACAAAGCAAGAAAAGCGTCTATCTGAGTGATCAAATGTCCTCCTAGTACACAGCTTTACGAAAAGGGCTTAAATGGTATAGGAAAACGGCAGTTGAATTACTATTACGAACTACAATTGTCAATTCTTATGTAGTTTTTAATGAAGCTAATAAAAACAACAGGAGCCTGAGCATGCTACAGTTCAGAGAGAACCTGCAAGCAATGACACTAGTGGATCAGGATTCTGAACATACTACAAAGTCGACTTGCACTTTGAAAAGGGTGCTACTTGCTTTTGAGCAGGGTCCAGGGAGAATCCAACGTCGAAACTGTGTAGGCTGTTATAAAAAGCTAAGTGCTACATTATCCAGTAAAGAAGAAGACAAAAAAGTTACCAAAGTATCAAGTTACTGTGATGAATTGTGATCTAAAACCAGCAATGTGCCTCTCGTGTTCCAATGAAAAGGATAGTAAGGCATAGCAAAACTGAGTGAGAAACAAAATTTGTTTGTAAATGTTAAATATCCGTGTTTTTTTTTTTGCTTTTGAGCAGGGTCCAGGGAGAAAACAACGTCGAAACTGTGTAGGGTGTGATAAAAAGCTAAGAGCTGCATTATACAGTAAAGAAGAAGACAAAAAAGTTACCAAAGTATCAAGTTACTGTGATGACTTGTGATCTAAAACCAGCAATGTGCCTCTCGTGTTTCAATGAAAAGGATAGTAAGGCATACCAAAACTGAGTGAGAAACAAAATTTGTTTGTAAATGTTAAATATCCGTGTTTTTTGTGTGCTTTTGAGCAGGGTCCAGGGAGAAAACAACGTCGAAACTGTGTAGGGTGTGATAAAAAGCTAAGAGCTGCATTATACAGTAAAGAAGCAGACAAAAAAGTTACCAAAGTATCAAGTTACTGTGATCTAAAAGCAGCAATGTGCCTCTCGTGTTTCAATGAAAAGCATAGTAAGGCATAGCAAAACTGAGTTAAAAACAAAATATGTTTGTAAATGTTAAATATCCGTGTTTTTTTTTCTTCAATAAATATGTGCAATTTAATCAAGATTTCGTTGCTTGAATCTGATTGTTTTTTATTTTTGTTTATTTCTCACCTATGTATTTTATGAATAAATGTGTCCAATTTAATTAACAATATTTTAAAAATCCTTTGGTTTAGCTCTTTACGGCTAGAGCCCATCACTCTTGTTATAATTCTTAACAAAAAATTGCAAGAATACATACGATAGTTCCACTGGTTTTGGAAAATACCACGAAAAAACTGACCACACATACCAGGCATATGTGTCTGGTACCGCCACATGAAAAAGCCACTCACCAGACATATCTGCCTGGTACCATGTATTGAACAAGTCACCTGTGACTGGAATCGCAACGAACGTGTTAACAATGTTTTTACCTAACAACAAACTTAACAATGCCTTATGCAACTGAGCTTAAGACTACTGTAATAATATCAAATTCAACAAACAGGAAATACACAAAATATTTTAACAGACTATGTACATTTATATGTAATATATACATGACAATAATCATTTACTATACTGTATATGGAGTCAAATTAATCAATTTATTACTATTTTCTGCCAGTTCTGCGATAGAAATTCTACCTCGTTGCCTAATAAATTTGGCTACTGCTTCCATTTCTTCAGTGGATACATAAATAAATTTACCACGATCATCTATAACACCAGTTAAAATGTTGTCATTTTGTAAATCTTTGATTCTATCGATTGCTGTCTGTGTCCTCAGTTTAAAGTAGGATGCTAAATCTTCTATAACTACAACTTTATTTTCCTTAATGTAATTGACAAACTCTTGCAAAAGATTTTGTTCACTGCCTTCTTCGCCCTCCTCAAAACCTTCCTCTTCAACAGAAAAAGCTTCCTTCATTTTCAAGTATTCTTCATGTTCTTTACGTTGTTTCTCTTCTTTTGCTTTCCGTTCCACTTCTTCCCTTTTTCTTTCTGCTTCTTGTTCCCTTTCTTCAAGTTTTTTTCTTTCTTCCTCAGCAACTTGTTCTTTACGTTTTTTTTCTGTCCGAAGTTGCTCTTCTGATTCTCGCTGAGCCTTCTTCTCAGCTTTTGCTTCTAGTTTAGCTCGTCTCTTGGCACCCATTTTTCCATCAGGTATTTCCACAGGATTTTCTGCAGCATGTTCAACTTCATTATCCTCGTCAGATACCTCAGCTTGAGGGGCTAAAATTGCTTACTTTTAAAATCTTGGTGTCAAGTAACTATATACACCTTACCATTTGCTCTCAATCGGATTCCTCTATTTCTCGCTAGCTGTGCTCTACGTGGTGCCGCTCCACGTTGTCTGTTTTGCAATGGCCTCGGTTGGTTTCCGCCTGAAATAAGGCCCGTTTAACAATAACTGAAGAACATATGTTACCTATTATAAATACCTTTATTTTCCTCTTTTGCAGACTTAAAGAATAATTTAATGCCCACAATTAAAATTACTAGGAATGCTGCTAAGGCTGCCAGTATCGTTATATCCATCTTACAATTTAACAAAACACAATTGTACGTATTTCAGTTTCTTTAAGTGTATATTAATATTAATCAAATTTACTAAAACAGATTTGTTATGACGTTTATTTTAAGACCTGTTATTTAACCATAACCTTAAAAAAATAAATGGATTACAAAGAAGTTGATGGATTGAAATAAACAATGGACAAAGATTTAACTAATCAACATAAAATTTTGTCTATAGAGCAGTTTTAATACTATAACCTCAGTTTCTGATGAGGGACCAGCATCCATAAGACATCGCGTTGATGTTTATAAGGATAACAAATGTTCCTTAAGCGATTAGAACGTTTACAAGGACAGTAGAGACATTGGTTTGTGTCATCCACTAAGTAAATTATCCAGGATAAGTGTTATTTAAAAAACAAATGGTTTTGATGAAGTGATATGCTTGTGCAACGTGGATGCTCTACTCTCATATATTATATAATACAGGGTGTAAACGAATAAGTGCAAAAAATTACAGCGAGTGATTTCTTGTTGAAAATTAAAGGGGGGTCTTTCATATAAAAAAACTCATACAACCCTCTCCTGTGAAGATACGATCGCTTACAGAGGGTACGAAAAAAGTAGTTTTAATTTTTTTTCCTAAATGTTGAAGTGACGGAAATTTAATTAAGTAGGTGTTTTCTGCTATCCAGCAGACACTGAACAATTTGTTAGTTTTCCCGTATAATTGTAAGGGGGAGAAAAAGACACCCCTGGAATTTGTTTCACACGTAACTTTTTTACAGCTCTATCGCCACTTTAAAATACGTTTTGAATAGCCTGATTCATTCTTGACAAAAAAAGGTATGTATTTTTTCGTAAATTTAACGATTTCTGCAGAAAACATTAATTAAACTCAATTACATAGCATATTTTGTAGAAGTTGGAAAAAACTCTGAATATTGTTTACCAAATTACTTAAAATTCACAACATAGGTTTATTTGCACTATTTCTAGCCACATGTAAAGTCTTATTCTAGTTACTCTGATACAAAAATATAGCGTTTTCAAAAAGTTTTCCGCGATTTTCCACCGGACTTGAGTATAAAGGCTGCTTAACGAACTCGACCTCGGTTTTCAAGATTTTTTGATTGAAATCAGTTTAGTATTTTTGAGACATCGCTCGGATACATACGTACATACACACACACACACACACACACATATATATATATATATATATATATATATATATATATATATATATATATATATATATATATATATATATATATATATAATTTAACGGACCTTGGTTTTGGGTTACAGGGACCCAAGTTCACGCTCATCTGAAGAAGCTTTTCATCGTGACCTCTCTATTACTGAATTTTTCTAAATGAAAATTCGCTAAAACACAAACACAGGTAACTTCTGACTTATTAATAGTGCTGGGAATTTATCCGTTTGTGTATTCGAATATTCGTTCCGAAAGCTTCACAACTATTCGAATATTCTTGGAGTATTCGAATATTCGCAGAGTATTCGAATATTCGCACAGTAATAAACACTCCCCTAAGCCCATGAATGTGTCTCATTATAATTTTTTGAATATGCGTCTGTTTCCTAGAAAATTAGCTATTTAATTCTTAACTTTCAAATAATTCCAGAAATGTTTGATTGTTTATTTTAGAAAAATTAATGACGATTATAATGTCGGTTTCATTGTGCTTATTACAACAGCAGTTAGGTTTTTAGTCATATATACGTTATTTGCAAGTACATAAGTAAGTAAATAAATCGGCATCCCATGTATTTGCGTTTTAAGCTGATAATGTGCTTTGTTAGAAAAATATGGCTAATTTATAATAGATGGTGTACATATTACATATTAGTAATTTATGATTCCAATAACGACATTCCATTCGCCGCAGTTATCGATATAAATGTTATATTTTTTAACAGAACATTCTATAATTGTTACCTATTTGAATACAACATTTCCTTCCGAGTTCAACGGTATAGCACAATTGATACTTAAAAATCATGCGTTGCTGAGTTATTAACCATTTTATCCAAGACCCAAAAGTATTCGCACGATTGCACATAGACAGGACAGAAGTGACAATATTGGTGCCAGTGCTTTTGGGTAGTGCTGGGAATTTATCCGTTTGTGTATTCGAATATTCGTTCCGAAAGCTTCACGACTATTCGAATTATTCGAGTATTCGAATATCCGTGGAGTATTCGAATATTCGTAGACTATTCGAATACACTCTCGTTGAAATAATTTGTATTCGAATATTCGAACTATTCGTATTCGATTCCCAGCCCTACTTACTAATTTAGACTCTGCTAAGGTCATATGAAACTTTTGTATCATTATTCATAAATCATTTTCATGGTCAAAAATTAAAATAATTAATTAAAATAATAATCTTAATTACATATAATATAAAATTTTGTGACTCAACACTTTAGGGTAAATGAGTTATCGATTATATATATATATATATATATATATATATATATATATATATATATATATATATACATATATATATATATATATATATATATATATATATATATATATATATATATATATATATATATATATATATATATATATGTTCGGAAAGATTTCCGCGGTCTTTAATGTGAGATATACTTGGTTCTCGTGTTGAACCGCGTCCAGGGGCTTTAGTCACGGTACTTAAAGGATTAGGAGGCTTATAGGCATTTGTTGAGACAGATAATGGAGACAATGAAATTTTCTATTAAATTTATTGTCTTTTTGTGTGTTTGTAATGAAGATATAATAGGTTTCCAAGTAATCGGAAGACAAAGACCATCATATCTCTTATTTAAACAATTGGGACATTTTTTGATCTCGATTGCTTCCCTGATAATTCTATGGTTTTGAAGTTATAAACCGGGGCTACTGTTTTGGCATTGTCGAAGTCTATTTGTGTCCTGTATGAATATGATGCATGGCCAGCGCCGATGAGGGATAGGATTTTCTAACTGCGAGGGTGAGTTCCTATATTCTATTGTGGATTGTGGATGCGTCTATTTGTTTGTCCTACATAAGTTCGGAAACAATCGGAACAAGGAATTTCGTAAACTCCGTGGGATTCGTTTGGAATCGTATCCTTGGGAGTTTTTATCAGATTTGATAGTTTTTTCTCTATTGTGAATACGGTTTTGATATTATGGGTTCTAAAAATTCGGCCGATGTCGAGGACACCTTTAATATATGGTAAAAACGCTGCGTATTCTTATGTGGACTTTGTCTGTTTTTGTTGTTTGTTGTGGTATAGTGGTTTGTTGTGCGTTTCTAATGTTTCATAACATATGATTGTTTTCGTATCCGTTTTCTATCAATGTCTGTCTTAAGATGTTTAATTCTGTCTGTTTATTGTTGTTTTCCACTAGTCTAAGGGATCGTGTTACTAATGTCTGAAACACGGAATTTTGTTGCAATGGGTGATGGTGAGATTGGGCGTTAAAATCATATTCACGTTTCGCCATCGTTTGGAAACCTATGAAATGTCTTTGATAGATTTAGCACGTTATAATTCGAACAATTATAGATTGTACACACCCAACCACTAACATTTATTGTAAAAAACTCAGCACAAACTTAATTATACACAGTTAAACACCAGCAATTGCTAGTGTCTAGTGTTA